>OX451216.1:78821775-79421775 GCA_949628195.1 Phasia obesa
AAAATAAAGAAACGACAAAAACCTCAATCAACCAAAAACAAAAAAAAATAAATAAATAAATAGATAAATAAAAAACTCTGCATTATTAGGAATTTAAAACTAGCTTAATCAGTTTCTTAAGTCTTTCAATTTCTTCAATTCGTTGCTTAAAAAAGTGATTGTTTTTTTTTTTTTTTTTGTTACGTTGCTTTTTAACCGACTTCAAAAAGAAGGAGGTTATCTATTCGTCTGAATGTTGCTTTTTTTATGTGTGTAACCGCACAACTCCATTTCTGAACCGATTTAAAAAATTTTTTCTTTATTTGAAAGGTTATGCTTTCAGGTTGGTCCCGTTTTAAAAACAGTTCATTATATTAAAAATTAAAGGGTGTCCCCATACAACATACATGTTTTTTACGTGTATTAAGAACCGTAAAGGGCACCAAATTAAAATTTAAAAAAATTGGGTGTCGCTATAGCTCCCAACGACAGAAATTAATAAAAAAATAAATTTAAAATTTAAAGGGTGTCCCCGTATGTACAGTAATTTGACCTATATGTGCCTATCTTTTGAACCGTTGTAGACAAAACCTTGAAAATTTTACAGAATGTCGATTACGATGACCGTTATAATAAAATGTATAAATATTCAAAATTTTAAATTAAAGGGTGCTCCAATAGTTCATTTAATTTGATGTATATGGCCATACTTTTGAACAGTTGTACACAGACCGCTGAAATTTACAAAGAGCTTGTATTGCTAAGTCAGCTATAACAAAAAGTATAAAATTTGAATTTGGAAATAAAAGGGTGTCCCAATAGTTAATGTAATTCTATGTATGTGGCAAAACTTTTGAACTGTTATAGACAGACAGCTGAAATTTTCAAGGAAACTGTATTACAAAGTCCACTATAGCAAATATACAATTTGAATTTAGAAATTAAAGGGTGTCCCCATAAATTATGTAATTTGATCTATATGGCCCTATCTCTTGAACCGTTAAACACAAAGACTTGAAAATTACGCAGAATGTCCTCTACTTTCTCTGGTATAATAACATGTATAAATATTTGGAATTATAATGTAAAGGGTTTCCCAATAGTTCATGTAATTTGATATATATAGCCAAACTTTTGAACCGTTATAGACTCACAGTTGAAATTTACAAAGAATCTTTGTGGCCAAATCCTCTATAACAACAGGTCTTTAATTTAAAATTGTAAATTAAAATGTGTCCCAATAAGAGATGTTATTTGATCTATGTGGCCCTATCTTTGAAACCGTTATACACAGAGGCTTGATTGGTGTCCCCATACAAGACGGATGCTGGTGAAAATAGCTTAACTTTTGAACAGTAATAGGGAGAGGCTTGACATTCACATAGTCTTTACTTTTTTCCCTCTAATTTTGGCGCATATTTTATTTGGTTTAAATCTAATTCTTACACATTACTTCTTACATTTTTAGTTTAGAATTGGTGCCCTTCTATCTGTTTTGAAGTCGGTTTTTTTGCAAGAATTATTTATTTATGTTTGCAACAAAAAGCATTTTCATATACAACATTTTTTTGAAATCGATTACGACCGCTAGTTATAAAATGTTCGTATGCGAAGAGCCGAGATCAGTCATACTCGTGTTAAAAAAAACAAGTGTTGTTAATCATTTTTGTTGTTCCTGTAAAAGTGCAGACTACACTACACCCTCTTGATGCAAAGGCCATTCTTTTGAAAATTTTGTTACATTATTGGCCTCGTTGTTTTTCTTTTTTTAGATTTCTTAAGCTCAAATATTTTTTATGTTTAATTTTCTTGACCAGGAAAATTAAAATTTTACTTGACTTGACTTTAAAAATCAGCGAAATGGTTCATGGTATTACGGTATTACTGTAACCGTGGTTTCCATAATATCATACTGCTACAATCGGGTATGTTCTGTAATCCGAAACCGAGTGAAATTGAAATCGAATAAATTTTTAAAGAAAAATAGAACTTAGTTGCGCCTATTATTTTAAAACATTAGCAATCAAGGAAGTGAATGTGAATGGTCTTTAATCAAATGGATAAAAAATAATATCAAAATGTTGTAAGATTTAAAAGTTATGACAATTTAAAATTTCATTCGGATTCAATTTCACTCGGTTTCGGATTACAGAACATAACTGAATACTGTAAATGTAAAACTACGAATTGTTTGACATTTTCTTTCTTATATTATCCACATTCCATTGCTGTAATTTTAATATTCGCATGTTATAGTTGTGACAATAAACACCGTTGTATTGTTTTTGAAAATAAAAAAAATTAAAATTACAATTTTCAATGTCAGTGTGCAAAATAAAATAATGTAGCAGATTATTTAGTTTTTCAGTCTCGACGTTTGTCCTAGTTATGCTTTAAACACAAAGACAACAGCAGATACACGACTACAGACGACGAAACAATACTTTTTTTTAGTTGAAAAGTTATTAAAGTTATCTAGGAATGGAAGTTGTCAGAAAGATTTCTTATATAGATTGTTATAGCTTGCAAATAGATTGTTATATCTTGAAAATAAGAAATATCCGATTAGAAAAACCAATCCTACCTCTGAAAAAAGCAATTTCTTTTTAAGTTTTCCCATACTTTTGTTTAGTAAAAGCAACTTTTAAGATTGTATGCGGTAAAGTCACATATTATTTGAAAAATAATGTAATTATTAAAAGAAATAGGTCACATACGCATTAATACTATATCGACGGAATTCAGCCGATATATCTTTCCTCCTTTGCCGGTATTACCACATAGCACTAAACCGCCGCACAGTGGCTGAAAATCGTTTTTCGTTGGCCAAAAGTAAATTTTATTTTTTGTCACCGATTTTTAAAATTTTTACGTCATTTTGTAGTTAATATATCCAAATTAAGGTAGCCAAAAAATTATGTTAAAATATTGATAATTGTGGGCGTGGCATGCTGTCAAACTCAACTTTTTTTTTAATTTCAGAAAAAGGTGTTTTTCTTTGGTTTTTTATCAAAATTAAATGGTTACTACTCGCAAGCTATCATCGATAATGGTCTACGGTTTTTTTTATAATGTTGGTAGGATTATTGTCTTTAGTTGTTGTAAGTAGACACAGCTGTAGCGTTTAATATTAGGGGCGTTATGAAATATTTATGAAACTACTATATTTTCCTCAAATTTAAACTTTAGTGGAATAGAACTTCTAGGGAACAAAAGGGAACAAGAAACGTATACAACCACAAGAAAGGTGAAAGTGTCCTCTTTAAGGCTATATATAATTTTGCACCCGCCACGAGCCGCCTGTAGAACACTTTTTTCATTTTAATGAAATTACTCGAAAACAATTCATATACAATGGTGTATTAAATTTTCACTTTTTTGCCTAAAATTTAATTTTTTTTAGTTTAGGCTACGTATAACTAAAAAAAATAAATATAATACCTTCGAAAGGGTTTAATGGCTTTGTTTTGATCAGCAAAAAATAAGTAATAATATTATCACAATGGGCTCTACAGGAAGCATATGATCTCTTTCTAAATTTACCTGTTATCAAATGTTAGGGTCAACCAAAGTCATAACCAATTTTATAACAATAATTGGGACATTAAACCAATAAAGTTAAAAAACAACCCCATATTGACGCATGAGTGCAGTTTTGTTCAATTTAAGCGCTACCTGCTATGAAATTAAAGATCAGTGTGTGAAGAACATGTATCTAAAAATTTATAAAAGTACGGATTCGTTAAGGGATTACTCAGTAATAATTTAATCCTTTAAGTGTACGGATAAAACATAACAAACGCAAATAAAAATATTCAAAAGAAAATGGAGAGCTTCAGTTATAAAGAACTGGACGAAGTGTATTTTAGAAACAAAAATCAGGAAGATGTTCTTAGTTACGTTAAAATAAAATTAAACTTAAATTCGTGTAGCACCGAAATGCAAGAGCAATTATATAATTTCGTCAAAGCACTAAAAAAGCGCTACAAAGAAGTTATGTACAGTAAACAAAAATTTTATATAAAAAGTGCAAAGTGGTTAGAAGGTCAACTTACTGTCGCTGCAGAAACAGCAAAGCAAGATAAGGCTGGAAGACCACGCAAATCATTAGTGGACAATTGATCTATCCGCCTCTTAGATCTATCATTGATCTAAGAGGTGGAAGCTTAAAGATATTAACGATGCCTTTGGTTCTACAAATATAAAAGAATCTTTCATCAATTACGATCACAGAACCAATTTACAAAAGTGGATATCATTGAAAAAGTTGTTAAAGCTAGTCCACCGAGAACAAAACGGATTCTTAAAAGAATCAACTCCGAATGATGCAATACAGTACACAAATGAGGAGGCATTAGCATTATTTCTGGATTTGAAATTAACAAAACAGCAATATATTAAACTCAGACAGCGTGCGATTGAAAAAGGCTCAAATATATATCCAGCATATCATCACATAACCGCTGCTAAAATGGACTGTTTGCCATCAAAGGACACTATTACAATCACACCAATTTCGGCAGAGGCACAACTATAATCTCTACTTGATCATACAGCCGCACGCTTGCTGCAATCAATAACAGGAAATGAGTTGAAGAAATTCGGAAACACAAAGTAAATTCTTTTTTGTAAATGGGGATGTGATGGTTCTTCGGGACAAAAACAATATAAACAAGCTGTATGTGAAAATATTTCTGACTCAGATATGTTCATGGTATCATTTGTACCATTGCGATTGAAAAAGATTTTGGAAGATTCAGAGCCTTCGACTAGTACAACGCAAACAATGGATATTTGGAAAAATGAGACACCATCTTCTACGAAATACTGAAGGCCAATCAAATTTAAATTCAAAAAAGAAACAAATGATGTTATTAATAAAGAAATTAGTGATATCAAGGCCCAAATTACAGCACTACAGCCATTACAATTACAGTTAGATGGGCAGCAAATTGAAGTAAGCTACCAGTTAGTCCTGACAATGATAGATGGAAAAGTGGGTCAGGCTTTGACTAACACGAAGGCTGCATCCAGCTGCATTATATGCCAAGCAACATCAACCCAATTAAACCAAGTCCCAGCAAAATCATTAGATAATACCGATGCATATGAATATCGCAAACGTGGACTGATTATAGATCAGTCAAAACAAGGGTCAGGCAATACAAATGATGGCAATACCGCAAGAAGATTCTTTTCAGATCCAGAAACAGCATCTGAAATAACAGGAGTGGATTTCAACCTTATTTTCAGATTTAAAATAATACTAGAAGTACTTGCGTACAATGAAGAAATTGACTGTAGAAAATTTGGAGATTATGCTAAGGAAACTGCAAAAATATATACAACTAACTACCCATGGAGAAATATGTCTGCAACAGTTCACAAAATCCTTTATCATGGTGAAGATGTCATTAAATATCATTTGGTGCCACTTGGAGATCTATCAGAGGAGGCTCAGGAAAAAAGGAACAAGGATTACATATTTTATAGAGAGCACAATACTAGGAAAATTTCACGGAATTCAACAAATGAAGATCTATTTAATATATTATTGCCAACGTCAGATCCGTTCATATCCAGTATTCGAAATCAATGGAAAGTGGACCATCGGGATTTAGATGAAGAAGCCAAAAAACTACTAAAGGACAGAAATAGCACAGAACAAAATATGGAATATTTGCAATTAATATTTATGTCAAATGAATAAAAATTATATTTTCTTGTTGCTTAACCAAAAAAAAAAAAAATTTTTTTTTTTTTGGGGGGGGGTGAGGTGAAGGTAGCGCAGAAGATCCGAGTACATTTTCCATTCGTCATGAAAGCTTAAAAATTAATTTTTTATGCAATCTAGGCTTAGGTAATACAATTTGTTAATTATTGACACTATTTTTCATATAATATGCTATATAAACGCCCACAAAAAGGGGGCGGGGTCCAAAAATAAATTTTTATGATTTTCTGGCTCCAGGGTAAAGGCCTTGAACCTTCTTTGACATAAAAATGTTTCATTTGCTTAAAAAATTTACAAAAAAAATTGTAAAAATGTGTAGTTTTTCAGGGGTTGGTTTAGTTCTTCTTAGGGGAATTTTTTTTCCCCCTGGTCCGATTTGGCCCATTTAAGAACTTAGCCTGCCCTATCCTTCAAGATATATATGTACCAAATTTCAAGGGTCTAGCTCTTTTCGTTTAGACTGAATCGTGTTCATACAGACAGGCGAATGGACGGACGGCCGGATGGACAGACGGACGTATGGACAGACGAACATAGCTATATCGTCTTAGATTTCATCACTGATCAAGAATATATATACTTTTTTGGATCTTAGAGGGATATTTTACTATGTTACACAGGGAATAAACCCATATTTCACTCTGAAAGTTAAAAAAATTAAAATGTTCAACTTTGACCTCGAATTCCTTAAAAAGTCCTCAATCAATTTTAATGTAATTAAAACTGAATCAAGCTGAGCTTAATATCTATCCATTAAAAAAATTTATTTCAATATTTTGATCGGTTCAAAAGTTACAGAATTTTGGCCAACGAAAAACGATTTTCAGCCACTGTGCGCCGGCGAAATAAAATAATTATAAGGTTACTATGCTAGCTTCAAACTAATACGCCTACATAACACCAGAGGCGCTGCAATCATAATCATAACGTGCAATTGCAGAGTTGCCATAAGTGAAGCTTTACTATCACACTAACCATCTGTCTTATTTACTACTATCACTTTCCAAAGGAAGTAACATAGGCATTAACTGCCTGAGTATTACTTCTGTTAAAAAAAATAAAAACAGAAATTGTATATTTTGTTTAGTTTTTTACTTAATGCCAAATTTTGGTACAATTGATGCGAATTTTACGCTGTCAAACCGTGGACACACTTTATCCAATTTAAGAAGTTGAAGATTACTCTTCTGATAAGCAGATTACTTAAATACTAAGTAAGGCTCTATTCCAAATCGGATCTAAAAACAAGAGTACATAGGTTCAACACGTTACTCAATTTTAACACTAATTCCCAGCTTATAGACATGTACCACGCAGTTCATATTTTTCTGAAAATTTAAGCAATCGTTCAACCTAATGAAATTCAACTCTTAATAAACTTCGTTTTTTAATCAAAGTAAGAATATTTTGCAAAAATTTAAATTTGAAATAGTTGTTATTATTTTTTGATTAAAAAAATAAGGTTTGCATTTAAAATGCACAAACTCAATCGCATGTAACATTACGTGGTAAATAAATTGTTGCAATCTTTTAAATCAGTTGTTAATTTTATTTATTATTAATTATTCAAGCTTCACATTCATAAATTGGCTTTATATTTTTATGAAATTTAAGTAACAAAATCGACTTGTTTGTGATTTTGTAATTATGTACAGTTTTCTCTACCTTTTGCATTAGTTCAGCGGGGTAACACACATTATTGTTCCAGCAGATACCACAGTTTGACCAGAAATGAGTTTATACTGATCTGAACATACATACATATAAACTGTAACAGATATTACCATGTCTGTAGATGAAATATTTCTTTTAATTCTGTTGCTGGTACAGATGGCAATCGATATGGAATACAAAACAGCAATTTTTGGTATTTCAGTCCGTCCGAAAATCGCAATCTCACATTAAATACCGGATGCAAGATTACTACTGATATCATGGTATCATTAATTCATTAAAATAATATAAAGGATGAAACAATAAATCTTAATTTATTTAATATTTTTGGAACACGTTAACTAGGCCAAATCTCAGAGAAATATTATTTGCTTCAGTGAAATTTCATTAATATGCATATCTTTGGTCGTTCATACCTACTGACTCCAAAATAAAGCATTTTTAAGCCACTGAGGACCGATTTAAAAAGCAGTAAATATTAAATGAGTGTGGCCAATATAGAAGAGAAATGTTAATTAACTTATCGGATAATTAACACTTGGTCAGCAAAAAATTGCGTTTACTTGGAAGCAGGTTTGTACGGAAAAGAAAAATAGACTCTCCCTTCCCACCTGCTTCAGAAAGGCATGATTTTTGTTTGCGATGTCCCACTTGGTAGGTCTCTTTGCTTTACCAAATTCTCTACAAAAACTTATTCGCTTACATACCTGCGTCCTCGTAAGTGAGAGAGGATGCAGTTTGTTATTATTGTCTTACAATTATAGCATTCTCGAATGCGCTTTACCAAAACCCAATAATTTTTTGCTGGGTTGTTAATAAAATATAAATCAATTAGTAGATGTGTAGGATCAGTAGGGTACAAGAGTAAAAAGCTGCGAATTGGGCAAGACTTTTTGTATAAAACGTTTTTTAGTAGGTTTTGGAATAATATAGATGTGTTTTAAAAGTTAGAAAATTTAAAAATATTTCTTCGTTGTTTTTACAATTTTTTGGAACTGTTATAAATAATCATGCTTGAAGAATATATCGAAATATTCCAAAATTATAAATTACGGACATGTTTTAATCGGCATAGATTCCTCGGAAGGGATTAAAGTTGGCAAGAGGCTTGAGAGAATAATAATATCTTGTAGAACGATTTGCAACTATAAGTTCTATTCTTTGGAGCAAAAATTTACATTTATTAAATCTAGGTATTTATTATTATTATTAAGTTTTTATAAACAAAATCTCCCTTAAAATGGCTTGTTATTTTTAGAGATTTCGAATCAGGTATGAAACTAAAACCAAATGATCTTTTTACGCATAAAAATAGCAAGTCTTGGAGCAAGCAAGTGACATTGAGGAAAACACACTGGTGTCAGTGTATCTTCTCTATTCCTACGTTTAGTCAAGGTAGTCAAAACCGTGACTGTTTTAATTCTTTTTTCCGCTTCTTTATTGACCAAAAACTGCAACAAATAGCTTATAAAAAAGTTCCAAACTAAAGTAAATGGTGGTCACAGCAATAAATATATCAAGCAGCAGCAAAAGTAATTATTATAAATATAACAACGAGGGCAACTCAATATGTTTTTACAAAATCATATAGAGAACACAAAGTAAATTTCTAAAAAAATAAATTTCAAAAAAGAGTATCAACAGAGTTTTAGGAAATTCCGTCAATTAGTTTGAAATATTAGACCAAATGATTTTGTGATGTTATTAAATATTTTTACTTGCAAGACAAATAAAAGCTAAGTTCGGAAATATAAGCTAATTTGGGAAAGTGGTAAAAACCTTGAATTCGCCCCGAAGACTTGAAAGGTAAAACATTAACTTTAGAACATTACTGATAACGAAACGTGGCTATATGGTTATGACGTCGAAACCAAGGCCCAATCATCCCAATGTAAGCGGCCAGAGGAAGCGGTCAAAAATCGAAGAAGACACACAAACTGGACTAACCTTTTCAGTTGACAACAAACTACTAATACAAATTGGCTGATAATATCAAAATATGACGAGCACATGTGTTCTTTTGAACAGGCCCCGTATATCGTTGTTGCGTCAAACAGCTGAAAATATAATTTAGCCAAAAAAGGAAGGCTATATTTTATCCAGAAAACGCTTAGAGACACAATTATGCAATTTCAAAAGCAAAAATATAGGATATGAGATTTGAAAGGTTCAACTTAAAATATGA
Organism: Phasia obesa; assembly: GCA_949628195.1. Classification (NCBI taxonomy): domain Eukaryota; kingdom Metazoa; phylum Arthropoda; class Insecta; order Diptera; family Tachinidae; genus Phasia; species Phasia obesa. Next base: position 78,831,348 of record OX451216.1, read on the forward strand.
TTTAATGTGTTCCTTTTTAAGACTTATTGACTTTCCCTCGTAACAAAAAATAACGAGCATATAAAATGTGGAATAATAATTTGTTAAAAATTAAAATTTTTGAAAACAAATTTGCTTCCTCCGAAATTATTTTTTTCTTAGTTTTTTTAAGTTTTAATTAACCTTGCCAGCTACTTGGGCCAAAATCTGAACGTACGATTTCAGGTTGTCTGACACAATTCGCGTTTATTAAAAAAGTATTTTGTAATTTCAATGTTTTTATGTCTGTATGTCATGAGGGCTAGCTAATTGATTTATGAGAGATTGTTTTTTGTAAAGTTGTTGTTTTTTTTTTTCAAATTATTTATTAACTACTTTTTTATTACGTTTAAAATTTTGTATTTTAGTTCATTTTGCTTTTAAGGTGTACAGGTTTCTAATTTGTTTTTTTCCCAATTATAAGTCATTATAATTTTATTTTTTAAATTAACTTTCTACAATTTTTACTTAATTTAAAAAAAAAATAATCAGTTACTCTTATGAGATCATTTCAAATGTAGTGTTTTGGGTTAAACTAATTACCAATCCATTAAATATATTTAGCTTTATCTTCTTTTACAAAATGTTGTTATAAAAAAAATTAAGGTCAAACTAATCAAAAAACAGCCAGAAAAATTAATTAGAAAGAGTTTTGAAAGAAACTCTTGGGGAATGTCAATTAAAGTTTGTCATTAATTACACATTCAATTACATGTAAGTGTAATTGGAAATTTTCAATTACAATTTTCTACATTCAAATTTTGTAATTGTAATTGAGTTTTTTCAATTACAATTACATGTGATTAAAAATTTTAAGTAATGAATACTTTTTTTGTATTTATTATCAAAAGTTATTTAATAACAAAAATTATCCATTACTTATAAATTAAAAAAATATAGTAACAATCCTATTTGTATAAAGAAATTAGGCGTTATATTGAAAAACAAAAGCACATGATCTTTTTTGGGACGGTCATGAAAATTCATGCTCACAATTTACTCACTTACAAAGAAAGATTCTTGTATCAAAAAAAAAAAAAACAATTAATGCCGAAAAATAAAGAAATTTAAAATAGCAAAACAAACTGAATATGTGGGAAAATACGTATTTTCACTTTTTTCAAAATTCTATTACTAAAAATCTTTACAAATTCTGAATAAAACCAATACAGTTCTGAAATCTGTAATATAATAGCTTTCAAACCCTATAGGCCGCTAAGCCGCACCTTTCCGATTTTGGGCATTTTTTGATATTTAATAAATGTCCATATGTGACCACAAATGACCAATAAAATGTTAATATAACTTTTGCATAAAAATGTTTAAAATAATTCATTTCTGTGTATTTTACCATCAACTAGCACAGGGTTGTTAAAAACAAAGCTATGGTTTTACTAATTACAAGTAATTGCAATTAATTTTAGTCCCTGATTTCAATTAAAATTAATTTCAATTAGTAATTGAAAATTTTCAATTACACATTACCTGTAATTGTAATTGAAATGTAATTGAATCCTCCATGTCTGGTATGTACAATAAAACTGAAGCACAATATCTCAGAAACCACAAGAATTAAATTTAAGAATTTTAAATGAAAATAAATTGTTTTGATGAAATATAAAAATTATTTAGTGAAATTTTTGTTTTGCTCTATTTTGTTTGGTTTTGTGTTATATTTACCCATCAGTAAGGCGTGGCTTCCTAATCTCTAATTAGAATTTTAGTTAGTATAAAGTTTTACAATTTTGATAGTGTCAGTCGGCTGCTATAGTTAGGCAGGTGGACGTGGGCCAATGATATTGTCTCTTAAAGAAAAAGTTTCTAATAAAAGTAATTGCAAAAATTAAACGGATGAATTTTTCATTAATTTTTACTGAGCGTGTATTTGTTTGATCGTAATAAAAATGTTTCCACACATATGAATGAGCCTGCCCCAAGAGAATAGCGCTGATCGTGTATGAATCAGTAATGTTTTGGCTCGTGAAGTTAATCCCGTTACCATCTCTAGTTATAATCAAACAAAGTTTAATACTTTCAAAAACTTTGCCGTGTTTAAAACACAGTAAACATTTCATTTTAACATTTTTTCCCGACACGAGGTATATGGATCGCATTTATGGATAATAAATTCAGTAATTTTCTTCGATTTTCATTAATTTTCTCTCTTCCTTATCAATGCTTTATCACTTCTTTTCAATGCTTTATAACTAATACTAATATACAGTGGGACTTATACACACAAATATACTTTTTAATCACAAAATAATTTCTTATATTCTGCAATTAATGGAGAAATCAATATTATGTAAAATGGCGAGTAGTTCGGTAAAAATAACAAATCAGTATATTTATTGTTTTAACAAAATAAAAACTAAATGTTTTTTGTATTATTTAACGAAAATTTCATCTTTATTTAAAAACCCCACAATAAAAAATCGTACCAAAAACCAGATTTATACCAAGAGATAGTAAAACGTTTTACACGTTCATCTTTGTCACCTGATATGGACAGATTTTCACCGTCACGTTATTCTTTTAAGTCGAGTTCTCCATTTGCAAATTCGGACTCAAGTCGACGACAATCTTGTAAGTTTTGAAAAGATTTTTTATTTTAATTATTTTTTGCTAAAATTTTTATTTTGTTTTATAAAAAAAATTAAAGACGATTTATATTTAGAGGCCACAGATCGCCGTCAGAGTTCAGGTAAGAACAGATACTTTTGGAACTAACAAAGTCATATCTAACGCCTTTAATACAAATTGAATTTTCTATGGTTAAAAAGCAACTCAAAAAAATTTAATTAATAATATTTAGTTTCATTTGTTCTTTAACACATTTTAACTTTAAATTTTATACGAAAATGACAGATTGTTGTCGCTGTTGTTTTTGTCGTTGCTGCCATTCAATATAATTTTAAATGCAGTTGTTGTTATTAACTAATTGGCAGTCGTTAATATTGTCGTCTAAATGAAAAGGCGCTTGCGCAGGTGGTTTCCTCTTCTAAATTGGATATTTTTGCTATCAAATCTGTGTCACTTGATCTCGCCTTAAATTGTGACACTGAGAAAATATTTTATTATTTATAAATTCGAATATATGTTTGTCTGTTTCGGTGCAAATCATAGACATTGTCGGCAAAACTTACAACTGCATTCGGCGTTTATGTTCTGAAACCAACAGAAAAAAAATATAAATAGAGAATTTCTTTGACATAAACATTAATCATTTTGTGCATTAAAAAATAATTTTCAAACGAATGGTTTTTGGTTCTATGAATAGACAACACAAGACAAGACGTGACTTTTATGAGATGCTAAATAGACAGTTTATGGGCAACCTGCAATGAACATATGTGTTATGGATACACTTGATTGGAGTGATCTCGAACAACACATCAGAATACTTAACTGTGCTAAAGCACGTTTTTTGAAAAAGAGAAAAGAAAATATGTATTTCCTAATTTGAATTTATGTATTTAACAAACAATATTTTCATACGATCGATCAGTTGTAAAACTCACGTAATTTTTAAATTAACTCGACAACTAATTGCTATTTAATACTTAAGATAATTTCTAATTCTTGTAGGAGTTTTGCTATTTGCATTCCATTTATTAAAAGTTTTTAAAAGAAATAATTTAAAGATTCTTAAAGAGCTTTTAATTGCAATATATTGATCAATTGTGAAGTGACAGCATCAACCACCACAAATGTTCTTCTATTTTTTTAAAACGAACCATAAAAATGTCATCTCTTTCAGTAACATTTGTAGTAGGGAAGCATTGTTATGACTTGTTATGATTCGAACAAATATCTATATTTGCGATAAGGTGCGGAATTAAGAAATAAGGTCAAGTTCTTAACCAACAATTTCGGACGTTAAAAGTACATAGATCAAAATGATAATCAAGTGCTTGTTTGGTACAATACAATTACGTTTAATCAAATCTTCGATAAACGCTACTCCTCAATAATGCAACATCAAAATTGTTAACATTGGTGACTCTGTTAACGCAACTTTGTTTTTAGTTTAGTTTTTGCTAGAATGATTAGAAACTTAGATGCTGAAATGTATTATAAGATCTGAGCCAATTAATTAACGATTAACCATTTCTACAAGAAATTACTCCAGAAATCTAAAATGAAGAAATAAACCCTTAGATATATGAAAGTGGTCATAACATACACACGGATAAAGAAATCACATTGGAACTAAGTGAGAACGAAAATGACATTTTAGATCCAATATCTTCAAAAATAAAATGTCGGATTGCTTTCGAAAGCTGTAACGTTTGTTTTCAATGGGCGGGGGAGAATAGCTTACAAATGCAGTACAAAAAGATACATATGTATATCACGCAAAACACAATCAAGGATTTCACTTTTTTTCTTTAAAAAAATAACCTTTAAGTTGATATAAACTATCAGTTAAAATTTTCATACATCTGAATATGTATTTTTTATGTTACATTTAAGTTTCACATTTTTGTTTATTAAGGAAAGACAGGTAAAAATTGGTGTTTTGAGATACATATCGATTAATATGTGCGTGAATACATTATAGGGCAATTCTACGTCAAATCAACAAGGCACTCAAAATGACTACTTCAGAATTAATTGAAATTTTGTTTTTTTCATGATTGATATCAAATTAAAGCGTATGAAATCCCCTTTAAAATTCTTCCTAGGGCTTATAGAACTGGAATAAGGAAATATTTAATCCTCGAGCGCAAATGCAAAAAAGATATATTTTTCTATTTTGATAACTGTATACATATAAATAACAAATATAAATAATAAAAGTTTCAATAAAATCGGGAGTGGTAAATTTGAAATAAATATTTTTTGGTTGATTTGACATGGAATTACCTTTGTCGCTGCAACTTATCTCTTTTCCAGGAGCAAACATTGATTTATTTCAGTATTTAAGACTAGCTGTACCTGCCACTTCGTCAGCGTCCTTGCTATATTTTGTTCGATTTTGCTTTAAAAGCAATCCACATCAAGATAAAATGGTAAAAGTACGCAGCACTTTTTTGCCTTACCATACGTAGTATAGGTTAAATATAGTAATAGTGAAAAAATCGATGTCGGGATCTTAACGTTCTGAATCCATTTCGACTATTTGCGCGATGATGTTTGTGGGTGGTGCATGGCACTATTTTTGTGAAGACTGGAACGAAAAAATATTTTCAATGTGTAATAGTGATAGCGATGTTATTAAATCAATTGTAAAGTGCCTCAAATTCAAATGCCGCAAATTTTCAATACATTTGTGTCTGCAAAAACTGTATTATTGAAATAAAACAAAACATTCTAGGTACCTTAAATAAGTTTTAGTCAAAGAAAAATCATTATCTTACTACAACAAAGAAAAAAAGTAAATTTAAAGAAAAATATTTTTCATGTTTTGATACGTGGAGTGTTAGGTATTGAAATATGAAAAATAATGGTTATAAAATGATGATGGACAACAAATTTTTATGTTTTGCATTATTTTAGGCGTAGTTTTAACGAAATTGAAACAATAAACATAAAAGGCCACTCCAATTTTTTTTTTATATTATTTCTTGAATTAAGAGATGTTCGCCATTTGATAAAATTTGGAAATTAAAAAATACTTTGACAAACTAATTAAGTTTCAAATGAGTTTTTTTTTCTAAGTTTTTATATTTTTAGAAAGAAAAAAATGTTCTTAATTGTTTTAACATTTTGCTAACAAATATTTTTACCATTGTTATCGTTTAATTTTATCTTCAACACGAAAGTAAAATTTGCATGAATGGAAATGCAAAATTACATTTTAGATATTAAATTGAAAATCTAAAAATCTAGTTTTTCCATAAACGGCAAATGTTTTTTTTGTGGCTTTATTTTTCTAGAAAAACTCCCCCACATGAAAATAGCAAAAGTGTTTAGCAAAAACAACAAAAACAATCATTTTAATGCACGCTTGTGCATTTAACATTTGTGACTTGACCATGATGTAATTTATTATTAAATTATTTTTAAAATTATTCCTTAAAAATAACAACATTTATTGAAATACAGTTTGGCAAATATGTTTACGGACATACAACATATACAACTTTTGATTTATGCACTCAACAAGCAAAACGGTATTGTATCCAGTAAGGGCGACTTTCAGAACTTACCAATAGCTAAAGGTATTTTAAGCCAAAGGTATCCGATAAGCACACGGACATATAATATATCCCCACAGCACCTGAAGAGCTCATAGTTGTTTAAATGTTTGGTAAAAAAAATTATTTTTACATTCAATTTCAGATGTTAAAATTAAATTTTTTTTAGTTTAAATTTTTGCTGATATATTTATGTGCGAAACACATTGGATATAATTCTATTTTTAATTATTTATTATTCTCTAATGAAAATGTTCATCCCCCAAAGACAAAAAATACAATACTGCGAAGATATCAAATACTGTGAAGATATAAATTTCCCATAGCAAATGTCAATAAAATTAAATTTATTTTAGTGTTAAAAAATTTGTTTAATTATATTGTCAATAAGTTTTAAGTGCAAAAATTCGAAATTATGTACGCAATTAGGAAGTGCAACGATATATCGCGTAATAGTGTCTTAATAGATATGAGTAAAAATTTTACTCCCCTATGTGTGTTGAATTCACACCATACTCGTGTGAAGGCATTTATAGCCACTTTTTTGACATTGGGAGAGTTGGCATCTATGGTTTCATACGTCCATGCTGATACTTTGTGCCACATAAATTTTTAAATTAATTTCTAGTTTACATTATTTGTAGTTTACATTTCTGGTGTGTTGTATTGTTGTATTTAAAAATAGTCGAACTGAATGACATCATTGTAGTATTTTAAACACAAAATTATCGGGCATTTAAAAATAACGTCATAAAAAACAATTAATTTCTGTAACATTTTTCAATATTTATTTAACATTCGATTCATATATTTTTTATTGGTAAAAGGCTAAAACTGTAAAATAAACTTTCTAAAAATAGAATTTAAATTATTTAATTGTATTTACAAATTGGCATCTCTTGCTTTTGTAATTTTAGATCATGGCTCTATTTTGACACACGACACAGAACAATTCATAATTGGCCAGAGAGTTTGGGTTGGTGGCATTCGATCAGGACAAATAGCCTACATTGGTGAGACACATTTTGCACCTGGTGAATGGGCAGGTATAGTTTTGGATGATCCAAGTGGTAAGTAAAAATAAGATATAAATTTATTTTTGAAATTATTAAAGACCCTAAAATTCTTCAAAATAACACCAAAAGGCAAAAATGATGGCTGTGTTGCGGGTAAACGTTATTTCCAATGCGAACCAAAAAGAGGAATATTTTCCCGTTTAACACGTCTTACCTTAGCACCTTTGCCCGGAGCTCAAACGCCAACGTCACCGCTATCGAAACATTCACCAGAGCGTTCACGTACTGTTTCACCCACAGCCAGTATACAAAGCTCTTTCCTACGCAGTCCAGGAAGTAAGTTAAAGAAATCCACATTAGTTAAAAAACCACTGATTTCACAACTATTGTTTTAAAATCATTTTTATTTTAATCTTCATTAATATGTATCTTGTTGTAAACTGCTGTATCTGATTTAATACATTTTTCGGAATAGTTCGTTTCCTTTTTTTCGTTTTTCGGACATATAATAATTGATTACCTTATGTCTAACATTTCAATACGTTTATTCTCACATCGTATTGAAATGAAATCCAAGTATAACCCCATTTTAGAATCGTTTGGATGTCTTGAAGAGATTCAGAGATGGGTTTCATTTAAATTTGCGAAAGTATAAATTTTTTAATTAATTTGGAAATATATTTAGCCAAAAGGAAATAAGTCTCAGCTTTCTCTCATTCCCTTTAATTTATTCTCTTGTAAATTAATTGATCGTACTCGTATTTTTTTTTTTCATTATGAAATAGCAGTATAACATAGTAATCTTAAACGGTCGTAACTTAAAATGTTAAAACACTGCTTTTAGAAAAGTTGTTTTAATTTTCAAATCAAATTGCATTCGACAGTGAAGATTTGATCTGTGAAATGGTTTATGAAAAAAAAAACGATTTTTATAAGAATTATGGATCTCTCCCTTTTGATAGTTATTAAATTTTAGCGGTAAAAGCTCTCCTATCTTATCATTAAGTCCCATTCAATAATTAACATTTACTTTCGGTTTTAGTTATTACTAACATTCGACTAGTGTTGCGGATGTCCTTTTTATCACTAATTCCATATAATCGCTAGCCTGAAGGCTAGACACGTTCAGGTCCTACTCACAAATATCATCTTATTCGATCTCGGTCAAATAAGATGTAGTGGAATTATCCGATTCATAGTACCCTTACTTACCTTAACTATTTACCTTTTTCGCTTTTTTGTCTGAGAATTTTTTGAGCTAGGCGAAATGTATTAAAAATGTATTAACGATTTTATATTAACTACTAGCTATCCCAGGTGCGCTTCGCTACACCCATCCAGAAAAAATACAATAAACACTTGGAAGAAAAGTATGACCAACCTTTAACGCGAAAATGCACGCTATTCTCAAGTCAAAAAAGTTCCTATCCAACCTGTTTTTTTGCTAGACTATACGTATTAACACGATAACAATTTTTTACTTTTAATGGGATGCGCCACTCCCAGTATTCTTATCCAGTCTGTATTTTGCTAGACTATGCACATTAGTATGAGGATTACTTGTGCAAAGTTTTAAGACTATACCTAATGTAGTTCTCTAGGTACGCGATAATAATTTTTCACTTTGTATAGGAAGTACCACGCCCTCCATTCAAATTCAGTCTGTGTTTCTCTACACAATGTATCTTAATATGGGGGTTACTGATTTCAAATTCCAAGTCGCTACCTAATGTAGTTCTCTAGATACAGGATAATAATTTTTTACTTTGTATGGGGGGTACCAGGCGCACTGTCCCAATTCAGTCCTTGTTTTTCTAGAGTATACGCATGGGCATGGAATTTAATTGTACCCACTTTGAAGACCATAACTATTATAGTTCTCTATATACACAATAATAATTTTTCACTTTGTATGGGAGGTACCACGCCCACTGTCCCAATTCATTCTGTATTTTGGCAGACTATGCGCCTTAGCACAAAGGCTACTCTTGCAAAGTTTCAAGGCGCTATCTATTGCAGTTCGCCAGGAACACGATAATATTTTTTCACTTTGTATGGGCGGTACCACGCCAACTATTCCATTATGGAAAGATGATATTATAAAAATAGGTATTTTTCGTAAGGCTCTGGTTCTAGTTGCATTACAAATATTGAATTTCTCTTTTTTCCTTGTAGATCTGGGGGTTACAATTACACGTAATGTGTAATTGGATCTTCCCAATAACAGTGATTAACAATCAAAAATAACAATTACAATTACTTAAAATTTGTAATTGTATATTTTTAATTACACATTACATATAATTATCCAATTCTATTAATTCAAAAAGAAAAATAAAAAAAGATAGATTAAAGTCGGTCAAAAAATAAAAATTGTATTTTAAAAGTCTAACTTCTCCTTCACTGAAGAAAATAACCTGTATCTGTAGCAGTGTTTTTTTTTAGAACTCGACTAAAACCAATGCAGGGTTGTTCTCTTTAGGTATATAAGATCCGATAACTGCTACCTTTTTCTGATGTGTGACGGTCCTTTAACTACGAAAAACCAATTGAAATTATCAATCACCTTATAGTTGTGAATAAATGGACTTATGATGTATGTAATTTGCAACACATCTAGCTCAAAAGTCAAGAAATAAACTTAACATTCTTGACGCGTTTATTTTTATAAATTTTAGTTTTTTTTCCTGATCGTGCATGTTTTTTATTCGATTTCTGATTGTTTGTTATATTAAAGTAAGTCAATGTACGAATCATAAATTGAAGAAGTCATTTTCAAGTTCTGATCAAACATGTTGAGCAGCCTCTTACAAAATCGAAATTCTTAATAAAATTCTTAAACAAAAGAACTTATCCAAAGAGTTCAAAATTTCTACGGGTTTTGTAATTAGGGGACCATAACACTTCAACACTGTGTGCATCATGAAATTAACACACATCGGATAATACAGATAATACAGATAATACAGTTTTATATTAATAACTTTTTTATATTTAATCATAAGAAAATGGTTTGACAGTGGGTGATCGCGTGATTGTTTCATCCGGATTTGGCAGTCGTCCTGGAATTCTACGTTATTTGGGTGAAACACAATTTGCATCTGGAAATTGGTGTGGCGTTGAACTTGATGAGGCCAGTGGCAAAAATGATGGCTCTGTTGACGGCATTAGGTTGGTCCCTAACAAAAAAGTTCATAATAAAAATATACAATTTTAAATGTTTAATTCTGATCTTTAGATATTTTGAATGTAAACCCAAATATGGCGTATTTGTGCCAATTGCAAAAGTTTCTCTATCACCATCATCTAAAAAGTCTCGCTTATCCCGCACAGGATCCCGTGAATCTCTTACTTCCATTGGCACAATGAACAGCATTGCCACAACAAATACATCGCGTTTGCGCTTGAATGCTCAGGTATAAAATTTGAACTCCTGTTCTGCAAAAAGATACGATGCTGCTGCATGCTTTTGTTTTATTTTTTTATTTTAACTTTTTTTTATAAATTTTGTTTGTTTATCTTATTTTTTATTTAACGTTTCGATAAAAAGAAACAAAGTTAAATATTATTAAACTTAAAGTTAAAGTATTTATGTAAATTTACAAAATTTCTGCATTCAACTAACGAAACTCCCATTAACAACTAATTAAAGTAAAACCTCCCTGTTTATTTTTCAAGCAGCGCAAATCGTCGTCTTTTAAACCCGTTGCAGTTACTACGCCAAAAAGCCAATTTTCTATGCAGGTACGCTAAAGCTCTTCAAAATAGTAATTTAACAACTAACTTTTTAATTTAACAACTAACTTACACTGTTACAAAACCTCTAATTATAAAAGCCCACCCATAATTTTGTTTCCTTTAATTAACAATTAATCAAATATTTATATGTGTTTGTCTTTCATATACATATATTTATTTATTTGTCAATATAATTTTATTTTATTTTTACTTAATGGTATTAAAAAAAATTTGCCTATACTTAAACTATAGAAGTGGTAGAAATTTTTATTAGATTCTTAAAGATTTTTTTTTTTTGAAATGCTAGTTTACCGAAAACATGGTTCTAAAAAGATCACCTATAATCCATTTGTAATATGTGGGCTTATGCCATCATAGATTATTAAAAATACGCGGTTATAGCAAGAAATCAATTTTAAATCACATCACAATTCAAAAAACCTATTTTGGTTCAAGCATCAGTTTGAAAGCACACACGGCATTTAGCATACAGTGGGCGACACATCAATTACGACTTTTCACATTTTTGTTTTTTGTTCTGCTACTAACAGATAATTAAAGCAACTTGAAATATATAATATTTAGTATTTTTTGTTAAGGAAAAAAATTACAAACATTTCCTTGGAATTTTGAAAAAATTTCGAGCATAGAAAATTTTCTAGATTTTTTGTACGGGAGAGTAAATTTTAAAGAGACACATTTTAGCATAATCGGCATATTTCTATTATACTCATTTACAAAGATATTATGTGCTTCCGAAAAATTAAAAAAAATACGGACGTTGTTTTATTATAAGTTGACAGACAGCCCCTTTGTTTATAAACTATAACTTGATGGAAACTCTTACTATAATTCAATTTCTGATAAATTCTCTTAGGTATTCAAATCACTTACTCTATCAGAAAGAAGCCACTCAGGTAGGCTTCGAGTTATTTTTTCGCATATGAATACATAACATGTTTTCAAATTTATTTATATCCAATTCGTGTTATAGTATTCTTGGTGACATTAATTGGAACCATACCATTATCGAAAAAACTACCTTTCTCTATAAAATGCTATGTCCAAACTTTACAGTTTCCTTTTTTACTTTTGGATTCAGTATTTATACTGCATCACAAACATTTATTCCACCTCGCGAAGGGATTTCCAATAATTTTAAAAACTCCATTGCAAGTAAAATATCTTCTTGACATCTTAACGTCTTGTATGCACCGTTCCAGTTTCTGCAAACGTTTTACTATTTTTGAAATTGATGTTACGAATTAAGTTTTATTCTTTTACAATATTTATTTCGTACTTACTTGTACTATTTGTATCTTTTAATTTTTTGTGGTATGAAAATAAGTGTTGTTAACCATACAAAAATGCCAACATTTCCTTTTGGGTACTTTTACTTAGGGTACTTTTAATGTAAAATTAAATGTTGTAAGGAACCCTTCGTGTATAAATCCCACTCGCACTTGGTTGATTTATTCCAAAAAGTTGTGCGTGAAGTGCCAAAAATGAATATATTTCGCTTGCACATATCTTTGAAAATTGTTCTACACATTAAATCAATTCTGAAAGTTTGTATAAATATGACGACCTTTGTATGCTAGTTTAAATAATGTGCCACACTATTTTCATTTTTCTTAATCTCTTAATGCTTCTCTAAGTACTTGCGCTAACTTTCCAAAACAATTCCATCAAGAAATTTTTCCAATTTGGATCTTCTAAATTCTTCTCCGTCCAAAGTTTTATCGTTCTTTAACGTGCAAAAATTCTTTTGAAAAGTTTAAATCAATCATCACAGGCTCTATCACAGACACAGAAGCACAGAAACAAAGGACGGATTCTTGGGTCGTAAACTGGCGTTAAAAATCGGAAATTACTTGGAAGATCTTCATGTTTGTTGCGTTTAATGCAGTAATAATTGCTGAGACATTGACTACCTTCTAATTTCTCAAATTGCGACCATTACTATTGCCATAGATATTCGGTATTCTTAGCATTTCTCTCGCTCTCTGAGTGGGAGTGGAAATAAGAGACACTAAATAATTTAGAGGAAAAAATAGTGTTTTCCCATAATATATTTTTTTATAAGTGTGTAAAAAAAGTCTTTCCTCACATTTGTTTTGTATAGAAATTGCCGTAATTTTTTGTTTTATATTTATTTATCCTGAAAGTAATTAACACCACAACCCACCACTTTTTTGTATAAATTATTATAAAATTCAAATGGTTCTATTTTTTTTTTAATTATGTACAAATATGTTTTATTTTTTTTTTTTTTACATAAATATTTTAAAATAAAAAAAAATATGTATTTTTATTGTGTTACGGTCTTTTTAATAATTTTTTATATTATCAAAAATAAAATTTTTTGTGTAAATAAAGCGCAGTTAAATGCATTTTTCAAAACTTCTAAATCTAATCTGCACGCTTTTGTTTTATTATTGTTCCATTAAATATTTGTTTATTTTGGTTATCTGCTTTTTGAATGCTTCTCTTGTATTATTCTCATTTGCCATTTTGCTATTTCTACATTTTTCTGCATGTGAGTATTTAGTAAGTTTTTTGGCATTCACATCTCTTAAAGAATGTGGATCTTGTTGGTCAACATAATGTTTTGGATATACTATTGTTGCAGCAAATTTTGAAGCAAAGCGTAAAAACGTGTTAACTCCATTTAATTATTTATATGCTTTATTGTGACAATAAATAAAAAAAGACAATAATATGCACTTGACCGCCTCTTGTTATGAGTTAAGCTGTCTTATTCGTCTCGTGCTGACACTAGGCATTGCTCTCGACTGTAGTGTTTGCAAATTGTCGACTGTGTCTCTCGTATCTGTAGGTGTTTATGCTAGATAGTGCTAGAACTTCACACGTAATAAGCGTTACCGTCTCAGATTCTTCCAGGTACACCCCGCGAAATACCCATCTGAAAGTACCCCGGTTATATCCAAGCTCTTTGCTCGTCATTCGAGACTGTCTATATGTGGTAGTAACCCTCCACCTCTTAAGGTTTAAAAAGTTCACCCATTGTCATTTGCGTAGAAGGAAATATTTTCTGAGAGGGGAGAATAATATTCTGAAAATAAATATGTATATGTATATAGTATTCTGGTCCACAAAAACTCTCTGCAGATCATCTTTTTTGCTAGTTCCTCTGCTGCTTCATTTCCAGCTGTGTTTATTTAACCTTTAACCCAAACTAATGTTACCTCATTCCCTAATACATTAAGCACCAGTTTGGAGTTTTTATTCACCTGCGCTCAATGATTTAACTTATGCAGCTTTTCTCCCTGGTATACGGAGAAGTACTCCTCTAGTAACATACTGCAGAACAGGTTTTGTTCAACTGAGTAGACATCTTATTGAGCCTTTCACAATGGGAGTCCGTGCAGATTTTTAGTTATTTTTGTTTTACTCACGCGTTTCATCGGTATTTGAGTCTCGATGTTCAGAACAAAAGCTTAGCATCACTGCTAATACGCAAACCTGACATTGCGGCTGTCGTCCTATTGAATAAGTCGTCTAATCCATTAATGCCTTTTTTATATTCTTGGATAATTTATTAATAAAACGAACTACGAACGCAACAGGGAAAAGTGCTGTCAAATTAACAAGTTCCATATTTAAATACTCTCTCATTTTATGATTTTATGTGCTTAATTTTCGCACATGGTTTTGTTTTCAAAATCGACTAAATTTAATGATAAAATGGTAACAGTCTTGAGAGAATGAGTGTCCAAAAATGAGCATGAGAAAACAACACTGTCAAAATGAAATATATTCTATCTCACGGCCACTTTTTATAACCTCATTATCTCCCAAAAATGTCCGGAAAAAATGATATGGCCCAGTTCTTTTTCATCGCTTATACTGAAATCGTTCATAATGTAGGAAAAAAGATTGAGAATACATCTCTATCTCTATATATATAAAAATGATCAAAAACTACTGGACCGATTTTGACCAAACTTAATATACATGTTATATGCGGCGTGAGGAGTGTTTCTGTGTAGTTTGAAGTTCGTCAGACAGATGGCGCAATATATGTATAGTTTTTTTGTGTTTTTGCACCGTAACTCAAGAACTACTGCACCGATTTTGACCAAACTTTATATACATGCGCTATGGAGCGTGGGGTGTGTTTCTGTGTAGTTTAAAGTTCGTCCGACAGATAGCGCAATATTTAGTTTTTTTATTTGTATTTTTGCACCGTAACTCAAGAGCTACTGCACCGATTTTGACCAAACTTTATATACATGCTACATATATGGAGCGTGAGGAGTGTTTCTGTGTAGTTTAAAGTTCGTCCGACAGATCGCGCAATATTTAGTTTTTTTATTTGTATTTTTGCACCGTAACTCAAGAGCTACTGCACCGATTTTGACCAAACTTTATATACATGCTACATATATGGAGCGTGAGGAGTGTTTCTGTGTAGTTTAAAGTTCGTCCGACAGATCGCGCAATATTTAGTTTTTGTGTGTTTTTGCACCGTAACTCAGAACTACTATACTATGCTGTGTTTCGTTGAAGGCGTTGGGTCCTTAATCAGCGTGCAGTGGCGTTAATTAGCCCGATACCGACTGAAACCTAATATTTTTCTATTATAATTAACTAAAAACACTGATTTTGATTTTCTTCGAGGGGCAGTTCAAAATAAAAGAAAAATTTGGGGCCAACAACGCGCATCGGGCCCAGCTAGTAGCCGATAAATTAAAGCCATTCATTCTATAAAGTTCAATAAAGTAATGAAATCATAAAAAGGTAATGAAAACAATGGTGTTTTAGAAAAAATTGTAGGTATTGGTTATATGTTTGTATGTTGAACCGGTGCACAGTGCACAGAAACAACAAAGCAACGAGTGGAACACTCTGGTTGTGAGGAATACAACCAACAATTTACCACAAAATATTAAACAAGTTCTGATATAACATGATTAATTTATAAATTTAAATTACAAAAAAATTTCGCAATAACTATGTTACATCACAAAACAAAATATAACTCAAAGTGCCAGTATTATTAATATTTAAAAAATATCAGGTATAGGACAGAAATCGATCGATTTTAAAATGATAAAAAGGTATGACAAGTTTTGATCGATTGTGAAAATCAAGTTTGAATCTATCTACAGTTCAAAATTTAGACCAGAATATAAAATTTAAATAATAAGAATAATTTAAAAAATAATAGAGAATTAATTAGAGAAAGAGAAATCAAACTTTTTAAGAAGCTATTTTTAATAAATTCTTATATGTTATTATATAACGAGTGATTTTTTAAGACTTGAGAACTTTTTTTTTAAAAAAAACGCATAAAATTTGCAAAATCTCATCGGTTCTTTATTTGAAACGTTAGATTGGTCCATGACATTTACTTTTTGAAGATAATTTCATTTAAATGTTGACCGCGGCTGCGTCTTAGGTGGTCCATTCGAAAAGTCCAATTTTGGGCAACTTTTTCGAGCATTTCGGCCGGAATAGCCCGAATTTCTTCGGAAATGTTGTCTTCCAAAGCTGGAATAGTTGCTGGCTTATTTCTGTAGACTTTAGACTTGACGTAGCCCCACAAAAAATAGTCTAAAGGCGTCAAATCGCATGATCTTGGTGGCCAACTTACCGGTCCATTTCTTGAGATGAATTGTTCTCCGAAGTTTTCCCTCAAAATGGCCATAGAATCGCGAGCTGTGTGGCATGTAGCGCCATCTTGTTGAAACCACATGTCAACCAAGTTCAGTTGTTCCATTTTTGGCAACAAAAAGTTTGTTAGCATCGAACGATAGCGATCGCCATTCACCGTAACGTTGCGTCCAACAGCATCTTTGAAAAAATACGGTCCAATGATTCCACCAGCGTACAAACCACACCAAACAGTGCATTTTTCGGGATGCATGGGCAGTTCTTGAACGGCTTCTGGTTGCTCTTCACTCCAAATGCGGCAATTTTGCTTATTTACGTAGCCATTCAACCAGAAATGAGCCTCATCGCTGAACAAAATTTGTCACATTTGAACATTTCGAACCGAACACTGATTTTGGTAATAAAATTCAATGATTTGCAAGCGTTGCTCGTTAGTAAGTCTATTCATGATGAAATGTCAAAGCATACTGAGCATCTTTCTCTTTGGCACCATGTCTGAAATCTCACGTGATCTGTCAAATACTAATGCATGAAAATCCTAACCTCAAAAAAATCACCCTTTAGTACCAAAATGCTCACGTGTGAGTATGTACATTTTAGTTTTTTTTCTGCTTCTTTTCATACATGTATGATATACTAGAGAATATTTTCTTTGTTCATTTATGAGTGAGATGATGTATTTTTTCCTTTTTATTCAAAAGTAAATAAATGAAAAAATATATTTTGTTCTTCACGCAAGTCCTTATATATGAAAATTTACAATTTTGTTAATTTTTCATAAATAAGAGGTTAGGTTAAGAAGGTTTGTGACAAAAATTGATTAAAATTTATATTTTTTAATTAAGAATTATTTTTTAACAAATTTTCTTTTTTGTTGTTGTAATAATAAATGCTATGACAAAAAGAGACAAAATTAGTTGCCTATATAATATAAACTTCTTAATTTATTGCTAAATATAAATATTAGAGTTTAAAATGTTCATAAAACAAAGCTACACAAACCTGTCACTGATTGAAAATTATTATATGTTTTGTTCTCTTTGTAGGAGTCTTGTACAGACACTCAGGGGTTTACGTGGGTTCCTTTGCTTATCACCGACATTTTTCGATTTTCACCGTTCATATATGTATGCTAAAAAACACAAACAGTTACACTCATTCATGTGTGATCGTAGACAGAGTATTTTTTTGTGTTCATTATTTATGAACGTGAAAAAGATATAAAATTTTAAAAATCTCATTCATTAGAAATCTAATAAATGATGAAATTTCAATGCTAATAAATGAAAAATTCTGAACCCTTCAAAATTTGTTCTAAAATACATTTTAAATAAGTTTTATTTATCATAAATATGGGCATTAGTTTTTAGTAAGATTATTCATGGTATATAATACTATATAATACATTACCAAAACTAAAAAAAATATTTTGGCGATTTTTGTACTAATTATGATGAAATATGTGTTTCAAAATATATCAGACAACAAAATATATCAGACAATTCAAATGAGGTAATTCGCTCTTAAAAATTTGTATGAAGAATTAAGTATTTCAGTTAGCAGTTATTAGGTATTAGGGTATCCTTAATATTTTATTTTTTTTTTTTTTAAACAATAAGAGAAATCAAGAAAACGATTGGAATTTCTTTGTACATAACTCGTATGACGGACGATATGTAGCTTGAAAATCACGATTGCGCAAAATAGTTTTAGTAAGTTTAAAAAAAAATTTTTTGAATCTTAAAAAAGACCACAATGAAATAAACTTCAATATTATCCCAAACATTATGTTGATCAAAAATAAAGTTTGTAAGTATTCGTATTTATTATAAATGTTTTTTCTATTTCGGGGTTCTAAGGAATTAAACATAAAAAATGTATAATTATATTTAAAAAAAAAATGTTAATGAGTTTGTATCTATAATATTAATGATTTTATATTTTTAATAGGACTTATTACGTGAAAAACAACAACACATTGAACAACTTATGATCGAGCGAGATTTAGATCACGAGGATTCGCAGAATACAGCCTTGCAGTTTCAGAAAAATATCAATGAGGTAAATATATACAGTGATATAACATATCCACCACCAACGCGACGACGACTTCCTAATTCTGCAATGCAAGCTACAGCAACAAAAATTGCCATACAAGCCGATCGTAGAAGGCCTTTTGGGGTTCTCTCCACAACATTGTTTCAACAACCGATTTCGAAACGATCAACGTTGGTGGAGCGTTCACAATCGTGTTCTCCAACACCGACAGCAACTGGATCGAAAAAGAAAGTTTGGTTTTGCGATAATCAAAAATTATATTTTCCCAATGGTTATTAAAACGGCGCAATCAATAATGCCACGAAATTGTTTAAAATTATTAAGAAATCAAATTATGAGCAAGTTGTTCTTTTGCACAACATGATTCGTTTCATTCTTTTGTGTGTTTGTTTGTCACAATTTCAATACTTTTATTTTTATTTCAGTCTTCTTTGCACAATCTGTTTTAAGTTTTACTATTACTAGCATTTGGATTTTTTTGTTTTAACTCATTTTCTTTTTCTTTGGGTTTTTTTGTACGTGATTTTTCATATTCGTTCAAAATTTAATTAATCCTAATTAGAATTTCATTACAAAGCTAATTGCATGACTTGAAATTTTAATTTGTGGTTTCTACTAATATATACATTAATTTCAATAAAAATTTTACTTCACTTTGATTATTTAAAATTCTCTCAGTTCAATATTCGGAATTGCATATTTCTTTTTTTCTATACATATAATAAATAAATAATAAAACTGTGACAGGACCATTTCTGTACATGAAATATTTTTTGAAAAATTTGTTGCTGGTGCAGATGGTAATTGAAATGGAATACAAAATAGAAATTTTTGGATTTTTGTCTGTTAAATATAGAATACTCATTTTGAAGTGAAAATAGAGAAAAAGTAGTGAAAGTACCCAACTCTACCGATTTAAAGGGACCACAAACTTGTCAGCATCTTTTATTTTTGAAAGCGGGATTTTAATAACTATTGTTCTGTAAATTGAAGTAAAAAATAAATTAATTTAAAATATAAAATATGTATTACATACTCGTATGTATAATATATTCATATGCATAAAAACCTAGAGGTGTTTTTTTTTATAAAAAAATGAAAATTATGCTGTTTGCACCCAATTTCGTTCACTATCTAACGCGCTGTCAAAATTGAGTTTTCCAATTGCAAAGCTTTGACGCCCCGCTATTTTGGATTGTTTCAGATATTTTGTATATGCCTGTGAATTTTTAACGGATAGTCAACGCTTCACGCGCTGATTTAGTTTTGTCTGTTAAACGAGTAAAGTAACGTTATTTCAATCATAATAAAAATATCAAAATATGTCAGTTGTTTTTTTTTTTGTGAAAACAAAAAAGTCCTCGGAGTTGATTTATAGAACAGGGGTGAACATTAAAAAACTGAATAATTTATATAAAAAGTAAAAACTTTTCAATTTGTTTTCAATAACGGTAAAAACCGATATGATTAAAAATCTACTGGTTCGAAGAAGATTATTACCGTGACAGGCGTTACAGTACATTTTTTGAAATCAAATAGGTAATTCCGGAATTAAAATACCTGCTTAGATCTCATCAATAGCGCATCCTATTAGATCCAATCTATCAGAACTACCGATAAGGGTACGCCAAGAAAAGAACAGAAAGTACAAATATGTTTATACATAAGTTTTTGTCACCCTATTCTCCACTCTAGGTCCTAGTGTTAAAAATAGACATTCTAATAAGGATGTATAAATGTTTCTAATTCTGGCAACCATATCATTGTCATATTTGTAGCAGTCATAAAATAAAGTAAAAAACCTTTTTCAACTCCAAAATGATTCGTTTGCAGGAATACCGTGAACTGCTTATATAATATTTATATAAGAATTTATAACTTTGGTTATAAATTCTTACACTTACATTTGTTTTTAAACACTACTAAAAAACTAACTCGAAACATAATTTTCATATTTTTTTCTTCACTAACCATTTTTTTTCACTTCTCTTATTTGAGTGAGCGGTTGTTTAACGATGACTTTGATTAAATAATTGTTGTTAATTAAAATTTAAGCAGAAATTAGGTTAGATTGTATTGATATAATTTATTTCTCTCTATTTTGTTATTTTGTGGTGTTTTCTTTTCTAAAATAATGTCAGCTTTTTAGATGACATATTTTTGTTTTGCCCAGCCAGCAATAATGCAAGTTATTATTTGGAAAGAATAGAAAGGAAACAAATTATAAAAAAGTGTGCCTCATTAAAAAAGCTGAGTTCAAGAAAAATCCCTACAGATGTACATATTACAAAACTGTACCACTACCTCATTTGTACATGAAATAAGCTTGTTGCTAGTGCAGATATATGAAAATCGATTTTGAATACGAAACGCCATATCTATCTGTTTGTTTGTCTGTCTGTCCGTCTGTCTGTGTAGGCATCTCGTACAAGCTACTGGCATCACGTACAAACTACTGGCATTTCGTACAAACTACTGGTTGACTTGGCAGCACCATTTATCCCTGTAATCTGATAATTTTAGACACTATTTATAAAACCTATGTTGCAACATCCTGAGTAATTACCCGTAGCACTATAAAGGTACGACTAAGTAAGAACATACTGCACTTATTTAATAAAAGGACAAAAAAATAAAAATTATTTTCTAGAAAAGAAATCACCATCAGTTTTAAGTTTTAAAATTTTTTGTATAATAAAAGGTTTATATAATAAATTTTTATACAAAATTTGTTCAATAAACCTTTTTAAACCAAACATATTATTGTAACTTGCCAAAGCTAGGATTTTATCGGAAAGATAAGTAGATTTTCGTTATAATAACGTGATAGTTAAATGTTATTTTAAGCTTACTTATAATAACGAAATAGAGTTAGGATTTTATCAGATGAACAGTAGTTTTTCGTTATTATCAGTCAGCTAAAAATAACCTTGAACTATCGCATACTTTAAAGGCAAGTTATAGTATCTAGCCTTACCTTCGTTATTATAACGAAAAACTACTCTGCTCTCTAATAAAATCCTAACTTTAGCTATTGGCAAAATATAATAATGGGCCTTAGTCTGTTATTTTATTTTTAAATTGTTTGTTGTTTTTTATTCAGTTCAATTGTTTAATTCTTAAAATTATTTTATTATTGTTTTTATTTGTTGTTCATGTAAACTTTTATTATTTAATTTATTTAAAAAAAAAACAAAAATAATTTATAACTAATAAATTTTGTTTTATGCTGAAATTGTTATTATTTAATTATAGAGAAATTACGTATGTATGTATGTATGTATGTATGTATGTATGTATGTATGTATGTATGTATGTATGTATGTACATATATATGTATGTATATGGGGTTATCCATTTCTTGGTCCTGTTTTGGCAACAAAGTGTGAATATTAGTTGCGGCCACATTAATTCCTATTTTTCATGAAACCAAAGGCAGAAGAATCGGCTGCTAATAATGACCACGACTTTTTTTGATGTAAATGAAATTATCTATATTGAATACTTGGGAAAAGTAGAAAACGTTTCCATAGTTATTGGGTGATTTTAGAAAAGAAGTAATGAAGAAAAATTATTCAATTTTTAAAAATGATGTATACCATCGGGTTAATATTCGGAAGCACATTTGCTTAATATTTAAGGCAAAAAAAAAATATTTGATTTTCGATTGCTTATCAGAACCACCTTATTTTCCAAACTTTGCTTACAAATTTGAACTAAATACTTTGCGAAAATAGTTTCTTGTCGAATAAGAAAAATATCTGCAACAAAATGTAATTTTGAAGACTTTCCAAAATCTTACTTTGAAGATGTGTAGAACTAAAGAAAAACTTAAGATATAATAAAAAAGAATCATTAAAAAAATATTCTGTTTTTTAACACTTAAATCGTACGTTTTATAAGTGGCAAGGATCTCGCACCTAGTTTATAGAAAGACCGCAGTAACTGTCGTATACTTTTGGTAGAAATATTATAAGTCTATACTTTTTTGATAATAACGAGGATATGAATCAAATCGTCAATGTTTATCGTTACAGCCACATGATAAGCATTTCATCGCCCTGATTTAGCATTTTTGCAGGAGAAATTTTTTGGCAGTACACGTTGACGTTTTGGTCCAAACAAAACACATATGAGATTTACAAAAATCATATGTATAAAATATCAAACAAAGGTAAGGACAATATTTAATATTACTTTGGAACCACAATATGGGTAACCCTGTAGATAGAAATATTGCAATTGTTAGTTGAATATTTATGATTGATTGCGTGTGCGCTTTTATATTTTTTATTTATTTATGATTACATTTATACATTTTTTTTTTTGTTAAGAAATTGTATGGTTTCAAATGAAGAATGAAGTGAAAAATCGTGTGCATCAAACTGTGAAACATGAACAGGTGCTTGAAAAACGAAATTAAATTTAATTAAAATAAGAATCCAAGCCTTGTATAATTTAATAACTATTGAAAATAAAATCGATTAGCAAATATTTCATACGTAATCAGTTCACGTTGTTTTAAAATCAGCTCACAGAAAGTGAGAAGAAATATTAAAAAAAGAAAAACGCAAAACTAAATTTTCTTTTGTTTTCCCTTTATGATTTTTCGTTATCTTTTCGTAATTGGTTGTTTTCATTTTCATCTCATTTCCATTTTCGTAGAAAGTACTTAGTGATGCTGATCGTTGGGCCAGACTTATTGCACGCCGTAGTTTTCGTTTGGCTGATCTTCGGCGAGAGTTTCGAGGCTGGAGTGGAAATCACGAGAAACATTGTATTCTCCATAGTGTACTATCGCCACTACGCATTAAATAAACGCACGCAGTGTGCAAAATTTGCTTCGCACAAAGACTTTAAATGGAAAACTGGCTTTAAATTTCTTTTTAAATTGTTGTTGTAAGATTAGAAGTAATAAAAACAAAGTGCTCAAAATAATATTTTTAAATAATCAAGTGTAAGATCGTTTATGGATAATCCTTCAAATAGTCATTTAAAGTTCGCCTTCAATCTCGTATCCAGAGTCCTTATTGATGACCACAGATGGTGTTGAATGCTGACGGTCGCAAAATCAACCAAAAGTTAAACCAAATCTCTCTTTTTACATATGTATTTGGTGGTTTCAATCCAAATTATCTCTGTAATATTTTTTAATTTTCTTTTTTGCAGAAAAAAAAATAAAGTTAAAAAATTGTTACTGCTCTAAGAGCAGTTTATTGCAACTATTTTCTTTAACTACGCTAAGCTACATATATTTGAACTATAATTTTATAAAATATTTTACAAATGGTTATTGGCTTTAAGAAAGGAAAAAAAATAACAGAAACGATTTCTTTTTGCTTTTGTTATAAATATATTTTTAAATTATAAATATTTGTATATTTTTCATTTATATTTACTTTAAAAATAATTGTTTATATTGTAATTATTATTAACAACGAAAAGAAAAATATACATATTTAATTTTAATCAACGAAATATAAATGGTTGTTTAATTCAAATGATTTAACACGAATGTATTAATTATTGTTCATTTTCGCAACTGCTTTTAGCTTAAAGCTTATATTGCTCTCCTGGAGCGTCAGTTGACTGAGGAACGTAAGAAAGCTGAAGATTTGCAATTCTCAATAGATGAGGCCACTTTTTGTGGTGACGAATTGAATGTAAGATTTTAATTTTCTTTTCATTGACACGGATACACAGATATTTTATTTTTGAAGACAAATAATTAACTGAAATGTATTCTTGAACTGAATGCTATACCATAAAATGAAAAAAATAAATAAATAATGATGATTGCATAATCAGTCTAATTCATTGACCCCGAATTGAACTCAAATTTGCAAAATTATATACACTTTATTTTAAAATTTGTTCAATAGCTCAGTAGTTATTCGGTAAAAATCATAAGAACAAAATTTAAAGCAAAATTAATAAAATATTATTTCTTTAAAATTAGTAACAAACAAGTAGCAGTGCTATCTACTGTTACTGACACTGCCAAAACGTACATATGTTTTTGAAATTTATTTGTACCACAATATTACAAAATAATTCAGTCAAGTGCAGGTCAGACTCACGCAGGGTTCGGTACTACGTTCAATATATAACTTTAAAAGTACAAGATTTTAATTTTAAATTGTCTAAGGAGACACGCTTTAACTTTGCTATTATAGCGAGCATAGTACTACATACCCTGTTTAAATCTTAAGTGTCTGCCTATAACGTTTATAAGGTAAGGCGAAATTAGTTAAAATCCTGACTTCTGCTGAATTTTTTAAATAAAACTTAAAACAGTTTTGAAAAAGATCAGTATTAACTGTATCTTTGCCTTGTAATGCTAAGTTAGCTAACGATTTGTACGTTCTCATATTTAAAATGTTTGGCAACTAAATGTTCACGATGAACAGTGCAATTAAGTGGTAAAAATTCTGGTATTCTTGTATCGTTTTTTAACAGACCTACATATGAGGCCTACATTTTTCCCTAACATTGTAGGTGCTCCGACGGTTGCTACACTTACCATATTGATCAGTGGTATACCTGTATCTGACAATATATTATCAAGTACACTCTTAATATCAATTCCCCGGGTAGTATTTTTAACTGCTACCAAATCCTGTATTTCTTCGTTCACAATTAAAGATGCGGAAACATATCGGATAAATTCAGCCAACTGTATATCAGTTAATTCGTCAAGTGCTAAGCTGAAAGCTACACTATGTTTTACATCTTGTTCTAGTCGCTGTTTACAATCTGTACTGATTTCCGTAATACGTCGCTCGGTTGTATGACATGATTCTGGAGAAAGCAGTCTGTGCAGTTTTATATTTAATGGATCCAGAATTTCAACTACCTGCTTCCTATTTTTTTAATAAATTCTCCCTCAGTGTAAGTTCGTTTAGCATACATACATATGTATGTATAACTTATAATTTTATAATAATTTGAATAAATTATTAAATATGTATTATATATTTTTTCAATTCTTTTCGAGAGCCGCATTCATTCATTCAAAGAGCCGCAATTTGGCCATGCCTGTTATATAAATTGCTCTTTATTTTTGTGTGGTCATCACTGCTGCCAGATTTGACGATTTTGGTCCAAAAAATTGCACAATTCCAATTTGACGATTTTTTCTTAAAAAGTGACGATTTTTTACAATGCCAAAAATATGAGCGTTTTAAAATACAAAGTTTTGTATTTTTAGTGTAAACGATTTAAAAAATTGTGGAAATTAAAGTCAAAGAAGGGCCAGTTTAAAGGGGATTATTGTTCGTTTTCTAATATTACGTGTACAATTCTTTAAATATGTTTTTTGTTAACTTCCGGTGTTGACATAAATCTCAAACATTTTACCAATAGAATTTATGGTGCCCTTCAAACTCAGGACCGATTTTATACATTTTGATTTTCAAATATATTTTAATGCATTATGCACATAGACAACATCAGGCTACCTTGTACAGACTGTTAAAAATAAAATACACACATTTATGTGAAACGATTAATTTGAAGTCATCAAAGCTACACGACCACCGTTGCGGCTGTAGTCAAATTAGGGTAATTTATTTTTTGTATATACCATTATTACATATGTATAAAAAATTATTACATATGTATAAGCTAATAACTAATATTTTTTTACTTTTAAATAATAAAACAATGTTTTCTTAATAAATTGTATAAAAAATATATTAAAATATTGGCTCATAAAACTCACAAATGTAATTTTTAAAAAAGGACTTTTTCATCAAATTAGTAAGGAATGGTAGAGGCACTTTAGATCTTGATATTTTTGGACGATTTTGGACTATTCTTTAATTTTGTTTTATTTAAAATTGTTACTAGGTATCAAAAATATAAAATTGTGCAGAACAAAAATTGATTCTTTAAAACAAAGCAGATTTACAGAGCAAAAATGTGCATGTTGCCATATGACAACAAAATAGCGAACGGGCTAGCTTAGAAATGCTAATATTATCATGCAAAATAAATAGTGCTTCCAACTTTTATCAGGTCTTAAGAAATTCATAGTTACTATTTTAATCTTATTTTGTATTATTTTTTTCAAAAAGTTAATAAAATGAAAAAGGAAAAAAATATGTTTGGAGTTACAGAAGGTTATGAGTTAGTTGTATGTAAGTCAACAAACTATTGACTTTTTTTTGTCAATTTATGGATATGGATAATGTATTTTTTCCTCCCAGATCAAAAATTATCAAATTCCCAAATTAAAAACAAACATTACAAGGTGATTATATTGGTTATCAATTAACATAAAATGAGTTTGATATTCTAACGAAAAAAAATAAAACTCCTAAAAAAGTTTTATATTTTTACGGAAAAATATTTTTTTTAAACTTTAAGTAGAGTTTTTATTTTTACTTTGAAAATTAACTGTTTTAGATGGATTATTTTATTTAATTCTCAAAATAACTGTTATAAAATAATTTTTTTAAAACGATAACTGTTACTTACGGTCCCTGATATTATTTACTTCCAAATAGTCCCGTTTCACACTTTCAACTTTTGTTTCTACAACACATGCATTTGTTGTTGGGAGATTAAATAAAATGTACATTAAAATCTGCTGTGACTCTCTATTGTTGTTTTTTTTTTTTTTTGTTCTCTTCGATATGAAAAAGGCAGGCTATAAACGTATACAGTCGTCAGAAACACAATTTTTAAAGTATTAACAAAATGTTTCAGAAACAAAAATTGCAAGTGTGGAACGGGACTAACTTTAACATTTACTTCCAACTGTGATACATGGTGGCGGTTATATTAAGCTCTGGGGTCGCATATCAGCTGCTGGTGTGGGTTTAAATAAATCTTCTTTAAGGAACTGATAAACAAATTGAGACTAAATACTGTCTGGTATTTTCAGCAAAACAATGCACATAGGGGTATTTTGGCAATATAGCCGGACATTACTTTTTTTTAATTTATATTGGCTCTCAAAAGTTATTGAGTAATCCTAGATCAATCAGACTTGGCAGAAAAATATCTTACGGCCTTAGGCTGTTAATGCTTGAAAGTAAAAATCGGACTAAGGAGAAAAACGTTCCCCTTAGAAAAACTAATCCTATCTCTGAAAAATTGCACCCAGGAGATTCTAGCCCTGCCCCCTTTTGTGGGCGGTGACATATTTTTTGGAAAAATGTAATTATAAAAAGTAATGAATTACATACGCCTTTTACCTTATGGACAAGGGGATGTATCCCTCCAATCCCAGCCCCAAAACGAGAAATGTAAAATTTTTTTCATTTTTTTTTTTTTGTAATTTCCAAAAAATATTATTTTCAAGCTTTTATGTGTAAGAGGGGCCTTCCAAATTCCTAACCAATCCCCACTACCCAAGAATAGTAATAAAAATACATTTTCGTAATTTATTTCTTTATAGTATTTATAAAAATGCGTAACTAGTTGTGTCCGCCACTTTGTTCGATTCAGCTTCGATGGACCCCAATTAGATTATGCAACTTATGTCGCTGAAATTTATATATTTTCGTCTTTAAAATTTTATTTGTATTTATATCGTGCAATTTGTGTGGATGGACGCATTTGTTTACATTTTAAACTTCATAATTATAACTACGAATTAGGGCGCAAAACGAATTTCAAGAGTATATGAATATGTGTGCCCCGCATCTTTTAATTGCCTTCTACCCTCTCTCCATCTAAGTAAGAGTTATAGTGGCAAAACTTGCACAATGTAAAAAGTAATACACACCCAATTTTAAGACTCTTACTTTTTAACATTTCTTAAATTTAAATTTTAGTCTAATGTCCGGCTAGATTGGCAAAATACCCCTCTGCAACGTTACCAAGCACAATGACGGCATTGTACATCAGTTGGCGCATATTATATATGAATGTAGGTTTTTATTTTCTTAATTTTTTACAATTAAAATCTTTATCATAGAGAAAAATAAAAAAAAAAATAATAAAATTTTTTAAAAATTTCGTATTTTTCTAAAATATTGTTATTTAATTTATATAAAAATTTTAGGATTTGCTGTTGTTCAATCTGGTAAAACAGGTTACCTAAAGTTTCTCATTTTAGTTACAGAAGCGAGCTACAGGCTCTTGGCAAATACATCACTCACAATTAAGCAGCGTTACCATTTTATCATTTTCACTGCTGAATTTAGCATTTCTTTTTTTATTAGTTCAATGAAATTTTTTATGTACAAAATATATGCTAAATATTGTTTTAGCATAATTCACACTGTAAGTTAGAATTCGAACTTTTATGACCAACGCTTTGTCTTTCCAAAGAGGGCACCTCGAACGTGTAAATTTTTGTAAGTTCTGCCTTTTGTATAAAAATATCCAAAAAAATTTTTTTTAAATAGAAAAATTATTTTTTATCTTTTGAAAATTTTAATTATTATTAGTCGAACTGTTTTATGTATTACATACAATAAAATTTATAATCAAGCTTAAGTTCGTTTTTATTCTCTCTATGAAAGAATTAATTAAATTACAAATTAGGTGATAATATTAAAGAAAAATTGGGAAAATTTAATTTTTAGACACCAGCACGAGTGGAATGCACATTTTCTAGACAGCCACGTCCGTCATCAGCACTACTTGTATCTAATCTACTTAGGGTAGTGTTTTAGTTGTAAGCATCATCTATTTAACCAACCAAACCCAGATAAAGGAATACGAGAAAACTTGTATTCAATTATCAATCGTTAGTTGGTGAGAACGAAGTCTACCACTACCTTAAGCTTCCCTCTTGTTGAATATTTTTACTTTAATAAGTAAAAATATTCAAGTAGAGATTGTATCTAAGTAGATTAGATACAAGTAGTGCTGATGACGGACGTGGCTGTCTAGAAAATGTGCATTCCACTCGTGCTGGTGTCTAAAAATTAAATTTTCCCAATTTTTCTTTAATATTATCACCTAATTTGTAATTTGTTTTAGCATAATTCACACAGTAAGTTAGAATTCGAACTTTTACGACCAACGCTTTGTCTTTCCAAAGAGGGCACCTCGAACGTGTAAATTTTTGTAAGTTCTGCCTTTTGTACAAATACAAATTGTTATTGCAACTTTTTGACGAATTATACGCATTTAAAAATCACAACATTCTGAATTTTGCAAGACCTTATTCCACTTTTTCTAAAATATTGGATACAATTTTCAAAAAATTTTAACATTAAAAATAGAAAAGATTTTTAACATAGTTTTGGTCAATAATTGATTTAAATAAAGGTTTTTACGTTTGTATATTTAGTCAATTCGAATAAGAAAAAAACAAGATGAGGCTTCATTTCTCGGGAACGGCTCGACAGATATTAAGCACGGTTGTCAAAATGTTCATTAGTCCATATTTTCCAAATATATAGACATTTTTGCTGGGAGTATCATAGATTCCATGGGAAAAATCAGTAACGGTTTTTGTGCCAACTCCGGATGAAGCTACAACTGTTGAGCTGAGCGGAACTAGTCAATAATGCGTTTCTAATAGACTTGGGTAGTTCACGAACGAACTTGTTGAAATGAACCAGTAAAACTTTTATGTCCACCTAGTTCAATTTTTGAACTATGCTTTGTAATTGAACTATTAAACAAAATGAACTGAAAAGTAAGTATGTATGTGCGTGTATTAATGTTTACTTTTATGACAACAATGTAGAACTGCCATACCATTTATTAACCCCTTTAAGAACACTCAACGGTTGCGTAACAGTTACGACTTATGAACGTTCCCAATGTTACTTTAATCGGACACTATGTATTTTTCTTCATTTAATTTTCTGTTAAACATGCTTTTACGTCCACACATAACAATTGTTTTAGACATTTCATGTCTTAATTGCTTAGAGCCGGTTCACTCTATATAAGTTTTCTTGCCGCGATGCTTAGTTTATATTTACAAACTTTAATAAGTTCATCTAGTTTAATATTATATGTGGAATTAAGTTACTTCCGTATGTCATGAACAGACAATCCGCATTTTACGGGGTTTTCTCTGTTTTAAGGTCGATCTTGCTTAAATTTGATGTCCGATTTTTATATAAACCTTAATTCCACTTTTAAGTGTTTTTACATTTTCTTTCTTCTTCTTTTTTATAGGGTAAATAAATTTGAACTAATACCAAATGTTGACAAAATACTTCGTGGTTTTTTAGAATAAATTAAGATACTCGTACATGTGATGGCAGAGTTCTCAGCCAATAAGTAACATTTTTTTCGGGATAAACGCTTATGTCATAAACGGAAGCGGATGCACGAGATACATATGTATATCATCATAATTCAAAAAAAAATCGAAAATCTGCGTTGAAATTGTCTTTAAGACTTTTTACTATCGTTTTTAAATCTGCTCATCAGTTTCAGATATGTATGTTCACGAAGCTCTGGCAAAAAATATATAAGCTGTGTTTTTTTACCCAACTTTGGGATCCCGCGGGATCCCAATTAGCCCGAAAAGCGTTCCCGTACTTTAAATTTGGCTAAATGGCAGCGTGTTTGAGAGAATAAAATTCTTCCTCTTCTTGCGCAAAACAGCCCAAAGTTCTTCTTCGGGCAAATTGTGTAAATTGTCAAACAGCTATAAAAAATAAACAATAGTAAAATGAAAAAAAAATTTCAAGAACAAAATTTTTAAAAAAATTACAATTTTAGAATAATAGAAGGTAATTCTATTCTCTCTTTTTGTCGCCATATTAACGTTCTGACGTTTGCGGGAATTATTTCATATTGTGCTACAATATCACATACTTTGTGTATTCGCATTTTTTTCCTTTATTTGAAATTTTAAAAATTAAAAAAAGAAACAAGCTTATGTATCTAAATAAACAAACGAAAATTGTTTTCTATACGGTAGTAATAAACTTTTGCAAAAATTCACATATAAGATTTTTTAATTTCCCTATATCTGAAAAAAGTGTCTAAGTTCCCGTTTTCTTATTAAGTACAACTTATCAAAAGCACCCCTGGAATGTTCATTAAAGAAAACATTTTTTTTAACTTAGGTGGGAAGCTAATCTGTCAGGAGTATCAATAAAAATTGACAATTTCAATATCATAGGAACTTAAAATTAAAAAGTTGGGTTAATTTTATTGCGAATGAGGGGGCTGCATGCAAAATAACTCTATGCAAAATTGCTCAAAAGCAAAAATGAAAAATAACCCGAAAAATCCGCATGCTTAATTGCGTAATATTTTATATAAAAAGTAATTCCAAAATATTTAAAATTTTTTAAATGGACAATTATTCAAAACGTTTTAATGAAATATGGTGATAACATATTTGAGCGGTTTTATATTCACCCTTATTCTACTTGGATGCGACCAAAAATCATTTAATATTGATGTCAACATCAATTTGATTATAATTTTGTATTTCCTAATGCTCTTATGTTGACGTCGACTGCTTATTGATAACACTGTTCTGTAGAGAAAATTTCTTTTAAAAAAATTTAATGTTTTTGAATAATTTCAAATGCTTAATAAGAATCTCATTTAAGTTTTTTCTATCACGCCGAGATTTTCCATTTCTTCAACTAATTTTCAGTCGTTTTTAAAAACCAAGGCGACGAAATATCCGTCGATACAAGAAAAATTCAACGTCACATATTCTTACAAAATAATGTTGATGTCGACAAAGGGAATACCAATTTAATTTAGTGAAAGGTCGTCGTATTATGTCGCCAAATGTAATAGGAGTGATTATCAACAAATTCATCAATAAGAGTGTAAATACAACGGTTTATATCCTAAAAACTAGCTAAGTAGTTACGTTGTCTAACTAAAACTACAGTATTGTTAAGATTTATTAGAATTAAAAAAAAATATCAATGTACTTACTGTCAATATTGAATTTTTTATATTATTTTGCCAAATTTCCATTTTATTCCAATTTAATTTAATTTTTGTTTTGTGGCGATTTTTTATAAGATCAATTAGAATGCAGCTTAAATAAGATTGTAAAATATATATATTTTTTTTTTTTTTTAATATAAAAGTGCACCTATAAAATATTAAGGAAATCAGAATCTACAGCAAGATTTATTTCTCATAAGTTTCATTATTAAACCAAAGTACGTTTTTATTTTATGTTATTTATGTAAATTACACACGTTTTTAAAATAATTTCCAAAATAATTTTTTTCGTTTCTACTTGTGGCAACTCTTTTTTTTGCTGTTTACATAAAAAGATACTTCAATAATTCCGGCAAACTTCAAACATTTTTGAAATGGAACTATGTACCTTGTATTATTATATCATGTGTACATGTGTATTGAGAAATAAGTCTTATAATAAAAGAGCTACAATTTAAATGTACAAAGTAAAAATTTATTCAAATGTTTTTAAAATAAAAAATTAAATTATTTAATCAAAACTGTCAAAACACTGACTTTTTATTTTGTGTTAAAAATTTTCTTTTTTGTGTTCCCGTACTTCTGTATAATTTTGTCTCTTTATGAGAAAAAATTTGGTTTGCTCTCATTTTCACGAACTCTACCCAAAAAGTAAAGAAACAGAGCTATACTCTATTATAGGTTTTAACTTAAAATTTAATTTTAAAAACATTACATTCAATTTTGTAAACATCAAATCCAATTTTTATTCGAAGGTTAGAATTGTAGATGCCAAATAGCCAATTGAATAAAATTTGTATTTGATTTGTATTTTTACTTTGTTTAATTACATTTTTATTAAAATATTTTAAACACCTTTTACAGAGCTTTACAATAATTTTTAGAATTCAATATAAATTTTAGAACTTTATGCAGGGATGGGTACCTTTTCATAAAGTAATTGCGTAAGAGTCTCAAAATTTGGTGTGGATTACTTTTAAAGCAGAATCGAAATATTGTCAGGACGCACACAACATGCTGTTTTTTAAAGAGAGTTACACTCAGGCAATTAATGCGTATATTAACTGTGGTACTTCATTTGAAAACGGATAGGAGTAGTAAGATAGATGTTTAGTGTGATAGTAAAACTTTACTTATGGCAACACTGCAATTGCACGTTATGATTATTTTTAGAACAGTCTTGCAGCGCATCTAGTGTTTTGTAGGCGTATTATTTTGAAGCTAGCGTAGCAAATTTAGTGTTAGTAGTACTATGTGGTAATACGGTCGAAGGAGGGCATTGTGATATGCATTATTATAAAGAGAATTAATACATATCAGAAAAATTGATATTGCAACGGCTGAGTATTGAACTCGTGATCATGATTTAGTAGTCAACGTGAAATGAGAAAAGTAATAATGTACTAATGACTTAATTTTATGCCCACAGGCGTACGTAAAGCCAAAGTAAGACATATTAATACAGGTATATATACTCAAGGCGAATTCAATAGAAATTTTTTGACTGAATGTGCCAAACATTTGGAAAACATAAGTGACATGAGGTGTATTCGCGAAATATTCAGATACATTATAGAACTTAAAAAAAACACTTGCGGTTAAACAGAAATAAACAAAAACGCCAATTACCGACACAGAAGAATATGAAAAATAGTAAGGCAATTAATTTGTAATGGCTCTATAATATTAAAAAATATTTTTTTTTTAATGAATTGAAATAGTTGGCGTGGTACCTCCCATACAACGTGAAAAATTATCGTTTTCCTGGCGAACTACAATAGATAACGCCTTGAAACTTTGCATGAGTAACCCCTATGCAAATGCGTATAATCTACTAAATTACAGAATGAATTGAGACAGTGGGCGTGGTATCTCCCATATAAAGTGAAAAATTATTATCGTGTACATAGAGTACTATAATAGATATGATCTTAAAAGTAGGTACAAGAAACCCACATACCCATATACTCTAAAAATACATAGGCTGGATTGGGACAGTGATCACGGTACCATCTATACAAAGTAAAAAATTATTATCCTATCAGGCCTGTCACAGCAATTCATTTCGATCGAAAGTTATTTCAATTCCGAAAAGGCTTCTTCAGAAAATCAAAATCGATAAATTTCCTCGAATTGAAACCACTTTTAATTTCATGATCGAATTCGTATTTTTTGTATGTGATAGTACAAAAACAAAATTAAAACTTTCTTGTTTCAATAAAGAAAGTAATTTGTTAAGCTTTTAGCTAAATTTTTTATTTTATTTTAAAATAATAGAAGCAATTTTTCATGTTTTAAGTGAAAAAGTAAACAGATGAAAAAATGAGCCTTTGAATTTTCTATTTCTTCTTCTGTCATCTGCAGCTTTATCCAGTGTGATCATAAAACATTCTCCGCCGCATTTATTACTTTCCACATCAACCTTGAAACCGTACTACTCGCCAAATTAATATCATTGTCCTTAGCTAAAAGCATAGCCGGGGAATTTCGATTAGAATTAGAAATCATTACGATTAGAGAAATAAAATAATCTAATCATTAGAATTGACTTTTGATAAAAATTTTAGATTACTAATTGATTTGATTAGAAATAATCAAAAATCTAATCACAATTAGTGACGATTAGCATTTCTAATCAAATCTAATCAAAACTAATCCAAAAAATAATTGATTAGATTTCTTGATTATTTTTGATTAGATCAACTATTTTTGAGTATTTTTGTGAAAAGAAAATTTTTATTTATCACATTTGTTGCTATATTTACATAATGTAACAGTTTTTGAATAATGCATAAAATTGCATTATATATTGTCACATACATATATATATGTATGCTGATTCTGCTTATATATAATTCACAAAAAATTGACATTAGACTTCATTAATACCAACTTTTCAAAAGAAAAGTCTGACAATGAGTCTGACAATGAATCGTCTTGGACTATTGATGATGCCTGCAAATGAGAATACGTCAGTGGGGTGTTACACAATAGGAATTCTTCCTTCAAAACATTATATTTGGTCCAAATTTCAGGGCCGGGATCCAGGTCATTTAAGTAAGCGTAAAACTGATTGCTTATGGCATTTTTGAAACCGTTAGACTCGGTTGGTGTTACTGGGGTTTTGGGAACGTCATCTTCTGTAACGAAAATAATATAAAGTTTGAAAAATCATGAAATACTGATAAAGTTACCGTCATCATCGAAATCATAAAATGAGTTGTCATTATTCAAATTCGGCACGTCCGTTGCATTATATGAAAAACCATTTTTGAACAAAGTGCATAATAATAACTGTTATTATTATTATTAAATAACACAACAACAAAGTGAACCAGCTGTGTCAAGTGTTTAGTTTAAGAACAGGGTGCACCGTATGCAATTTTATGCAATATTCAAACACTGTTACATTATGTAAATATAGTAACAAATGCGATAAATAAATATTTTCTTTTCACAAAAATAGTTAAAAATAGTAGATCTAATCAAATCTAATCAAAAATAATCAAGAAATCTAATCAATTATTTTTTGGATTAGTTTTGATTAGAAATACTAATTGTCACTAATTGTGATTACATATTTAATTATTTCTAATCTAATCAATTAGTAATCGTCTAAAATGGCTAAATAATCATAATTAAGCAATTTTTCAGCACAAGTAAAATTTCTAATCCAATTGCTAATCATTAGGATTTCTAATCATTATTCCCAAGCTATGGCTAAAAGTAATATATTTAATCATATATGTTCTTGTGACAAATGTACACAATACTTATCTATAACACCTTGAAACGAGCCTGTGGCCAAAAACCCCAGTGTGGTCGTCACTTGTATAATTGGTGGAATTGAAGAATTTTTTAAATGAGGACTCAGTTTGTTTAAAACCATTACAAACGCTTCTTTGCTTAGTCGACAATAACTTATAAACCTTAAAATGCATATGTAATGACATTTATATGTAGTATGTCTGATTATGGCAAAAATAAGAACACTTACACTGCGTTTGGACAAGAAAGGGGATTCGAGGCATCCATTAAACTCCTACGTCTTAATTTTTCGGCGGAGTGTTGTCGTGTTTGTGCAGTCAAAACCGCAACGATTGAAACTCCAGGCATTTTTTTGTTTGAAACTTTTTTTTTTTAATTTAATATAAAAATTTGTCTGTGTTCTATTTAACTTTATTTTCTTCTTTAATAACCATATGTTTTTGTGTTGGTTATCACAATATAGCCACATTTAGTGAGCAATATTGCCACATTTAACTTAAAAGTAAGAAAACTAGAATTTATCGGAATGGAGCAAATCAATCAAAGTCTGAAGAAGTCAAAACAAATTCGATCGAATTGTAAATTCGTAATCAAAACCATTCCGAATAAATTCTGTGACAGGCCTGTATATCTAGAGAACTGCAATAGGTAGCGTCTGGGAATTTTGCATCAGTAACCTCTATACGAAGATACATTGTTTAGAGAAACACAGAATGGATTGGAATGGTGGGTGTGGTACCCCCTTTACATAGTGAGAAATTATTATCGTACACCTGGAAAACTGCAATAGATAGAGCATTGAGGCTTTGCACGAGTAGCCTCTATGCTAATGCACATAGTCTACCAATATATAAACTGGATTGGGGCAGTCGTGGTACCTCCTAAATTATTATCGTGTACCTGGAGAACAACAATAGATGCAGCCTTGAAACTTTGTACAAGTAACCCTCAGAGTAATGTGCATAGTATAGCAAAGTACTGACTGGATTGGGACAATGTACGTGGTACCTCCCATATTAAGTGAAAAATTATTATCGTGTACTTAGGGAATTACAATAGCTAGCGTCTTGAAACTTTGCACAAGTAACACTCATACTAATGTGCATAGTCTAGCAAAATAAAGACAGGATTAGGATAGTGGTACCTCCCATAAAAAGTTAAAAATTATTATCGTGTTATTATGTATAGTCAAGCAAAAAACAGATTGGAGGGAACGTCGTACCTTTGATATGAGAATAGCGTGCGTTTTCGAGTTAGACGTTGGCCATACTTTTCTTCCAAGTGTTTATTGTACTTTTTGTGGGTGGGTTTAGCGAGGCGCACCGGGGATAGCTAGTATATATATATCAATTCCTCCAGTGTAATTACCCAGCGGTTTCCAATCATCTTTTATTGGGATGATTGTAGTAATCTCCTTGTCCCAATGGATTTCAGAAGTCAAGTAATCTGTTTCGAAGAGTGTCTAAAACTATTAATATTTAATTGTTTATTCTGACTCAATATTAATTGTGTGCTTAAAGCATATTTTTTTTTATAAAAGAAGGGTATGTATTATAGATGCAAGAGTTCCTAGTTGTTGACATAAAATTTGTAGGTAAAGACTATGTATAAATGTTCTAGTATCTAAAGTGGATAGAAATAAATTATCTGTTGTATCCTCAAACATGTCCTAAATATAATTAATAAAATAATCTTAAATCAATTATATTTTCTTTAGGCTCAAACACAGGTGTACAAAGAGAAGATTCATGAATTGGAGTCAAAAATAAGAGAATTAACATCTGGTAACTACAACTTTCAATAAAAATTCCTTTCTTATGTTTAATTAAAATAACTAAAATTTTGTTTTAATAAGGAAAAGCCACCTCCGAGGAAATAAGTAAGACGGCTAATGACGAAAATGATGAACTAAAAGCAAAATTAAGCGAGCAAACCCATATTTTTGAGGTACAAATAGCCGAACAGCAAGATGAACTTAAACGATTGCAGGAAAACATTAAGTACCTTAAAGATCAAAATGAGTCTTTGCAAAAGGAATTGGTGGCAAAGGACGAAAGTCTGGAAAAATTTGTTCTATCCGAATGTGGCCTGGAAAATATGCGCAAAGAGCTGAAATTCGTTAAAGATGAATACGAAAAGGAGCGTGAAAAAATGCAATCCGATTTCAGCACTCAATTCGAAGAGAAATCACAAGAAATTACGCATTTGTTTGAAGAAATTTCAAATTTAAAAAAATCGTTAGCAGCTGCTGAGACTGATCGAACAAATTTCGAAGATGAATGTCGAATACTTCGAGAAGAATCTAAAGCTAGTCGTTCCCATGTAGACGATATCAAAACACACATAGCTAAATTAACAGCTGAATTAGCTATTAAACACGCAGAATGTGTTACATTGGATGAACTTGTCAAGACGCAACAGCTAGGCAAGGCAGAAGAACATACTCAACTTAACGAAAAATTACAAGAAATTTCTAAACTAAAAGAAGAGATTATCAAATTAAATGAAACGAAAAACGCATTAGAAACAAATCTTAAAGAATCAAAGGAAAACGAACTGCAGCTTTGCGAACTGAAAATCAGCATTGAAACGAAACTTAAAGAAGCTCTAAACCAAGATCAGGAAAAAACTGAAACAATACTGGCTTTAAATGCAAGCCTTAAGAAACTGCGCTCAGAATATGAAACAATTCAAATGGGAAATAAGCAGATAAATGATACCATTCAAAATTTACACAATGATTTAGAAAAAGAGAAAGCCTCTAGAGAATCGGTTACAAGATCTTTGTCGGAAAAAGAATCTGCTTTGGTTGAATGCAATGAAAAATTAAAAATTGCTCAAGAAACTGTTGAAGGGTTAAAGAAGGAGTTAGAAGTTACTTTAAAGAATCATCAGCAAGTTATGAATGATAAAACAAATAATATAGAGTCTTTGTATGCAGAGTTAGAAAAAGTAAATGAAAAAACGGCAGCTCTTAAAGGTGAGTCAGCAATTACGGTTCAACAAATGAGTGCCAAAATTAACGAATTAGAAAGCCAAAACAAGAGACTACAACATGATTTAAAGAACTCCACAAATACGATCACAGATCAGCGTCAAAAGTCCATCCAGCAAGAAGAAATAATTGCTTCAAAAATAGCCGAACTCAAATTAACGTCTACAGCTTTAGAAACCACATCAAAATTATTAGAAAAACTTAGGGGCGAACATGAAGCTTCTTTGATTAGAAGACAGGAACTAGAGGACGAACTCAAAAAATCTGAAGAAAAAAATGCACTGCAGCAGTTGGATTTGGGAAATTTATCTCGTAAATTAGAAAGTTTAAATGGTAAATGTGACAGTCTGGTAGCTCAAAATGAAATTTTACAACAAGAGATAATCGCTGCTCGCACATCCAGTTCAGCCGTCCACAACGAAGTTAAAAAACTAAATGAAGAAATCCAGAATAAACAACAAGAAATTTCTAATTTCGTCAGCATGCAAGATAAAGAACGTATTGAAATGACAGGACAATTGGAGGAGCTACAGCAGAAGTTAACAAATAGCGTCAAGGAGTATGATGATTTAAAATGTGTTGTTCAGAAATCGAAGGAGGAAATCAGCCAAAAAATGTACCAGATAGCAGAACTGGAGGAGAGGACTATCAAACAGGAACTTTTAATTAGTGACAATCAAAGACATAAAGACAACTTACAAACGAAATACGAAGCTATGGCCAAACAAAACGAATCTTTGCAACAAGATTTAACAACACTTCGCACTTCCAGCACAGATTCAAATGCAGAACTCCTTAAACTTTCCCAGGAAGTTGCGAATAAACAGAAAGCATTTGAAGAACTAACAGACAAATTTAATGGAGAGCGTGTTACTTTGGAAAGCAAGTTACAAGCTAGTCAACAATGTATAGACGGTATGTGCAGTCAAGCGGAAACTCTAACGAGTGAACTCAAAAGTGTTACAGAAGAAAGTTTCAATAGATTTGAGCTCCTTAAACAAGAGCAGGAGAAGTGTGGAAAACTTGATTTGGAGATGGCAAATCTACATCGAAAGCTTGATAGTTTCGTTGTGAAGTGTGAAAATTTGGAGGAACAAAACAAAGTTTTACAAATAGACCTAAATGTTCTGCGTCAAGGATCGGCTGGCTCTAATGCCGAAATTGTTAAACTTACAGAAGAACTAAATATCAAACAAAAACTTTTACATCAGATCACTGACAAATCCAATGATGAACGTCTAGGACTAGAAAATCAATTGCAGGAGCTTAAACAGAATTTCCAATCCCAACAATCGGAAATAGAGAGTTTACGTAATGAGCTAACGGCTGTTGAAGATATTAAAAAAGAGCAGATGGCAGAATTTGAGAAAGCCAAACAAGAACTTGAAACTAAAGCTCAAACTGAAGTTAAAGAACTTAAGGATGCTGAGACTTTAAAGCAACAAACAATTATTGAAAGCTTTGAAGCTCAACTTAAAAACTCTGAACAATCTAAAACAGCTCTGGACGAAGCAATTAGTAGTCTACAAAAACAAATTCAACTTTTGCAAGATGAGTTACTGAAATCTCAGTTGGACTTCAAGACAAAAGAGGCCGATATGCAAAAACAAATAGAAATTTATAAACTCGAGAAGGAACAACTGCATACAAAATTAGAGAAAACAGATAACGAAGGATCAACAGCTCGTACACATTTGAAAGAAGAAAATTCTAGGCTTTTAGAAACCATCGAAAATCTAACTCAAGAACTTGTGAAAAAAGAAAAATCATTTGTTAAAGCTCACAGTGAAGCAGAGCAGCTACGTATTATGCAATCAAATACCAAGTCCGAACTTGAATTGCAATTACAAAAACTTCAGAATGCTCATGAGCTTACGATCGCCGAATGTGAGTACAAAACAAAACTGATAGAGGAAAATAAAAAGAAGATCGATGACCTGAAAAACATGCTAGAAGCTCTAAAACTTTCTAATGAACAAATCTCTGCAACTAATGCGGAACTTGCCGACGCTTTAAATATTCTAGAGCAAGAAAAATATGAAACTACCAACATATTTGAACTATTTGAAATGGAGTCTGATCAAAATATGGAAAAGTTGGTAGAAAAAATATCCAATCTGAAACGCGAACTTGCCACTACCCAAGATCAATTGCGCACAAGAGAAAGTCAGATCGAAGAAAAACAACAGCAGTTCATTGCGACCGAGTCACTACTTCAAAATACTCAAACTTCAAATGATCAAGCCCAAAACATTATTCTCGAATTAAAAATAAAGCTTACTGAATTGCAACAAGCCAATGAGGAGCTTCGACGTCTACACCAGGAATCAGAAGAAAAACTTCAGCAACAGGAAGAGCTACAGTTACAACTTGATGAGTATAAGAACATAATAGATCAGATCGAAGAGACGTCATCTGAAAACTCCACGCGTCTTCAAAACCTACAAACTCATATCGCCCAACTACAGCAAGAAAAATCTATTTTCATGGAAAACGAACAAGCCTTAAAAATTGATTGTGCAACCTTGCAGCGAAAGCTAGAATTAGTAGAAATGGAAAAAACGAAGGAAATTGTTACTCTAAAGCAACGCATTAACGACTTACAATCAATAAGCAATTTAAAACAAAATGGTGCTTCTGGAGATAATTCTGGATTAGAGGTATGTAAATTTGTAGTATCTTTCGTAGAAATACATACTTTTTAACTTCCTTTGTCAAAAAAAAAAAAACAGAACATAACCGCAGGTGATAGTACGGCCCAAATAAATTTTCTTAATTCTATAATTGCCGACATGCAAAAAAAGAACGATACATTGAAAGCCAAAATAGAAGCTTTAGAGGCACTACCAACAGATTTTACCAAGTAAAAATTAGTTTTATAGCCTGTCCGTTTTACTTGTTTGTTATTTATTAATAAATTTTTCTATTGATATTGAAGACCGGCAGCTTTCGAGATAATTGCCAAGAGAAAACCAGCACCACGTGTATTTTGTGATATTTGTGATGAATTCGACAAACACGAAACCGAAGATTGCCCTTTGCAGGCATCTGATGATAGAGATTACTCACCACCACCCAGAGACGAGAGAAACAATAATGATCCTGCAAATCGCAAGGAACGTAAGCTTCCTGAACCCAGAAAATACTGTGAATCATGCGAAGGTTGGTTAAATTTTCTTTTATTAAAATTAAAAAAATAGCGATCAATTTTGTTTACTATTTTGTTTTATTATAGTCTTTGGCCACGAAGCTGGAGAATGTGATGATGAATGTTTTTAATGAAACACAAATACCGAATTATTTATATTTACTAATTTATGTTTTATTGAACGAATAATTTATGTTATACTTTTAACTTATTGTATTTTATGTTTTGTCAAAGAAGAGGGAACTTTCATTCTAAAGATATTAATTGTGATTATTAAATATATTATTTATTGTTTCCTTTATATCCTTGAAAGGAGCCTTATTTTTGTACTGCTAACTATTATACTTGTATTTAATTATAAAATTTTTGTTGTTAAGTATTTTAATCCTGTTTAAATGCTAATTGTCCATCTTGCTTTCATTTTTTAAACTCAACTATAGTTAATACAATTTATGTATAGTAAATTTTCGTTTTCCTATAATAAAATTTAAATAAAAATTACTAA
This sequence comes from Phasia obesa, assembly GCA_949628195.1. Lineage (NCBI taxonomy): Eukaryota > Metazoa > Arthropoda > Insecta > Diptera > Tachinidae > Phasia > Phasia obesa. The sequence continues at coordinate 78,874,225 of OX451216.1, forward strand.
TTTATATTTTAGATAAATTTTTAAATAAAAATTTGTATAATCTATAAATTTTAAATCTTAACTTTTTCACGTTGTTTTTATTTTTTTCAATTGTAATGATTCTTTCTCTTCTGCTTTTTTTGTTAAATAAATACTAGACCGCGACCAATAGATCGCATGGAGTGCATACAGATCTAGGGGAATCAATAACCCCCTGCGAGGGGCGATTTTTTTGTTTTTAGGTTGGTAATGTTTTTCTGATTTGATTTGTATTAAAGGCCTTTATGGAAAGCAATACACATTGAGGTAGCCCATAGACACAGGGTGCCAACTGGGAACCAGGATCATTCAATAGGTACATTGGGGGGGGGGGGGGGGGTCAATATTACACACCTAATGTGCTTTAGTCTGACTATTCTAACGCTAAACCTAAATTAAAAAACAAAAAACAAAATTCTGTAAAATTTTTACAAAAAACTCTATAAAATTTTTACAAAAAAATGTCGATAAAATTTTTACAAAAATTGTTCGATAATATTTTTACAAAAAAATTTTCATAAATTTTTTACAAATAATTTTTCATAAAATTGTTACAAAAAAAAATTGTCTATATCTTTATATTATAATTGTAATAATGAAGTTGAAAATCATAAAAGTAAAAACCGATTGTGTATTATCCTGAAAGAGGGAAACATAACAGAGTAAGTGAAAATTTAACATTACTATGGGGAACGATATATAAGATTCGGCATCGCCGGATATAGAATTCATACTTGTTTTAAATTGTAAATAAGTTTTTTCAATTTCTATTTTATCTACCACCCTGTTATCCGAATCCGAAGAATTTTATTCGGAAGGGAAATGTTCCGAATATTTTAGCCGATCCTCTCTTCCGTTTTCGAATATATTCTTTGTTTTATTTCGAATATAAATCATATATGGAATGACTTTATTTAGATGGCATAATAATACCATTGACTTTAAATATAAAAATATGGCCTTTAAATTTCATAAGTACTTAAATTTTTTTTTAATTATTTTATTTCCAAAATCGATAAATTAGCAAATTAGGGTTTTAAAAATCGAACAATTTAGTAGATTTAAAGTTAAGTTTGAATAATACATTTTTAGATCTAAAAACACCTGAAAATATAAAGAAAATCTACTCAATTTACTTTCGAACATACATACATACATACATACATACATACATACATACATACATACATACATACATAAATACATACATACATACATACATACATACATACATACATACATACATACATACATACATACATTTTAAGCTAACTACTTTGTAACCAGTAGTAGTTGATATTTGGATTATTTTTATTAAAAATAACCGACATAACATTAAGATATAATCATAAGAACGCAAGGGATGTGACACAAATTTTCATTTTATAATTTAAAAAAAGGAAATGAAAAATATTTAAAACAAAATTAAAAATAATTTTATTTTATTGCTGATTTTGGGGAGGTTTTGCATTTACTTTGTTGTTAGCTTATAGTTAGGCCATAAAAGTTAACTTAAAGTGTGTTATTTGCGTAGTCGACTACCATTAGCTTGTAGGGTACATACATATGTATGTAAATACTATATGATGATTGTTACCAAAAAAAAAAAACCCCAAAATAACTATTATGTACTCAATTTTGCACCTCTTAATTTTATGAAGAATTTGAAGAAAGGAAATCAAAAGGCACCGTTATTTTTGAATCTTTTTGCTTTTTATTAGTTTTTTTAAGAAGAAATAAGCTCGACATTATTTTAATCGCGTGTGGTAAAAACATTGTGCAAATTTTTGAACAAAAATCAAATAAATACCTAACAATAATAAGTAATGAAGAAACTTTCAAAATCCATCGAGGAGAGCATCCGGGCCATGACTGAAAGAGGCTGTTCTACCCGGGAAATTACAAAAGAACTCAAAGTGAGTCAATCAGTGGTCATAAGGGAACAAAAACGGTGTTCCGTTGTTTCTAAGCTTCAAGTTAGAGGTCGTAAAAATGTTCTAACTAATGCGGACGCACGTCTAATGATAAGAGAAATGAAAAGAGATGAGTTTTTAACACCAAAAGATGCTTCGTTAGCAATCGGAAAACCCGTTAGTCGGTGGACGGCATGTAGAGCCCTTCGCGACATTGGTTATATTGCAGCAGTAAAAAAAACAAAAACCTGCATTGTTGGAAAAAATGTAAAGGCACGGTTAAAATTTGCCAAGAGCACAAAAGTTGGACAGACGTCGAACAAGATTAACGTGGGCACCTGCCGGTTAGGCCTAATCCCACGGTGGTCTTTCCACCGAGTGAAATATAAGCGTAGACTAGCGCCCCCATTGTGTAGTATAACAACACTTTACGACTGCCACCAATCGCAATTTGTGTGTGATACAGTCACAATGAGTAGCAATTTATATAATATAGTAAGCCTTAACCAATGCAAGCCTAGATCCATACTATAGCCTCTTGCTTAGGGGTTTGGAGACTATCCAAACTCCGTCTGTTGAGAGTGCAACAGCACACTTGATCGACCGTGCACCACACCTACATATATCGATCTTAAACCACAACCACCACGTGTACCCCCGAAGGGGACCTCACCAACAACCGGTTACAGAGAGGATAGGCTCTCTGTGGGGCTACCGATTCCCGCGGTACCAGGCCTTTGGGCACTGGTCGGGCCTCGAAGAGGACCCGTGTGTTTTAAGACACAGACCTTTTCTTCCAGATTTAGGTTCTAGGAACCCTAGCGTCTGGTGCCCCTATTTTCCCCGAGTGAACCGCATCAAAGCATTTGCCATTCCTGCAGTGACAATTGGAACCCCCGGGGGGACAAAACTTGGACAGTAGACAACTGGAACCGTGTGATCTGGTCAGACGAATTCAAATTCAACCGTTTCCAATTCGACGGTAAACAAGATTGTTGGCGCCGCCCTGGTCATGGTATGGGTTGCTTTACGTGGTGGGACCTTGGACCACTGCACAAAATTGGTAATATAATGAAGAAAGAAGACTGATTGAGGATTTTTCAGACTCATCTTCCCGATTTTGTAGATAAGAGCGCCTATCCTGCAGAAAAAGTAATTTTTCATATTGCAGAAAAAGTAATTTATCTTAATGATCATTACACACCTCTTGCTTCCAATATTAATTATCTATGCGTAAAACGCTGAGACTGAAATTAATTTCTAAGTATAGAGTTACGAATACAGAGAAACCTAAAGCGAAACCTTTATTACGAGATGGTAACGAAGTCGTCTATGATATTGAGGAATGTGTTGCCTTATTTTATTATTATTGTTTTTTCTTCTGTTATTTTATTTCTACTAAATGGAATATTTAATAGTATAAATATTTGGCAGTATCAGAATTGAACTACATATGATATAATTCACTCTGTTTGGTTCATACTAGTTTTGTCTTCTGTGTTTAAGAACCTAAATTATTTACTTTTTCTAGAAACTAAATGTAGTTTTGGTTTTTGCGTCACTGCTAATTATTTTTTATTGCAATTATTGTCAAAAAATATTTAATTATAAAAATTATCAATTACATATAAATTATAAAAAATCCTATTTGAATAAAAAATTATGCGTTATATTTAAAAACAAAAACACAGTAAAACCAATAATATAACGAAAGTAAGGAAAAACTAAAAAATCACATAATTTTGATTAACATGTAATTAAATATTAAACATTACCATTTATATTTGCATAATATACCATTATTTGCAAAGTTATGGCAACAGTATCTATTTATATAATTAATAACCAAACACGTTTTTTGTAATCCCTTTTACGTCCGTAATAAAGCACCGATTTTGGAAAGATTTATATGGTTGTAAAGCTTTTTCTACACAGATGTGCACAATCTTAATTTTATTTAAATCGGTTCAGTACTTTAGGAGTAATACGACTATAAAAATCTTACTAACACCAATAAACAAATACATACATATGCATGTACTTAACTGCAAGTCGAAAACACAAGTAAATTTTAAGAGAAACACGCTTGTTTTCGTGTTTAAGCATGGCCATACTTTTTCTTCTAAGTGTTTATTTTATTAAAAAGGGGCAGCGAAGCGCACCAAAGATACCTAGTTATTTATTAATACAAAAATTCTTATTTGCTTTAAACAAAACCATTTTTTATTAATAAAATTTTTGGGAATTTAAATATTAATTATTTAATATTATGCTAATTACCCATAACGTTTTATAATAAAAATGCAATTTATTTGTTGGGGGAAAAAGAGCTAGTTCCTATACGTATTTCACTGGTTGCTCAGGCCAGATCATCAGGAAACCTTTTTCCTAATTTTAGAGAAGCCAAAAATACTCTATAAGTAATAAAATTCTACAAAACACAATGAGAAGTATGCATGTTAATAGAATAATATTACAGAATATTAAAGCTTCAACAAATAAACCACGTTTTTATTAGGGTTCCGTACACAAAGTGTAAACCCTATTGTTTTCGCTACAATGTCTGTCCGTCTGTCAGCGCCTTTTATCTCTGGAACCGCAATAGGTAGACTCTTGAAATTCACAGATGATGTATAGCTGTTGCCGATATAGAAACAAATACTAAAACTTATAGGGTGTTCCAATAGAGAGGTGTTATTCATGAATATGTGCATATTTCGTGAATTGTAGGTGGGATACACTTGAAATTTACAAACAGTAATTAAAACTTAGTTCACTATATAAACAACTATAAAAAAATAAAACTAAATATTAAAGGGTGTTCCGATAGTGGTGTGATTTGCATGTATAAGGGCTAAGTTTTGAACCATAATAGGTAGAATCTTGAAATTTTCACAAAAGGTGTATAACTGTGGCCACTATAGCAACAAATACTAAAACTTATAGGGTGTTCCGAAAGTGACGTGTTATTTGCCTTTATGTCTTTATTTATTGAGCTATAGGTGGCAACCACTTAAAATTTGCAGACAGTAATTCAAACTATGTTCGCGTTATAAGCAAGTATACAATTTTAAACCTAAAAATTACAGGGTGTTCCGCTAGGACGTGATTTGCATGTATATGGCATAAGTTTTAAACGATAAAAGGTAGACTCTTAAAGTTTTTACAGGAGGTGTATTACTATAACCACTTTAACAAATAGTAAAAATTAAAGGGTGTGCCGACAGTGACGTAATTTACATGCACAATTTTTTAACCATAATAGATAGACTTTTGAAATTTTCACAAATGATGTATTACTATGACCTCTATAAAAAGAATACAAATTTAAAGGGTTTCCGACAGTGACGTCTTTTGCATGTATAACGACATATTTTTGAACCGTAATAAGTAGACTCTTCCAATTTGTATAGAAGATGTGTTGCCATGGCCGTTATGACAATTACTAAAATTTAAAGGGTGTTCTAACAGTGACATGGTTTATTTATCCCAACAAATAAATTGCATTTATATTATAAAACGGTATGGGAAATTATCATAATATTAAATAATTAAAACCATTTTTTTTTTAAATTGTCATCCGTTAATCTTTGTCGTCTTTGTGTTAAAATAATACTAGCGAACAAAAATAACCTTTCAACTGGTGCTGAAGATGTTAAGGGAGTATTCGACCGTAGAAAAGCCTTTATAATTGTAGGATAGTTTTAGAGGCAATTTAGAAGTGAATTTAGATCACGCAAGTAAAGTTGAAGTTCAAATTTGAAACTATTTACGGAATATAAAATGAAAAAATGTATAAATGACCCCAAAAACTTGTAAGCGATAATTACCTTCATGAAGGTGTTCACCGTAATCGAAGATTACAAGAGATTCATATTTAAGATAAATTTTTAGGAAATTCAATTCGTTCAATTGGAAGTAATGATTACTGCCTAATTACAATTACTTGCAATTTGTAATTGAACTTTTAAAATTACATGTAATTAATAATTGAAAATTTTTTTTTTTTTTTTTTTAATAAAAATAGTGTTTATTTACAGTTTCTAAAATATACAGGTACAAAGGTATGAGATTTTACTAAAAGTATTACAACAATAGGAATCTAATAATTAAATTTACGAAACTATTAAAAAATAAATAGGAACATTATTAAGGAAAATTGCTCACAAAAAACCTTTACGATCTCTATGGAAATTATAAAGAAATTTGTATAGATAATCACTAAGTTAATTCATTCTTATCGAACGAATCTTAGTGATTACCTGGTAAATTTCTTATTGTTTCAAAATTAGACAATCTGCATTTTTCATTAAATGACAGTGTCAGTTCCCTTGCAAACGAGTTTATCATTTTATGTCCAAAGTTACTGTGCAGTAAATTTGTCGGATACCTACGGCGAAGACCATGGATTATTTTCAAGTTCTTATTTTGTATAATCTGAAGCTTTTTGGTATGAGTTTTGGCCGTTTTATGAAACCAAACTTGACAGCCGTAGGTCATAATTGGTCGAATACACATTTTATATAACAAAATTTTGTTTTTCATATTAAGCTTAGATTTCCTGTTAAGTATAGGAAATAATGCGCGGCCGCACTTTATGGCTTTTTCACAGATGTGGCTAACATGTTGTTTGAATATTAATTTCTTATCTAGGACAACACCCAAGTACTTTATTTCGGATTTTACAGGTATAACATTACCGCGACAGAACATAGTTTGAGTAGGGATGCGTTTTGGAGATTTATTGAACGGAAAAATTATAGCTTGCGTTTTATTATCGTTAACTTTGATTTTCCATTTACTAAAATATTTCTGACTTAAATTTAAGCTCACTTGCATTTTCTTAACTAAAGCATTTGAAACTTTACCACTGCAAATAAAAGCACTATCGTCTGCGTAAAATGCGGCTTCTTGATTTCTACTAAGGGTGATGTCTGACGAATACAATGAATAAAGCGTAGGTGATAAGACAGAGCCCTGTGGTAATCCTGCCTGTATACCTTTTTCATTGGAAGACTTATTATCCACGTACACTACAAACGTACGATTGTCTAAAAAGCTTTGAATCATTTTTTGTAAATATAACGGAAAGTCATAGGAGTTAAGTTTAAACAATAGGCCATTGTGCCATATTGTGTCGAAAGCTTTTTCGATATCTAAAACTATAATACCTGTGCTCCTACGATTTCTTTTATTATTTTCAATAATGTTCACCACTCTTTTTAATTGATGAACAGTGGAGTGGTCTCTTCGGAAACCAAACTGTCGCTGATTGATGAGGTCTTTCAATTCAGAGAATTCAACGATTCGTTTATGGATAATTTTTTCAAAAACTTTATCCAATAAACTCAATATACTTATTGGCCTATAACTCGAGGGCAATTTCGGATCTTTTCCATTTTTAAGAATCGGTATTACTTTAGCCTTTTTAAATGCCAAAGGAAAGTACCCATTTCTTAAGCAGTAATTAAAAAGATTGCTTAATGTTTCAAAAAAGTATTCCGGCATATGTTTTAGAATAATACTATTAATACCATCTAAACCAGGGGCTTTATTATTTTTTAAAGAGAAGACTGTTGATTTTACTTCTTCGGAGTAAATTCGATGTCGTCACTATCAGTAAGAACTACATTGTTGAGTTGATTTGCATAAATTGAAACTACACTATCTAAAGGTGAAGTGTTGTTGGTCGTAATAGTATGATTATTACTAAAAACACGTGCAATGGCGTTTGCTTTTTCTTCACCAGTTCTCAAAACTTCATCATTTGTATTTAGATCCGAAATTGTAGAGTTCTTACCTTTCAAAGCTTTAGTAAGTTTCCAAAACTTTTTGCTCCCGGAAGGCAATTTCGAAATAAAATTGGACCACGCAACGTTTCTATCCCTACTTAAGTGAAAATCAATTAATCGATTCAACTGTTTTAAAATGCCATTCAAATGGGCTCTGTAGTTTGGATCTCTACATCTTCGAAGTTTACGGTTATATCTGTTTCTCTGCGAAATAAGCATTTTGGAAGTATCTGAAATCTCTCTCTGCCAGGGATTTTTTTGGCCGATTAATCTATTTAATGAAATATCAAAGTTATTGTTGTTCACTTCAATTTGTCCTATGTTGTGACACCTAATTTCATTCTCAACCCAATTTTGTATTGTCGGCCAATCTGCGCGATTATACAAAGGGACTGTAACTAACTGGTTTTGAGGCGAACCATAAATACAACAAGAAATTGGAACATGGTCTGACTGTCAAACGTTCGGGTGGGACTCTATGCGAGAAAAAGAAATGTTAGAGTTCGTTAACAAAATATCTACAGTGGAGGGTAGAACAGGAATTATGTTTTGTCCGAATCTAGTGTGAGAGTCTGGATGGAATATGTAGTAACTTGAACTAAGTTGGTGTCGGTAAAGTTCTCTACCAGCTGTGTTGTTTGTATTACAGTTCCAACTCACGTGTTGTGCATTGAGATCACCGAAAATAAAATAGTCACTAAATGAGTTAGTAAGAAGATCTAAGTCCGTTTTAAAATTTGAAGTATAAACAGGATTATAAGCGGAAATGAAACTTATGGGGCGTCCGCTTATTATAACTTCCACAGAGATATTTTCAATGGTCTTTGTTTTAATCTTAGGTAATAATTTATGACCTATACTACTTTTTACCGCTATAAGCACTCCTCCTCCATGTGTTTGACGGTCCTCTCTGTATATTTTGTAGCCTCCAAATTTGAGCTTATGGTACGGTTTTAGAAACGTTTCGTTTAGGAGCAGTATGTCGACTTTTTTGTCGTGAAGCACTTGTTCGAGCTGTGAAGCTGCTGACTCAGTTGTTATGCCTTGAGCATTCCAGTGCATAACGAATACATTTTCGCTACCCATAATTTTATATTGCCTGCTTGAGCATCATGCCAAGCACTCTTAATTTGTCAAATTTATTTCGACATTTCTCTAAGGCATCCACAGCACTGAAGAATATATCCAACAATCTCTCGTTAGATATATCTTCCTCATCGGTGATGGCCCGGGATCTGTTTTTTGAAACATCGGAGTACAAAGTTCTTCTTTGGGTGGTGGGCTCACCTGTAACCGTTTGTTGCTGCCGATTTGAAATCTGAGGGAACTCGGCCTCGTCATACACATAATTATTTCTGGGTCTATTGAAATTAGGTCGGGTCCTGGAGGTTATCCGGAGACGCATTTCCAAATAATCTCTACGGCAAGGGCAATTAGGGTCATCAGACCTGTGATTCATATTTTTGAGGTTCTTCTTGATGCAGTTGTGACATTTATATACAATACTTGTTCCTTGGGAGCTTTTAGCCAAGGCGCACTCTGCCTGGTCGTGATTGCCAGCACAAATTGCACAGACACTGCCTCTATTACAATATTTAGCTCCATGTCCATACATAGAGCACTTTGAACATTGAGTGGGTCCTTTCGTACCTTTCAGGGGCCTTCTCCAATGGACAGTAATATTACTGAAGTACTTTATTTTCATAACCTCACTTTTTGAGACTTCTTGCTTGTTGAACTCCACCAAGTATATAGCGTCCTCAACTGTAGTTTTTTTAGTCACAATTTCTTTTAGACTTGCTGGTGTAATATTATGCATTTGGATGAATTCGGTCTTTAATAAATTCGGGTCCGTTCTTGGTAAACCAAACAATACCAACTTAAAGAACTTAGCGTCTTTAACCTCGTGCGTGTAAAAACTGTAATTCAGTTCACTCAGCTTTTTTATTGCAGCTTCGTAGAGGGCCAATGAACTGCTGATGACCTTTGTTCCAATTGACATCCTCTTGTACAGGTACTTCTCACCAAGTATTTCAAAACAAACTTTTGGAAAGCTATGACACGAGTCCACTACAATTGGTGGAATTTTTTCCTTTACGACTCTATATTCTTCTTCTTCATCTGATAGCAAATGAAACCTATTGCTATTTCCAGGATCAACCTTTTGCATCTTAAATTTTGGAGAATTACCAAAGTAACCTCTTTTCTGACTAGTCATAGTCCAAAATAATTAAAGAAAAATATAATTTTTTCAAAAAATCACCCACGAGCAAAAAAAAACACGTTGTTTACAACTCAAGGCAATGATGCCAATGATAATTGAAAATTTGCAATTACTAAGTACAAGTAATTGTAATTGAAATTTTTCAATTACAAATTACAAGTAATTGTAATTGATTTTAGTCCCTGATTTTAATTACAATTACTTGTAATTAGTAATTGGAAATTTTGAATTACACATTACCTATAATTGTAATTGAATTCCCCCATGTCTGATTTTTATTAATGCCTAGGATTAATGCTAACATTGGTCCCGTTATAAGTGGTATTTATTATTTTATTGTAGGGTAAATATCGAAGCAGAAAACTTCCTTAATGGATCCCTTTTCGACCCTCTTCAGCCCTCTATGATCATAGACAAACTAAATGTAAATTACGGTAACCTTACTTTCATATAGTCACGTGCTACAACCAGCCACTAATCTTGACTTTAGTGGTTACAGACTGTCATGGCGTGTCATCCACATTTAACAAGCTTTTACTAGTAGACCTAAATTTTCTGCTAGCCAGTACTGGACATTCACACACAATATGTTCTGACGTCTAAGCCTCTTCCATGCACCTTCTACAAGTATCTTCGATTTTCATCTTGGCTAGCTGATACATAAAATTTCCATGACCTGTCACCAAAGCAGTTATCCAGCTTAAGGTACTTTTATTGAATCTTTCCCTAGTTGGTATTCTGCTTCATTCTCAGCTGTGCCCTTAATTCACCTAAATGTTACCTCATTAACAGAGGCACATATGTTTCAAACCACGATCCAGCACTAGTTTGTAGTACACGTTCACCTGCCTCATGCGTTTTATAACCGACTGGTTGTCAAGTGCAATAAGAACCTTTCTTCCCTGCACCCGACATTCCAGCAGGTGATCCAACTCATTCGGCATCCTAAGCAGTTCTGCCTGGTAAACGGAAACGTACTCCCCAAAACGCAGATTACTGGACAAGTTCAGCTGTATACTCAGTCTTTCGAGTATCTTTCTTTTACTCATGCGTTTCATCGGCATTTAAGCTTACCTAACCTCCTTACTAACTAGTTCCGGGATGCTCTTGTGCCTGATGATCGGTCATCGCTCTTCATACGCAAAGCTGACATTGCAGTCGTTGACCTTATGAATAAGTCCAACGGCAGTAATCTAAATATCCTTTATGCTTTCAATATGTTCGTTCCAATTAAGTTCCTTATCCAGAGTGACGCCTAGATAAATCACCTTCCTTGGCAAACTTTCGATCAGACAAGTATGTAGGATCCAACTTCTATACCCTTCCTCCTTCGAGTGAGGAGCATAGCGTCTGATTTGCTAGCATTTATGGTTAGCCCCTGTTCATTGTTCCGTACCTCGGTTGTTATGAGAGCCTGTCTCATACATCCTTGGATGGTATCAATGAACCAGATCGTCGGCATACGCAACCGTCTGGACGCCCATTGAATCCAGTTTCCAGAGACGGCCATCAACCATAATGTTCAACAAAAGAGGCGACAAAACTCCTCCCTGCGGCCAACCCGGGATTTTGGAAAGCCCATTTTTAAGATTTACAGCTCTAGACCTAAGCACAGCGTAGATTCATTATATAACAATGGGTTCAACCCCATGCTTAGCGAGGGCATTTCTCAACTTCGAGAAAGAGATTTTATAAAAGGCACCCTCAATATCCATAAAGACGGACAAATTTCTCTTTCCGCGACAAGATTATAAGCAAGTAGGTACCTACTCAAGGGCCTATCCGCCAGCGTGTGGTTCTCCAGAAAGTCGCCCTATACCTTTTCCTTCAGGCTTACTGGCCTGAAGGACTTGGCTTCCTAATAGTTCCTTTTACTCGGTTTGGGAAGAAAAACTACATTAGTTTACCTCCCGTCGCAAGACAGGCTATGAATATTTTCATGATCCGATCAAGCAAGGTGTTTATACCCCACTAAAATAGGGCAGGGAAAATAATTCCAGCCGCTTTAAATGGTGCAAAAGATAGTATTGCACTTATAACACAACTTTTAATTACTATCCCATCCGCCCCAGGCCGTCTTCTCTCATTAGCCTCCCCTACTAACATGAATCATTAGAACTAAAGCTTACAGGAAAATGAATCTACATCAGCGTATGCAATGTTTCATCCACTGTCTCAGTCATTTGACCACGGCTCTTGCAAATGAGTCCAATCTTGGAGGAAGGGTCTTTAGATATTTCTTCTGTATTCTGAGTACTTCGGATGTATCGCTTTTATTTATACGCAAGGTGGTTTTTAAAGTTTCTAAACTTAACTGTGAAAAGGTTTTATTGAACTCTATGTAGATTGTGTCAAAACCGTTTTTGATATTGTATATTTACCGCATGAAGATTCTCACTATAACTTGTTTTTGAAATATAGCAACATTATCGTCGTTGTTGATTTTAATTACAACTTGTTTGATATTTCCAGAGCTAGTCAAGTGAGATTTATGGGTGTTAGGTGCAATTTATCTGTGTTTCATAATTCTCGGTCTACACATTTTGATATAGCTTTTGGTAGTACATACTTCTTTGTTAGATTTTTACTTCCTAAAATTGTTGCATTTGCAAATCTAGGACAGTCTTCTTCCATATCTCATCAATCGATGGTTTATGCAGCTTTCAATATTAAATGTTCTAACTAATGCGGACGCACGTCTAATGATAAGAGAAATGAAAAGAGATGAGTTTTTAACACCAAAAGATGCTTCGTTAGCAATCGGAAAACCCGTTAGTCGGTGGACGGCATGTAGAGCCCTTCGCGACATTGGTTATATTGCAGCAGTAAAAAAAACAAAAACCTGCATTGTTGGAAAAAATGTAAAGGCACGGTTAAAATTTGCCAAGAGCACAAAAGTTGGACAGACGTCGAACAAGATTAACGTGGGCACCTGCCGGTTAGGCCTAATCCCACGGTGGTCTTTCCACCGAGTGAAATATAAGCGTAGACTAGCGCCCCCATTGTGTAGTATAACAACACTTTACGACTGCCACCAATCGCAATTTGTGTGTGATACAGTCACAATGAGTAGCAATTTATATAATATAGTAAGCCTTAACCAATGCAAGCCTAGATCCATACTATAGCCTCTTGCTTAGGGGTTTGGAGACTATCCAAACTCCGTCTGTTGAGAGTGCAACAGCACACTTGATCGACCGTGCACCACACCTACATATATCGATCTTAAACCACAACCACCACGTGTACCCCCGAAGGGGACCTCACCAACAACCGGTTACAGAGAGGATAGGCTCTCTGTGGGGCTACCGATTCCCGCGGTACCAGGCCTTTGGGCACTGGTCGGGCCTCGAAGAGGACCCGTGTGTTTTAAGACACAGACCTTTTCTTCCAGATTTAGGTTCTAGGAACCCTAGCGTCTGGTGCCCCTATTTTCCCCGAGTGAACCGCATCAAAGCATTTGCCATTCCTGCAGTGACAATTGGAACCCCCGGGGGGACAAAACTTGGACAGTAGACAACTGGAACCGTGTGATCTGGTCAGACGAATTCAAATTCAACCGTTTCCAATTCGACGGTAAACAAGATTGTTGGCGCCGCCCTGGTCATGGTATGGGTTGCTTTACGTGGTGGGACCTTGGACCACTGCACAAAATTGGTAATATAATGAAGAAAGAAGACTGATTGAGGATTTTTCAGACTCATCTTCCCGATTTTGTAGATAAGAGCGACTATCCTGCAGAAAAAGTAATTTTTCATATTGCAGAAAAAGTAATTTATCTTAATGATCATTACACACCTCTTGCTTCCAATATTAATTATCTATGCGTAAAACGCTGAGACTGAAATTAATTTCTAAGTATAGAGTTACGAATACAGAGAAACCTAAAGCGAAACCTTTATTACGAGATGGTAACGAAGTCGTCTATGATATTGAGGAATGTGTTGCCTTATTTTATTATTATTGTTTTTTCTTCTGTTATTTTATTTCTACTAAATGGAATATTTAATAGTATAAATATTTGGCAGTATCAGAATTGAACTACATATGATATAATTCACTCTGTTTGGTTCATACTAGTTTTGTCTTCTGTGTTTAAGAACCTAAATTATTTACTTTTTCTAGAAACTAAATGTAGTTTTGGTTTTTGCGTCACTGCTAATTATTTTTTATTGCAATTATTGTCAAAAAATATTTAATTATAAAAATTATCAATTACATATAAATTATAAAAAATCCTATTTGAATAAAAAATTATGCGTTATATTTAAAAACAAAAACACAGTAAAACCAATAATATAACGAAAGTAAGGAAAAACTAAAAAATCACATAATTTTGATTAACATGTAATTAAATATTAAACATTACCATTTATATTTGCATAATATACCATTATTTGCAAAGTTATGGCAACAGTATCTATTTATATAATTAATAACCAAACACGTTTTTTGTAATCCCTTTTACGTCCGTAATAAAGCACCGATTTTGGAAAGATTTATATGGTTGTAAAGCTTTTTCTACACAGATGTGCACAATCTTAATTTTATTTAAATCGGTTCAGTACTTTAGGAGTAATACGACTATAAAAATCTTACTAACACCAATAAACAAATACATACATATGCATGTACTTAACTGCAAGTCGAAAACACAAGTAAATTTTAAGAGAAACACGCTTGTTTTCGTGTTTAAGCATGGCCATACTTTTTCTTCTAAGTGTTTATTTTATTAAAAAGGGGCAGCGAAGCGCACCAAAGATACCTAGTTATTTATTAATACAAAAATTCTTATTTGCTTTAAACAAAACCATTTTTTATTAATAAAATTTTTGGGAATTTAAATATTAATTATTTAATATTATGCTAATTACCCATAACGTTTTATAATAAAAATGCAATTTATTTGTTGGGGGAAAAAGAGCTAGTTCCTATACGTATTTCACTGGTTGCTCAGGCCAGATCATCAGGAAACCTTTTTCCTAATTTTAGAGAAGCCAAAAATACTCTATAAGTAATAAAATTCTACAAAACACAATGAGAAGTATGCATGTTAATAGAATAATATTACAGAATATTAAAGCTTCAACAAATAAACCACGTTTTTATTAGGGTTCCGTACACAAAGTGTAAACCCTATTGTTTTCGCTACAATGTCTGTCCGTCTGTCAGCGCCTTTTATCTCTGGAACCGCAATAGGTAGACTCTTGAAATTCACAGATGATGTATAGCTGTTGCCGATATAGAAACAAATACTAAAACTTATAGGGTGTTCCAATAGAGAGGTGTTATTCATGAATATGTGCATATTTCGTGAATTGTAGGTGGGATACACTTGAAATTTACAAACAGTAATTAAAACTTAGTTCACTATATAAACAACTATAAAAAAATAAAACTAAAAATTAAAGGGTGTTCCGATAGTGGTGTGATTTGCATGTATAAGGCCTAAGTTTTGATCCATAATAGGTAGACTCTTGAAATTTTCACAGAAGGTGTATAGCTGTGGCTGCTATAGAAACAAAAATTAAAACTTATAGGATGTTCCGATATAGAGGTGTTATTCACGAATATGTGTTTATATCTTGAACTGTAGGAGGCATTCACTCAAAATTTACAAACAGTAATTAAAACCTAGTTCGCTTTATAAACAAGTCTAAAAAAATAAACCTAAATATTAAAGGGTGTTCCGATAGTGGTGTGATTTGCATGTAGAAGGGCTAAGTTTTGAACCATAATAGGTAGAATCTTGAAATTTTCACAAAAGGTGTATAACTGTGGCCACTATAGCAACAAATACTAAAACTTATAGGGTGTTCCGAAAGTGACGTGTTATTTGCCTTTATGTCTTTATTTATTGAGCTATAGGTGGCAACCACTTAAAATTTGCAGACAGTAATTCAAACTATGTTCGCGTTATAAGCAAGTATACAATTTTAAACCTAAAAATTACAGGGTGTTCCGCTAGGACGTGATTTGCATGTATATGGCATAAGTTTTAAACGATAAAAGGTAGACTCTTAAAGTTTTTACAGGAGGTGTATTACTATAACCACTTTAACAAATAGTAACAATTAAAGGGTGTGCCGACAGTGACGTAATTTACATGCACAATTTTTTAACCATAATAGATAGACTTTTGAAATTTTCACAAATGATGTATTACTATGACCTCTATAAAAAGAATACAAATTTAAAGGGTTTCCGACAGTGACGTCTTTTGCATGTATAACGACATATTTTTGAACCGTAATAAGTAGACTCTTCCAATTTGTATAGAAGATGTGTTGCCATGGCCGTTATGACAATTACTAAAATTTAAAGGGTGTTCTAACAGTGACATGGTTTATTTATCCCAACAAATAAATTGCATTTATATTATAAAACGGTATGGGAAATTATCATAATATTAAATAATTAAAACCATTTCTTTTTTAAATTGTCATCCGTTAATCTTTGTCGTCTTTGTGTTAAAATAATACTAGCGAACAAAAATAACCTTTCAACTGGTGCTGAAGATGTTAAGGGAGTATTCGACCGTAGAAAAGCCTTTATAATTGTAGGATAGTTTTAGAGGCAATTTAGAAGTGAATTTAGATCACGCAAGTAAAGTTGAAGTTCAAATTTGAAACTATTTACGGAATATAAAATGAAAAAATGTATAAATGACCCCAAAAACTTGTAAGCGATAATTACCTTCATGAAGGTGTTCACCGTAATCGAAGATTACAAGAGATTCATATTTAAGATAAATTTTTAGGAAATTCAATTCGTTCAATTGGAAGTAATGATTACTGCCTAATTACAATTACTTGCAATTTGTAATTGAACTTTTAAAATTACATGTAATTAATAATTGAAAATTTTTTTTTTTTTTTTTTTAATAAAAATAGTGTTTATTTACAGTTTCTAAAATATACAGGTACAAAGGTATGAGATTTTACTAAAAGTATTACAACAATAGGAATCTAATAATTAAATTTACGAAACTATTAAAAAATAAATAGGAACATTATTAAGGAAAATTGCTCACAAAAAACCTTTACGATCTCTATGGAAATTATAAAGAAATTTGTATAGATAATCACTAAGTTAATTCATTCTTATCGAACGAATCTTAGTGATTACCTGGTAAATTTCTTATTGTTTCAAAATTAGACAATCTGCATTTTTCATTAAATGACAGTGTCAGTTCCCTTGCAAACGAGTTTATCATTTTATGTCCAAAGTTACTGTGCAGTAAATTTGTCGGATACCTACGGCGAAGACCATGGATTATTTTCAAGTTCTTATTTTGTATAATCTGAAGCTTTTTGGTATGAGTTTTGGCCGTTTTATGAAACCAAACTTGACAGCCGTAGGTCATAATTGGTCGAATACACATTTTATATAACAAAATTTTGTTTTTCATATTAAGCTTAGATCTCCTGTTAAGTATAGGAAATAATGCGCGGCCGCACTTTATGGCTTTTTCACAGATGTGGCTAACATGTTGTTTGAATATTAATTTCTTATCTAGGACAACACCCAAGTACTTTATTTCGGATTTTACAGGTATAACATTACCGCGACAGAACATAGTTTGAGTAGGGATGCGTTTTGGAGATTTATTGAACGGAAAAATTATAGCTTGCGTTTTATTATCGTTAACTTTGATTTTCCATTTACTAAAATATTTCTGACTTAAATTTAAGCTCACTTGCATTTTCTTAACTAAAGCATTTGAAACTTTACCACTGCAAATAAAAGCACTATCGTCTGCGTAAAATGCGGCTTCTTGATTTCTACTAAGGGTGATGTCTGACGAATACAATGAATAAAGCGTAGGTGATAAGACAGAGCCCTGTGGTAATCCTGCCTGTATACCTTTTTCATTGGAAGACTTATTATCCACGTACACTACAAACGTACGATTGTCTAAAAAGCTTTGAATCATTTTTTGTAAATATAACGGAAAGTCATAGGAGTTAAGTTTAAACAATAGGCCATTGTGCCATATTGTGTCGAAAGCTTTTTCGATATCTAAAACTATAATACCTGTGCTCCTACGATTTCTTTTATTATTTTCAATAATGTTCACCACTCTTTTTAATTGATGAACAGTGGAGTGGTCTCTTCGGAAACCAAACTGTCGCTGATTGATGAGGTCTTTCAATTCAGAGAATTCAACGATTCGTTTATGGATAATTTTTTCAAAAACTTTATCCAATAAACTCAATATACTTATTGGCCTATAACTCGAGGGCAATTTCGGATCTTTTCCATTTTTAAGAATCGGTATTACTTTAGCCTTTTTAAATGCCAAAGGAAAGTACCCATTTCTTAAGCAGTAATTAAAAAGATTGCTTAATGTTTCAAAAAAGTATTCCGGCATATGTTTTAGAATAATACTATTAATACCATCTAAACCAGGGGCTTTATTATTTTTTAAAGAGAAGACTGTTGATTTTACTTCTTCGGAGTAAATTCGATGTCGTCACTATCAGTAAGAACTACATTGTTGAGTTGATTTGCATAAATTGAAACTACACTATCTAAAGGTGAAGTGTTGTTGGTCGTAATAGTATGATTATTACTAAAAACACGTGCAATGGCGTTTGCTTTTTCTTCACCAGTTCTCAAAACTTCATCATTTGTATTTAGATCCGAAATTGTAGAGTTCTTACCTTTCAAAGCTTTAGTAAGTTTCCAAAACTTTTTGCTCCCGGAAGGCAATTTCGAAATAAAATTGGACCACGCAACGTTTCTATCCCTACTTAAGTGAAAATCAATTAATCGATTCAACTGTTTTAAAATGCCATTCAAATGGGCTCTGTAGTTTGGATCTCTACATCTTCGAAGTTTACGGTTATATCTGTTTCTCTGCGAAATAAGCATTTTGGAAGTATCTGAAATCTCTCTCTGCCAGGGATTTTTTTGGCCGATTAATCTATTTAATGAAATATCAAAGTTATTGTTGTTCACTTCAATTTGTCCTATGTTGTGACACCTAATTTCATTCTCAACCCAATTTTGTATTGTCGGCCAATCTGCGCGATTATACAAAGGGACTGTAACTAACTGGTTTTGAGGCGAACCATAAATACAACAAGAAATTGGAACATGGTCTGACTGTCAAACGTTCGGGTGGGACTCTATGCGAGAAAAAGAAATGTTAGAGTTCGTTAACAAAATATCTACAGTGGAGGGTAGAACAGGAATTATGTTTTGTCCGAATCTAGTGTGAGAGTCTGGATGGAATATGTAGTAACTTGAACTAAGTTGGTGTCGGTAAAGTTCTCTACCAGCTGTGTTGTTTGTATTACAGTTCCAACTCACGTGTTGTGCATTGAGATCACCGAAAATAAAATAGTCACTAAATGAGTTAGTAAGAAGATCTAAGTCCGTTTTAAAATTTGAAGTATAAACAGGATTATAAGCGGAAATGAAACTTATGGGGCGTCCGCTTATTATAACTTCCACAGAGATATTTTCAATGGTCTTTGTTTTAATCTTAGGTAATAATTTATGACCTATACTACTTTTTACCGCTATAAGCACTCCTCCTCCATGTGTTTGACGGTCCTCTCTGTATATTTTGTAGCCTCCAAATTTGAGCTTATGGTACGGTTTTAGAAACGTTTCGTTTAGGAGCAGTATGTCGACTTTTTTGTCGTGAAGCACTTGTTCGAGCTGTGAAGCTGCTGACTCAGTTGTTATGCCTTGAGCATTCCAGTGCATAACGAATACATTTTCGCTACCCATAATTTTATATTGCCTGCTTGAGCATCATGCCAAGCACTCTTAATTTGTCAAATTTATTTCGACATTTCTCTAAGGCATCCACAGCACTGAAGAATATATCCAACAATCTCTCGTTAGATATATCTTCCTCATCGGTGATGGCCCGGGATCTGTTTTTTGAAACATCGGAGTACAAAGTTCTTCTTTGGGTGGTGGGCTCACCTGTAACCGTTTGTTGCTGCCGATTTGAAATCTGAGGGAACTCGGCCTCGTCATACACATAATTATTTCTGGGTCTATTGAAATTAGGTCGGGTCCTGGAGGTTATCCGGAGACGCATTTCCAAATAATCTCTACGGCAAGGGCAATTAGGGTCATCAGACCTGTGATTCATATTTTTGAGGTTCTTCTTGATGCAGTTGTGACATTTATATACAATACTTGTTCCTTGGGAGCTTTTAGCCAAGGCGCACTCTGCCTGGTCGTGATTGCCAGCACAAATTGCACAGACACTGCCTCTATTACAATATTTAGCTCCATGTCCATACATAGAGCACTTTGAACATTGAGTGGGTCCTTTCGTACCTTTCAGGGGCCTTCTCCAATGGACAGTAATATTACTGAAGTACTTTATTTTCATAACCTCACTTTTTGAGACTTCTTGCTTGTTGAACTCCACCAAGTATATAGCGTCCTCAACTGTAGTTTTTTTAGTCACAATTTCTTTTAGACTTGCTGGTGTAATATTATGCATTTGGATGAATTCGGTCTTTAATAAATTCGGGTCCGTTCTTGGTAAACCAAACAATACCAACTTAAAGAACTTAGCGTCTTTAACCTCGTGCGTGTAAAAACTGTAATTCAGTTCACTCAGCTTTTTTATTGCAGCTTCGTAGAGGGCCAATGAACTGCTGATGACCTTTGTTCCAATTGACATCCTCTTGTACAGGTACTTCTCACCAAGTATTTCAAAACAAACTTTTGGAAAGCTATGACACGAGTCCACTACAATTGGTGGAATTTTTTCCTTTACGACTCTATATTCTTCTTCTTCATCTGATAGCAAATGAAACTTATTGCTATTTCCAGGATCAACCTTTTGCATCTTAAATTTTGGAGAATTACCAAAGTAAACTCTTTTCTGACTAGTCATAGTCCAAAATAATTAAAGAAAAATATAATTTTTTCAAAAAATCACCCACGAGCAAAAAAAAACACGTTGTTTACAACTCAAGGCGATGATGCCAATGATAATTGAAAATTTGCAATTACTAAGTACAAGTAATTGTAATTGAAATTTTTCAATTACAAATTACAAGTAATTGTAATTGATTTTAGTCCCTGATTTTAATTACAATTACTTGTAATTAGTAATTGGAAATTTTGAATTACACATTACCTATAATTGTAATTGAATTCCCCCATGTCTGATTTTTATTAATGCCTAGGATTAATGCTAACATTGGTCCCGTTATAAGTGGTATTTATTATTTTATTGTAGGGTAAATATCGAAGCAGAAAACTTCCTTAATGGATCCCTTTTCGACCCTCTTCAGCCCTCTATGATCATAGACAAACTAAATGTAAATTACGGTAACCTTACTTTCATATAGTCACGTGCTACAACCAGCCACTAATCTTGACTTTAGTGGTTACAGACTGTCATGGCGTGTCATCCACATTTAACAAGCTTTTACTAGTAGACCTAAATTTTCTGCTAGCCAGTACTGGACATTCACACACAATATGTTCTGACGTCTAAGCCTCTTCCATGCACCTTCTACAAGTATCTTCGATTTTCATCTTGGCTAGCTGATACATAAAATTTCCATGACCTGTCACCAAAGCAGTTATCCAGCTTAAGGTACTTTTATTGAATCTTTCCCTAGTTGGTATTCTGCTTCATTCTCAGCTGTGCCCTTAATTCACCTAAATGTTACCTCATTAACAGAGGCACATATGTTTCAAACCACGATCCAGCACTAGTTTGTAGTACACGTTCACCTGCCTCATGCGTTTTATAACCGACTGGTTGTCAAGTGCAATAAGAACCTTTCTTCCCTGCACCCGACATTCCAGCAGGTGATCCAACTCATTCGGCATCCTAAGCAGTTCTGCCTGGTAAACGGAAACGTACTCCCCAAAACGCAGATTACTGGACAAGTTTAGCTGTATACTCAGTCTTTCGAGTATCTTTCTTTTACTCATGCGTTTCATCGGCATTTAAGCTTACCTAACCTCCTTACTAACTAGTTCCGGGATGCTCTTGTGCCTGATGATCGGTCATCGCTCTTCATACGCAAAGCTGATATTGCAGTCGTTGACCTTATGAATAAGTCCAACGGCAGTAATCTAAATATCCTTTATGCTTTCAATATGTTCGTTCCAATTAAGTTCCTTATCCAGAGTGACGCCTAGATAAATCACCTTCCTTGGCAAACTTTCGATCAGACAAGTATGTAGGATCCAACTTCTATACCCTTCCTCCTTCGAGTGAGGAGCATAGCGTCTGATTTGCTAGCATTTATGGTTAGCCCCTGTTCATTGTTCCGTACCTCGGTTGTTATGAGAGCCTGTCTCATACATCCTTGGATGGTATCAATGAACCAGATCGTCGGCATACGCAACCGTCTGGACGCCCATTGAATCCAGTTTCCAGAGACGGCCATCAACCATAATGTTCAACAAAAGAGGCGACAAAACTCCTCCCTGCGGCCAACCCGGGATTTTGGAAAGCCCATTTTTAAGATTTACAGCTCTAGACCTAAGCACAGCGTAGATTCATTATATAACAATGGGTTCAACCCCATGCTTAGCGAGGGCATTTCTCAACTTCGAGAAAGAGATTTTATAAAAGGCACCCTCAATATCCATAAAGACGGACAAATTTCTCTTTCCGCGACAAGATTATAAGCAAGTAGGTACCTACTCAAGGGCCTATCCGCCAGCGTGTGGTTCTCCAGAAAGTCGCCCTATACCTCCAGAAAGTCGCCCTATACCTTTTCCTTCAGGCTTACTGGCCTGAAGGACTTGGCTTCCGAATAGTTCCTTTTACTCGGTTTGGGAAGAAAAACTACATTAGTTTACCTCCCGTCGCAAGACAGGCTATGAATATTTTCATGATCCGATCAAGCAAGGTGTTTATACCCCACTAAAATAGGGCAGGGAAAATAATTCCAGCCGCTTTAAATGGTGCAAAAGATAGTATTGCACTTATAACACAACTTTTAATTACTATCCCATCCGCCCCAGGCCGTCTTCTCTCATTAGCCTCCCCTACTAACATGAATCATTAGAACTAAAGCTTACAGGAAAATGAATCTACATCAGCGTATGCAATGTTTCATCCACTGTCTCAGTCATTTGACCACGGCTCTTGCAAATGAGTCCAATCTTGGAGGAAGGGTCTTTAGATATTTCTTCTGTATTCTGAGTACTTCGGATGTATCGCTTTTATTTATACGCAAGGTGGTTTTTAAAGTTTCTAAACTTAACTGTGAAAAGGTTTTATTGAACTCTATGTAGATTGTGTAAAAACCGTTTTTGATATTGTATATTTACCGCATGAAGATTCTCACTATAACTTGTTTTTGAAATATAGCAACATTATCGTCGTTGTTGATTTTAATTACAACTTGTTTGATATTTCCAGAGCTAGTCAAGTGAGATTTATGGGTGTTAGGTGCAATTTATCTGTGTTTCATAATTCTCGGTCTACACATTTTGATATAGCTTTTGGTAGTACATACTTCTTTGTTAGATTTTTACTTCCTAAAATTGTTGCATTTGCAAATCTAGGACAGTCTTCTTCCATATCTCATCAATCGATGGTTTATGCAGCTTTCAATATTAAAGTTGATAATAAGTATTTGTGATTTTATTGAGTATAGATACTTTGACAGAATTGACTACGATTTTATCAGAATTTGACACACAGGGCTGTTACAAAATCTAATGTTGCCGGAATTGGATTTTAAACCGAAAAAAATACTTTGGTATCATGAAATCCAATATTAAGGGTTTTAAGTTCGAACTTGAATTATTGTCGGATTTAGCTTGAGGATTTCAACAATATAATGGCCCCAAGCACGTAGTGTCAAAAACTAGATTGCAGGAAATAAATTTAAGACTTTATGTTAACCAGCACAAGGTCGTGAATTAAATCCTGTAAAAAATCGATAGGGGAGTATAAAAACGGCAGTAGCTTAACGAAAATTCAAAATCAAGCCATTTTAATGAAAATGATGCAGGTGGAATGGGAGGAACTAAGTCCAGCCCAATGAGCTGAATTGTTCCAAACTATGATACAACAATGTGCTAAAGTGCTAAGAAATAGAGGCTTTTCAACTTAGTATTACCCTATTATATTATTTTATATTATTTATTTATTGTAGTCAATGGATGTTATCCTTACAGACTATTACATAAGAACTTAAATTAGTAGAGATTTTATTATATTAGACAATATTTAAAATTACAATTAAATTTCTTTTAATTATATTTAAATTTAAAGAGAAATCAATATTTTTATAAAAATTATTGAATTGATCGCACAAGAGGATCAGCCATAGCGTAATTCGTACTACAATTTTGAACAAAATTCACAACAAGTATTACCATTGATAGTACTTAACATAAAAGAAACATTTAACATAATACGACGACTTTTTAGAGTAGGAAGTTTAATTAAAGCAAGCCTACTAGGAAACCTCACATCGTCACGCCAATTTAAACCACGTAAGCAGAACAGCAAAAATTGTTTTTGAACAGATTCAAGAAGTTGGCAATGTACGTTATAATAAGGATCCCATATTACTGACCCATATTCCAGGATAGGTCTAACCAGAGCCACAAATAACTGTTTTGTGATGTAAGGGTCGGAAAATTCTTTTGACCAGCGCTTAATAAATGCAAGATCACCTCGAGCCTTATTGACAGTCATTGTAATATGAGATATAAAATTAAGTTTAGGATCCAGCAAAATTCCAAGGTCCAAAAATGAATCAACTACCTCCAATTCATGTTCTCCTAAGAAGTAGTTAACAGTGATAAAATCACTCCTTGAAAATCTCATGCATTTACATTTTTTAATATTTAAAACCATCATGTTGTGTCTACACCATAAAACAAGATTGTTGAGGTCACTCTGCAAATTTATATGATCTGCATAATTCTTGAAGCTATAAAAGATTTTGACATCATCAGCATACATTAATACATGTGAGGAGTTTATAACACTGG
This sequence comes from Phasia obesa, assembly GCA_949628195.1. NCBI lineage: Eukaryota > Metazoa > Arthropoda > Insecta > Diptera > Tachinidae > Phasia > Phasia obesa. The sequence continues at coordinate 78,899,136 of OX451216.1, forward strand.
GAAGATCATTAATAAAAATGGAAAAAAGAATAGGTCCCAGGTGACTTCCCTGGGGAACACCGGACAAAACAGCAATACATTTTGATGAACGATTATTAAAACGAACAGTTTGACTACGACATGTTAAATACGACTGCAACCAATTAAGGCTAATGCGGGTAACACCAAGCATGTTTAGTTTCATCAGAAGAAGCTTGTGATTGACCTTATCAAATGCTTTGCTAAAATCTGTATATACAGCATCAGTTTGTTTCTTTTCAATAAAAGCAGAGTTAATTAAGGAGGTTTGTTGAAGAACATTTGTAGTAGTTGAACAACCCTTTCTGAAGCCGTGTTGATGAGGTAATCAGCAACAATTTTTTCAAACAATTTTGGAATGGCACTTAGTTTAGCTATTCCCCTGTAGTTCGTTATTTCAGACTTATTACCAGATTTGTATAATGGGATAATAAAAGATTCGCTCCAAAACTAAGGAAAATAATCATTTATAATAGAAATATTGAATAAAAATGTTAACGGAGAAGCTATTAACTCTGCGCAACGGTTTAAAATACAGCTTGGTACACCATCAGGGCCATGGTTAAATGACATCTTCAATTTCTTCAAGTTATATACAACTTCAGTCAAATTTAATGTTGGAAGACAAATGTTGTTGTTAGAATGGCTAATGTATGGATATTCATTTTTATCATTAAATTGATCGTTGGAGTACTGGCAAAAAAGTCAGCAAACATGTTGGAAATAATACTTTCATCACTAGATTCACATCCACAAAACTTCATTACAGAGGGATAGCCGCTAGATTTTCTTTTCGAATTTACAAAAGTATAAAATGATTTCGGATCACGAGTAAATTTATTTTTCATGCCATTGATATAATTGTTATATAGCCAACGATTAAAAGAGTTATATTCAGCACGGCAAACTGCATATTTTCCGTAATCTATTGTCAAACCAGACTTCTTAAATTTTTTATAACTTTTATTTTTTAAGTTTTTTAACCTTGAGAGTTCCTTAGAATTCCATGGTGGACCAACTGGCGGTTTAATTTTTATTTTAGGTACACATACTTCAAAATAAGAATATATTTTACTATAAAACTTAGTAATTATTGTGTCAATACGCGAGGCACTTTTAATACTCATGGAAGTAGACAACAAATCATTCCAACAAGTAGTTCTTAACAGATCATTTAATTTAGTGTAATTGGTTTTCTTAAAGCAATAAATTTTATCAGCATTATAACGATTCGAGACAAATTGAGATGGTATTGAGATGCTGAATTCGATAGTTGGGTGGTACCGATCTTCTGGCAAAGAAACAGGCTCAGTGCGATTTAAGGAACAGTCATCTGGATCATTGGTGAATATCAGAGCAAGCAAATTTACACTGTCATTATACACATGATTCAATTGATAAAGACTCAAATCAAACATTTCATTCAAGAAGTCATCATAAGAACTTCTATTTTTTACCGGGATAAGATAAGAAGCATCCGGATTACGTATCCACGTAATGAAAGTTAGGATTTTTTGCGGAAAAAAAGTATCCGATGTTGGAATCAAGATACTAAGGTACCTCCATCCAGTAGTTTTTGCATGATGCGAAGACAGACTGAAAATGAGTTACTGTTTTATTATATTTATGTATGTACACTTATGCTCATATAATTAAGTCACTCACATGGATTTACCAAAGACTGTTTATAATGAACATATTTTTCACGATTTCAATAAACTTTAACACAATTTTAAATAAATTTTAATTAATTTCAAAACTAGAAACCTATTTTTCTTTTAGATTAAACTTTATAAAAAATATTGTATTTTTTTTTTCTTTTTTATTTGCATATTTTGTGCTTTTATACTTAAGTCATCTGAAAAAAAAGATAGTTATCACATGAATATAGAATTTTTTAGTAATTTTACCTTATAATAGGGTAATACTGAGTTGAAAAGCCTCTATTTCTTAGCACTTTAGCACATTGTTGTGTCATAGTTTGGATTAATTCAGCTCATTGAGCTGGACTTAGTTCCTCCCATTCCAGCTGCATCATTTTCATTAAAATTGCCTTGATTTTAAATTTTCGTTAAGCTACTGTCCTTTTTATAATCCCCTTTTGATTTTCTATAAGATTTAATTCTTTAATTCTTTTAATGCATACCTCGAGGTACGCAATGTGCTATTTTTCTATAGGATTGTTAAACATGGGTTTCCTATTCAGCTGTACTCCAAATTTAACTTTTCTCATTCGTCTAGAAACCCCCCAAATTTTAATTCCCTTAATTAATAACTCTTTGTATGAAAAATCTTTTGTTGTTAGGATAGCGCGTCGTTGGAACCGTCTGCCTATTGAACTTAGACTTTTTTCCCATTCGAATAATGTTTTTCGTCTGAAAATGCTTTCTCACCTAAATAGTATACAACGTTGAATATCATTTCTATCTGTCATACAAATTATCCATTTAATGTCTCTTGCTGCGAAGTATTGGGATCTACTTCTGTCTGCATTGTAGCTTCTTTTCTACTATTCTTTCTTGGTTGGGAACCATATTTATGGAAGGTATTTTTCGTTTATAGAGATAAACCTCCCGAAAATTTTTATCACATCAAGCGTATTCGATACACTTGAATAACTACCAACTTATTTGAGAATTTGTAAACCTTTACAAAGATACTTTTCTTATTAATTTGGCCCTAAAGCCCAGTACGCAGCTCTACGGAATTTCAAGTTTGATTTTTTTGCCTTTATTTCTACAAAAGTAAAATTCATCATGTGGTCGTTTGTAGAAATAAAAATCATATAGTCGTGATTTTAAAATTTTATTGTATATTGTAGACAATAACATTATATCAACACAGAAATGAACAAAAAATATTTTAAAAGTATAAAAAAGCAATGTCATAAATTCCGTTACCAAACAATTGCCTAAACATTAATTTTAATTTCAGTTGAAGAAAAAAAGTCTACACTTTCTGTTAGAACATCCCTGTAATAGTCAAAAATTCCGTTTAGTTTTCTGTTTCGTATTGCCGAACGGAAAGTTGCCTGAAAATTTTCAAACCTGAATTTCAGGCTGTTTTTTTACACATAATTCTAATGGGAAACTGAAATTCAGGCGAGCTGCGTACTGGCCTTAAATATTTATATTTTTATTATCGGGTATGTTCTGTAATCCGAAACCGATTGAAATTGAAATCGAATAAATTTTTAAAGAAAAGTATAACTTAGTTGCGCCTATTATTTTAAAACATTAGCAATCAAGGAAGTTATGTGAATGGTCTTTAATCAAATGTATAAAAAATAATATCAAAATGTTGTAAGATTTAAAAGTTATGACAATTTAAAATTTTATTCGGATTCAATTTCACCTGTATAAGTTTATTATATTTTATTTTTAATCAGGCTTGATTGGCTTTGTAATATAGTTAAATTGGCCTAACGTGGCTTTTATATTACTATGAATAAATAAATAATTCACGACTTTGTGCTGGTTAACATAAGGTCTTCATTTTTTCTCAGCAACCTATTTTTTGACACTACGTGAGCAGTACTTGGGGCCATTATCTTGTTGAAATGCACAAGCTAAAGGTAATTAATCCTTTATAATAAAACGTATTGACCACTAATCTGGCCAAGAAATTTTCAAATATGACTATTTTTAAAAACTCAGTTTTTTTCCAAGTTCTAAGATTATTTCAGATATCCCACTTATATAGGTCCATTAAGTACTCCCTGGACCACTATATGTATATGGTGTGTTATACCAGCCCATCGCCATTTATCCATATTGATCACTAATCTTCCTTTGTTATGTTAATTTGGAAATTTGATTTTTTTAGTTTCAAAAAGTATTCCTCGGAGCAACATTCCCAATTTTTTTTAGGTAAAACTTTTCCCGATTCTAAGTTGTAGCCTCCAAAATAATTGGATTGATAATTACAGGAAAGGTTTAAGAATAACAGTGTTCTGTTGACTTAAAAATAAGCTCTGTTAGAAAATATGGCTTTTGTCTCTGCTAGTTAAATTCAAATTTATCTTCATACCCATAAAACCAAACCACTACTTTTGCAGAACATGAAAAAAAATAAAGTTTACTTTTCAAATCGTATTTTATTCTCATTCTACAACTTTTCTGGAACATGCTTGAGAGTACTACTTCAGCAACATTTTTTCACGACTTCTTCACACAATTTTTTTATGTATGTAGTTTGTCAGCATTCCGCATGAAAAACTGAACAGAGTAACAGGCTTTAAGAATTTACTTTACTACTAAAATTACTGCGTACTTTCACTGTTTTTTCTCCACTTTCTCTTGGAAATAAAATATTTTTGCGGAAAAAAGGTATCCTATATTTGAATCAGGATGTCCAGTAGTTTTTACGTGATGCGAACGGAAAAGCAGACAGACAGACGGAAATGAGTAATTGCAATTAAAAAATATTTACATATGTATATGTTTCAAAGATTTATTTTAGTAAAAAAAGACTTTTTGGTATAATAATTTTAGTTACAAGTCGCCACCCTCTTTCTTTTCTTTTATAGCTTCCTAAAATAATAAAATAATTACATTTATTATAAGTATTCTTAAAAAAAATACATTTAAATTTACCCTGAATCTTTCCTCGAAAAGTGAAAGTTCGGACAAAAGATCAGTAATTGCATTCATAAACGCTTCTTGAGGGGAATACTCGGCTGTTGTTTGAATACGTATCACAAATTTATGTTCCAAAGGATGAGGTACTTTGTATCCGGCAAATAAAACATTTGGATCCTTTAACAATTGGCTACAAAAGAGAAATATGAAAAAATACAGTTTAACGAAGCTTCTTTTATAAAAAAAGTACCCAAGCGGCGAAATATTTAAGACAAACTTCGATTGTGCATTACGTTACTTAACGCATATTGTAATCATTCAACAACTTTTGAGAGGAGAGATCTATATCGTAAGCGACAAATAGCAAATTTTCCCCTTAAGCAGAGCATTACTTTATTTGGATTCAAATGGGTAACAATACTATTAATTGCTATAATTCTATTGTACTGTGCACCGAAACAACTGGCATCATGGTTTGCCTGGGTAGTAAGAATGTTAATACTACTAATAAAAAGTGAACTTTTCAAAAAGAATGCTACCATCGATATAAATGCCCTATTCCGATTCTGGCCTGCACAACTATCACAGAAAAGGCTAATGGTGTGTTGAGTTCTCTTTTTATCCATCTCGTTTAAATAAGGGAGTACTACTGAACATATCTCATTACAGCCTCGCTTCCCGTCTGTTTCACTCCATAAGAAGGAGTATCCATTTCTTGTGCCGCTCTCATATATGCTTCGTTAAAATAGAGATATTTTTGGAGTATAACAAGTTCATACTACTACCGTGAGGGGTATACACATAAAACTTTTTGAAAGTCAAAACCAAGGTATATTTATCTTACTAGGTAGTGTCGTCCGCCCAGCTGATTTAGTAGTTCGACATGTCAAGAGTTGTATGTGTTAGGAAATTTTATAGTGTAGAAGTGAAAAAGCAATAAAACATATACACGCCTTCTCAATTTTCTTATATGTTTTTTGACATTTCGAACTACAAAGCAACAACAAAATGCCATGTTGTTCTTGTATTGTTGTATTTGTTGTAGGGACGCCACTACCTAGTAAAATAAATATATCTTGGTCAAAACCATAGATAACACATAGATAGTCAACTGAAACGTCAAAAACCTAAGTCTCTTGTCAAAAAACTTAAGTCTAAGAATGTATTGGTAGGCAAAATTGTATAAGTATTGGTTTTTTTAAATTTCCCCACAGCACCTAAACTGCACATAGTTGTATAAAATATTTTGCAAAAATAGAATATTTTTTTACATGCAATTTTAGATGTTAAAATTAAAAATTTTCTTTTGCTTTTTAATAAAAATATGAATTTTGTATTTTTCTAATATATTTATGTACGAAAAAACGTTACATTGAATGCTAATTTTAAATATTTGATATATTGATTTAAAATTTTCATCCCCTAAAAGACAAAAAAATACAATGCTGTGTGGAAATAAATTTCACCAAACAAATGTCAACAAAATTAAATTTATTTTGTATTAAAAATTTAAAATACAATAAATTGTTAAATAATTTTTGTGCAAAAATTCAAAATTGTTTAAATATTTGGAAAGTGCAATGGAATATCGCGTAATAGTGCCTAAATGTGAATAAAAATTTTACTCCCCTAAGTGTGTTGAATTCACACCGTACCCGTATGTGCGAAGACATTTGTAGCCACGTTTTTGACATTTGGAGAGTTGGCCATCTATGTGTTATCTATGGTCAAAACTTGCGTACAACTTTGTATTCTTCTCTTTACTATTTGCTTTATCGTTTAAGAATATTTCTTTGCATTTTTCCTTGTCTGCCACATGATTTTTTATACTCCTGTTTGCTCTATTTCAAATTGTTGAATCTTTTTCATGTGTTTACATTTTGCACATTTGGTAATTTTTTTTTTTTTTTTTGTGGTGTGGCTAGTTTTTGCATAGTCGTGTTCAGCCAGGAGCAATGATTTTCTTCGTTGACTACAGGTTCATACATTACAAGGAACAGAGTGTATGATCAAAAATTACAGTGTTAATTGCATAGATCATAAAATATACAATTTAAGTATTTAAATTTATCTTTTAATGTTTAAAGAAAGGCCGAATAAATTACTGGCCTTCATAGACCTGAAGCATCAGATAGGAATTTCTTAAGATACTCGTATTGCCTAATTCCGCCATAAAATACACAATATATGCAATATTACATATAGAGCTTTTGGAGTCCCGCAACTCCGAAACTAAAGTATTCTGCCGATTTCTTTACTTAAAATTGCATTTTACAACCACTAGGCTACTTTAGTTTTACTACTTTTGAGCATTGAGACTTGAGCTTTCTACCAACTTGGGTACTTTTTTATTTTGATATTTAAGCCCAGAATTTAACCAGTTTGACTGAGCAAGTAAAAATCAATCAACATACTTCCTAATCAGATTCCCCAAAGTATGATCCTCTTTGTTAACAGTAAATATGGCGGCATTCGTCACTTTAGTATCCAATTCCTTGATAATCCTGTTGATATTTTACAGGAAAAACTTACTTAAAGAAACAACTATTTTTTCGTGCAATACATACTTTTTTTCACCTTCGTGAAGTAAAAACGATTCAAATGTTGGAGGTGCATTCATTTTAAACTACCTTTCTATAATTGAACAAAATTTTGTAAAACAAAGCTTATTTCAAAATAAAGTAATTGGTCCATGCGCTAAGCCAAGCTAAGAGTAACAACCGCCGCATACCTTAATATAAATTTATTAGCCGCCGCGGATGTTTTCAGCAAATCGGCAAAAATTTTTAGCCGGCTGAATTACACGCAGTCTTGACGAGCCATTGATTTGTTCAACCATTGAACAAATTCATGTGCGCACATCAAAACCTCTCATGAACACCGTCGTTGTCAATGTCATGTTCTTGTGCAAACAGCATTGTTCGAACATAAATTTGCACAACGATGTCTGCCATCAAATGTTATTTTAGTAGAAAAGTTTTAAAGAGCGATATGCTATGCTATAAGCATTCAAACAACATTGACGACAAACAGAAAATTATGTTTAGTTGGAACATGCACATCGTACGTTTTCTCCACACAGAAAAAATTAAACAAATTATTGTTCCTTATTCTGCCGAGACTTTGTTCATGTGCAAACAAATCAATGGCTCGTCAAGACGTAGTGTTAGCTCATCTAACATTTTTAATTTACTTTTAATTATTTAACCAATGATAGAATTTAATGCTAACATTAATTTTCTGACTGTATATAATTTTCTATTTTCAATCAATATTGTTTAAATTCTTATAGCATAGCAGATAGTAATATAACGGTTGACCAATAGATCGCGCATTATAAAACTGTCATATAAAAATAAAACAACTTCATTATCATGTTACAGAATAGCTTTTATAACAAATGTTAAGAAATTTGTTAACAAATTTCAACATTGACAACAAACAAGAAATTATCTGCCTATTTCACAGTCACACGAACTCGTTCTTTCGCACAATTGCATGTAAAACAAAAACAACATTGGTAAATTTGTTTTTGTTTTAAATGTAATTCGAAAGTAGGAATTCGAGAGGCATTCTGAAATAGGCAGTATGTTTAGATGGAACTGAAAATCGACAATTTGTTTGAATGCTAGTACAGCAAATAGGACTTTCACACTTGATCAATTGAAATTGATTTGAAAGAATATTACGATTTTATTGTTTTTAAATATACCACATTGTTTTAGAAATGTTAACAAAAGCCAAGCGATCAGCTGTTGTTTGAAAAATTCCACATGAAATAATGCCCCTTTGCTTTATTTCACAGCTTTGATAAAATGTTGCCAGAAACATTTCAATGTTTTTCCATAGCAAAAACAGAGTACTACTTCTGCAACATATTTTCATGATTTTTTCATAGAAATTTTTTATGTATGTAATTTGACAGCATTCCGCATGAAAAACTGAACAGAGTACCAGGCTTAAGAGGTATGTGTAAAAAACAGCTTGAAATTCAGGTTTAAAAATTTTCAGGCGACTTTCAGCTTGGTAGTACGCAGCTAAAAAGAAAAATAAACGTAATTTTTACTATATATATTTTAACAAAAAGAGAAGACTTTTTTTTCTTCAACTGAAACAAAAATGAATGTTCAGGCAATTGTTTGGTAACTGAGTTTATGACATTTCATGTTTTTTATACTTTTAAAATGTTTTTTATTCATTTCTGTGTTAACAAGATGTTATTATGTACAATACACAATAAAATTTTATAAACACGACTATATGATTTTTATTTCTACAAACGACCACATGATGAATATTACTTTTGAAGAAATAAGCCACCGAAAAATCTGATTCTACAGGCCACTGGCTTTTCATTCCATTTTTTTGGAATTAAAATATAGTTAAAAATGACTGTTTTTCATCGAGTTCAAAATAGTTATATTTTTGTCACAATTTGTTTACATGTTTTTTACAGTGTGTTTACATTTTGAAAAAAGGTTGCTAAAACAAAAAAAAGGTACCTATACAAATGTTGTTATCTTCTCCTCAACTATTTGCTTTATTTCACAGCTTTGATAAAATGTTGCCAGAAACATTTTAAAGTTTTTCCACAGCAAAAACAGAGTACTACTTCAGCAACATTTTTCATGACTTTTTAATGCAAATTTTTTATGTATGTAGTTTGACAGCACTCCGCATGGCAAACTGAACAGAGTACCATGCTATAGAGGCAAAAAATCAAACCTGAAATTCCGTAGATGGCAGACATCGTTGTGCGAACAAATGTTCTCATAATGCTGTTTGAACATGACATCTGCAACGATGGTCTTAACGAGACGTTTTAGTATGCGCGTATGAAGATGTGCAATGAATGAACAAAACAATGGCTCGTCAAGACGTAGTATATAGCACAGCAAAGTGGATTAACACGCTTGATCAACAGATGGCGTTCTTTAAAAGTCACAATTACTAAAAACAACATTTGATGGCAGACATCGTTGTGCGAACAATTGTTCTAACAAAGCTGTTTGAACAAGAACATTACATCGACAATGATTGTCTTCACGAGACATTTAAATGTGCGTACATGAAATTGTTCAATGGTTGAACATATCAATGTCTCATCAAGTAAATAAGGCAATTTTTTTTTATTCCGCCGACGTTTTTGAAGTGTAAAAGAAACTTGGCTCGTGTATCCGGTGTGTAATTACATCGGCGTGTCACAATGCAATTTCGAAAATTAAGACTAAACAAGTTTGTAAATAAAGTTCTGGCAGCTCTGGTGATTAATTAGGCACAAATTCTAGTAGAAAAGATTCATTTTCATCTTTGAAAATTTTTTAATTGTATTGTTAATTGTGTTGATAAAAATTATATCTAAAAATGGAGAATATAAATAATGTAGGTAAGGTAGGCACTGCTGATCTGCTTACAAATTCTTTAGAGGAACCTAGCGTTACTATGTTGGATGTTCTACAAGAAGAAAAAGAACTAGAAGAAGAATATGCCGCTGTTCTTGGCGCATCAGACGAGAAATGTTGCACATATAGTTTGGGTCCAATAAAACGGCAAGCATTGTATTCTTGCCTGACTTGTTGTCCAGAGGGGCGCAGCGATTTGGAAAAATGTGCAGGCATTTGTTTAGCTTGCTCTTACCAATGTCACGAGAGTCATGAACTGGTTGAATTATACACAAAGAGGAATTTTCAGTGTGATTGCCCAACAGTGCGGACAGGAGAAAATCGATGCATTTTAAATGCCAGTCTTAAGCAACCTGAAAAGCCCAACACATATAATTTGTATAATCAAAATTTTCAGGGTTTGTACTGTGCATGCCATCGCCCTTACCCAGATCCAGAACGTACATCAGACGAACTAATGTTGCAGTGTGTTATTTGTGAGGATTGGTTCCATTTACAACATTTAAATACGTCTACTAATTCCGATAAGCTGGTTGATGAATGCAGTGAAATGATATGCGGCTCTTGCATGGGTCAGCATAAGATTTTGCACTATTATACTGGCTTGGCATTGAAAAAGATCGAAAGTGTGGACAAGAAAGTCGGAGATAATTCTACTATTGTTGGCAGTGTAGATGTAAATAATTGTGAAGACAATGATAATAAATTAAAAAGTGATTTGGATAAAAGTATATCGGAAATAATGAATATGAGTGAAATGAATGAATCGGTAACTGTTGAACCGTCTGCTAAACGACGAAAATTGGATGAAGTCGTAGCACAACAAAACCAAAATTGCTGTAAACCTAAGCAAAAGGGGGATTGCGACCAAGGTAAGATCTTTTTACACTTCAATTGCTTCGATAAGATGTTGAATATAATTTATAGTATACTAGAAGTGGCCGCGACGACGTCATCGGCTTAATGCCAAAATTTTGTTCTAATTTTCTTTGAAAGCAATCCACAATCGGGCGTCACAACGGGACCAAAGGGACCCAAGTGAGTCGTTTTTTCCCTCTACACGGAGCCGGCGACCCGTGCAACCTAACCTAGCAACCTAAGCCACAACAAATTTTAAGAGTAAAACTGTCCCTGGGTAATATTACTGTTTTTGTTGCTATCAAGTTGTTTAAAATTGCGTATATTTGGGTTTTTATCTCTATATTCTCATGGAAATGTGATATTTTTTCAGGAAAATTGTATTTTATATATACTGGAGATACCTTACTCGCTCTTTATTTTCGTTATGTATAAAATTCGATGTTAATACTTTCATTTATTTTTAACATAATTTTCTTAAGACCGGGCCAAGCAATGAGAGGCAAAAAAGCTGAGCGGGAATTGGCTTAGCTCAGCGGCATTTTTGAGGGTTACTGCGTATTTCGATTCAAAAAGGAAATCATTTGAATGACTTAAACCTTATGTTTCGAAAATATATTTCTTTCGTTTCGAAATACGCAGTAGCCTCCCTGGGCGGTTAATTGTTTAGAGATTTTGGGTAGTGCCGGAAATATCTACTACTTTCAATTACTCGATACTACTCAATACTTATCAATTGGGTATTTAATAGGACTCAATACTTTTGTTTTCATAATAGAAACGCAGTTATTCAATTTTTAGGAAGTCGTTAAAATTTTTATTCGAGTAACTACTGTTAATTATCGAGTAAGTTTCTTCGCTAATTTTGAAAAAATGTATGGAAATGTACCTGAACATAACTTTGAGAGAAAAATTAATAGAATTAAACTTTTAATTTTGGTGGTATAATAAACAATTTCATTTATTAAAAAAAGAGGGATAAATTCCAATTACCAGCGTAACACAATTTTAATTATTAATTTTTTCTGTAAATGTTGGGTGCTAAAATAATTTTGTCTCTAAACGCATTCTTAGTGGTAATTAATGTTAAAACAAAAACTATCTAAAACATAAACAACAAATCATAGTTCTTCTTTCCGTCTCCAATATAAAGAAAACCATGTTTTGATGAGTTCATTTTATGAAAGAAAGTCATGCCTAACCAAATGCAGGACTTTATAATTACTAAACGTTCATTCCGCTGTAAATTCAAAGAAAATGCCTGCCCTTTAGGGATGACACTCTCAACACTGTCCAAAAAATCAATGGGGTAATTGTAATCGGTACGCTTCGAGAGATTCATTTTAAGATCGTTTCGTGGTAATCGGTAAATTTGAAAATAAGAAAGATCTTCATATTGTAAATCATTTAAGCCCCGAAACATTTGATTAGGAACAACGCAGCCATCCGTAAGTTTATACAAAGATCCTCGCGGACAAATAGCACATTCTTCAGTTATTATGAAGACTATTGCCGCGAGTCTTTCCTCTTCTTTGAGTTGTATTTTTTCCGGCAAGTTGGTCGATATAACTTGATTGGCATCAATATCAAAAATAGGGTCCTTAAAAAAATTAAATTGAATAATTTTTGCTTAACTATTATCATAACTTCTTACTAATGTTACAGTTTTTGTTAGACTAGGATCACCAGAAAATGGTTCTTGGCACAACATTGTAGCTTGAAAAATCTTTGGATTTTGTACAAATGGTAACATAAGCCATTGATAGCCATCAATGCTAAAGAAATATTTGCGTTCTCTCAAGCAATCTCTTGAATAACCAAATGCTATATAATAATCTTTTTCGATACCGTTAATGCGTCCCCAAAAATATATGCCTGCAAATCGATTTTCATTTTGCAAAATTATAAGAGAATTTTCAATTAATATTTTTTGCTCTGGGCTTAACTTTATGCCGCAGTACATAAGGGATTCGAGTCCTTCTTGAAAATATTCAATATTCATATTGATTTGTTTTTTTTTTTTTTATTCAACAAACGATTGAATAAAAAATATTTATTTTGTATATTATACGCACTCTTTACCAAAACTTTTTAATTTTGATTTTAATTTTTTTATTTTAAGGCCCTACTTTTTGGGGCCCAGATTGGAGGGCCGCGCTTTGCCGGTGCTCCTCATGTTTGTCTGTCTATGAGGCCGAAAAAATTGAATATCTCTTGGATCCTGAAGATTCAGCCAAAAGCTATGAGGAACGAGGCATTAAGAAGCATGGAAGTGAATCAACATATGAACAAGGTATTCGCGCTTTAGCTTCAATTGATAGAGTCCATCAAATTGATGTCATTACCGAATACAATCGCATGAAAGACAAACTTAAGGAATACTTACAAACTTTTGTGGTCAACAAAAAAGTGGTCACTGAAGAAGACATCAACCGTTTTTTTGCTGAAATGCGCAATGAAGCTAACGTTGAAATTGGTGTTCCCTATATGTGTCGCTAACAATCTACCTTTGTTGAAAATAATATAAAATCATTAATTAAAATAAAAAACTACCGTTTATATTTATCTGTCTATATATATCTGTCGTACATTATAATTATACAAATTAAATTGCTTGTAATATTTTAAGTCTATACATTCCTGTTTATTGTCAAAAATATAAAATTTTGTTTATTTCTGTTGATGCAAGTTTTTATCAATAAAATTTATTTAACTTTAATGTTCGTAAATCAAGATTTAATTAAATTAAAAAAAAAACATTGAGTAAGTCTTAATCATTTTATGTTTTTTAAGAAAGTAAAATAACTTAACACTGCATAGTGGGGCAGAATCAAAATATTTTGGAAATAACCTAGGCATTTATAAACGGCTAGGCCGATTGATCCATAAACTGAGCATAGCAGAGGAGTATCTGAACTTATGTTTTAAAGGTAGGCACCATACATCCCCCAGGGGTGGCGCTATGTGGTCTCAAAGTTGGGAACCTCGCACATGGAAATTCTTTTACAGCTTTCCATTTCTAAAATTATACATGGCCCTAAAGGTCTTGTCAATACCTACAAAACGGTATCTAAATTTGCAAATAATAAGAAAAAGAAATTAATTTTACTGTTTATTGAAAATAATAATCAAATATACATACACCAGTTTGGATTTAAAAAAGGTTGCGGTACAGAGGAAGCAGTTGCGAATGTAGTTAATTATATATGTAATGGATTGGATGCAGGTGCAAATGGTGTAACTGGGCTTTTCCTGGATTTTAGTAAAGCTTTTGATCTAGTGGATCATAAGATTATGCTACAAAAGTTGAAATACTATGGTGTAGATGAAATAGGGCTCAACTTGTTTGAGAGTTATTTTAATAATCGGAAGCAGTATGTGGAAGTTAATCAAGTTAAAAGTGATATGGCCAATATAGAGTGTGGTGTACCACAGGGTAGCTGCTTAGGTCCCCTACTGTAGTCTATCTAAATGATATAATCAATTTGGATTTAACAGGAAATTTGTATATGTTTGCTGACGATGTGTGGCTCTTTTATCCGTACAAATATGAGTAATCGTTGAAAGTTAATATGGAACGGGATATATCCTTGATTTTGAGTATGCTCGTCTAAACAAATTGGTACTTAATGAAGATAAAACTAAGCTAGTTCGATTCAGGCCATGCTGTTACTAATAACTTCAATATTAATGTTGATGGTAATGTTATTTATGAAACAGATTCTGTAAAGTATTTAGGAATAACGTTACAAAGTAATCTTTCCTGGGATATACACATACGTGAGCTGAAATCAAAAGTAGCTCCAGCTATTGGTGTATTATATAAAATGAAATATAAACTTAATGAAAACACAAAGCTTTTGCTATACCATGCCCTAATACAGAGTCACCTAAATTATATGGCTATAATTTATGGCTTTAAAAATACAACAATGTTAAAAACACTGCAATACGTACATAACAAATCGCTTAAAGCAGTATATAACTTGCCTATGAGATTCCAAACTCTATCGCTTTATCGAAACGTCTGTAAAACAATTTTGCCAATACATGGGTTATATAAGTATCAAGTTCTGATGTATATATTTAAATCTTTGCTCAATTTTGGATATCGTACCATACAATTTCATCAGAACCAAAGAATTTTTAATACTCGGAACCAACAAAATTTATGGACGTCAAGGTGCAGATTAGAAACTACTAAGCAATGTATTCAATACATGGGTGTTGCTGAATACAATAATCTTCCTGTAATTTTGAAAACATGTAACAGAAATAAAAATCATCTTAAAGAATTTTTACTTGCAAATCTTGAAACGCTTTTATTGTAAATTTTTTTTCTAACTGTAATACTTGTTTTACTTCAAAAATTTTCTATAATATTTTTTAATTTAATAATTGTACATGTGTTTATTATTGCCAACTTGTCTTAATAATGCCTTAATGGCGCTGAGACCAATAGAATTTTGATATAATTTATATCGAATGTTAATAATAAAAAAAATTTTTTTTTTGATTTTTCGCTACCCTGGTCCAGATTTTTCAAAACATTGGGTACAATTTTTACCATTTTTTTTTTAATTTTTATCGTAGTTAGCGAGTCAAATTCTAAATATTTTTGATAAATTTGAAGATTGTATCTTTACTGAGTTAAAAACTAGACGATTTTCAATTTAAAAAATCCAAAATTATTTGATTTGCTTAATTTATAAAATTTTTATTGCATATTTAAAATTTTTCATTCCCTCAAATTTGCCCGTTTTTACCATAATTTTTCGAAAATTTTAGATATCAGCAACAAATTTTATATGTACATACATAAGCTATTTACAATGCCCACATTGTGCTCGGTATCGCTGTCTTGCTGCTATCAGCTTGTATTTAGTCTCAATTTATTCATGAGTTTCTTTAAGAAGATTTAAATTAACAAATAGGCTCTTCGTGTTCCCAATAAATACAAAATTTCCCACACCAGCAGTTGGAAGTAAATGTTTTAGTAACTGGAAGTAAATGATATTGGCAATAGATCATAATTTTTTAAGCCAAACTCTCTGTCTCCCTTTGGAATCGAAGAAGTCAAATTTACTGACTTCGCTAAACATTACTTTGTTAGCGTCATCTGGCAACATTGCCTTGAGTTGTAAACAACGTGTTTTTTTTTTTGCTCGTGGGTGATTTTTTGAAAAAATTATATTTTTCTTTAATTATTTTGGACTATGACTAGTCAGAAAAGAGGTTACTTTGGTAATTCTCCAAAATTTAAGATGCAAAAGGTTGATCCTGGAAATAGCAATAGGTTTCATTTGCTATCAGATGAAGAAGAAGAATATAGAGTCGTAAAGGAAAAAATTCCACCAATTGTAGTGGACTCGTGTCATAGCTTTCCAAAAGTTTGTTTTGAAATACTTGGTGAGAAGTACCTGTACAAGAGGATGTCAATTGGAACAAAGGTCATCAGCAGTTCATTGGCCCTCTACGAAGCTGTAATAAAAAAGCTGAGTGAACTGAATTACAGTTTTTACACGCACGAGGTTAAAGACGCTAAGTTCTTTAAGTTGGTATTGTTTGGTTTACCAAGAACGGACCCGAATGTATTAAAGACCGAATTCATCCAAATGCATAATATTACACCAGTAAGTCTAAAAGAAATTGTGACTAAAAAAACTACAGTTGAGGACGCTATATACTTGGTGGAGTTCAACAAGCAAGAAGTCTCAAAAAGTGAGGTTATGAAAATAAAGTACTTCAGTAATATTACTGTCCATTGGAGAAGGCCCCTGAAAGGTACGAAAGGACCCACTCAATGTTCAAAGTGCTCCATGTATGGACATGGAGCTAAAAATTGTAATAGAGGCAGTGTCTGTGCAATTTGTGCTGGCAATCACGACCAGGCAGAGTGCGCTTTGGCTAAAAGCTCCCAAGGAACAAGTATTGTATATAAATGTCACAACTGCATCAAGAAGAACCTCAAAAATGTGAATCACAGGTCTGATGACCCTAATTGCCCTTGCCGTAGAGATTATTTGGAAATGCGTCTCCGGATAACCTCCAGGACCCGACCTAATTTCAATAGACCCAGAAATAATTATGTGTATGACGAGGCCGAGTTCCCTCAGCTTTCAAATCGGCAGCAACAAACGGTTACAGGTGAGCCCACCACCCAAAGAAGAACTTTGTACTCCGATGTTTCAAAAAACAGATCCCGTGCCATCACCGATGAGGAAGATATATCTAACGAGAGATTGTTGGATATATTCTTCAGTGCTGTGGATGCCTTAGAGAAATGTCGAAATAAATTTGACAAATTAAGAGTGCTTGGCATGATGCTCAAGCAGGCAATATAAAATTATGGGTAGCGAAAATGTATTCGTTATGCACTGGAATGCTCAAGGCATAACAACTGAGTCAGCAGCTTCACAGCTCGAACAAGTGCTTCACGACAAAAAAGTCGACATACTGCTCCTAAACGAAACGTTTCTAAAACCGTACCATAAGCTCAAATTTGGAGGCTACAAAATATACAGAGAGGACCGTCAAACACATGGAGGAGGAGTGCTTATAGCGGTAAAAAGTAGTATAGGTCATAAATTATTACCTAAGATTAAAACAAAGACCATTGAAAATATCTCTGTGGAAGTTATAATAAGCGGACGCCCCATAAGTTTCATTTCCGCTTATAATCCTGTTTATACTTCAAATTTTAAAACGGACTTAGATCTTCTTACTAACTCATTTAGTGACTATTTTATTTTCGGTGATCTCAATGCACAACACGTGAGTTGGAACTGTAATACAAACAACACAGCTGGTAGAGAACTTTACCGACACCAACTTAGTTCAAGTTACTACATATTCCATCCAGACTCTCACACTAGATTCGGACAAAACATAATTCCTGTTCTACCCTCCACTGTAGATATTTTGTTAACGAACTCTAACATTTCTTTTTCTCGCATAGAGTCCCACCCGAACGTTTTACAGTCAGACCATGTTCCAATTTCTTGTTGTATTTATGGTTCGCCTCAAAACCAGTTAGTTACAGTCCCTTTGTATAATCGCGCAGATTGGCCGACAATACAAAATTGGGTTGAGAATGAAATTAGGTGTCACAACATAGGACAAATTGAAGTGAACAACAATAACTTTGATATTTCATTAAATAGATTAATCGGCATCGTTAAGGAGGCTTTCAACAAGATTCCAGTTGGCCAAAAAAATCCCTGGCAGAGAGAGATTTCAGATACTTCCAAAATGCTTATTTCGCAGAGAAACAGATATAACCGTAAACTTCGAAGATGTAGAGATCCAAACTACAGAGCCCATTTGAATGGCATTTTAAAACAGTTGAATCGATTAATTGATTTTCACTTAAGTAGGGATAGAAACGTTGCGTGGTCCAATTTTATTTCGAAATTGCCTTCCGGGAGCAAAAAGTTTTGGAAACTTACTAAAGCTTTGAAAGGTAAGAACTCTACAATTTCGGATCTAAATACAAATGATGAAGTTTTGAGAACTGGTGAAGAAAAAGCAAACGCCATTGCACGTGTTTTCAGTAATAATCATACTATTACGACCAACAACACTTCACCTTTAGATAGTGTAGTTTCAATTTATGCAAATCAACTCAACAATGTAGTTCTTACTGATAGTGACGACATCGAATTTACAGACTCCGAAGAAGTAAAATTAACAGTCTTCTCTTTAAAAAATAATAAAGCCCCTGGTTTAGATGGTATTAATAGTATTATTCTAAAACATATGCCGGAATACTTTTTTGAAACATTAAGCAATCTTTTTAATTACTGCTTAAGAAATGGGTACTTTCCTTTGGCATTTAAAAAGGCTAAAGTAATACCGATTCTTAAAAATGGAAAAGATCCGAAATTGCCCTCGAGTTATAGGCCAATAAGTATATTGAGTTTATTGGATAAAGTTTTTGAAAAAATTATCCATAAACGAATCGTTGAATTCTCTGAATTGAAAGACCTCATCAATCAGCGACAGTTTGGTTTCCGAAGAGAACACTCCACTGTTCATCAATTAAAAAGAGTGGTGAACATTATTGAAAATAATAAAAGAAATCGTAGGAGCACAGGTATTATAGTTTTAGATATCGAAAAAGCTTTCGACACAATATGGCACAATGGCCTATTGTTTAAACTTAACTCCTATGACTTTCCGTTATATTTACAAAAAATGATTCAAAGCTTTTTAGACAATCGTACGTTTGTAGTGTACGTGGATAATAAGTCTTCCAATGAAAAAGGTATACAGGCAGGATTACCACAGGGCTCTGTCTTATCACCTACGCTTTATTCATTGTATTCGTCAGACATCACCCTTAGTAGAAATCAAGAAGCCGCATTTTACGCAGACGATAGTGCTTTTATTTGCAGTGGTAAAGTTTCAAATGCTTTAGTTAAGAAAATGCAAGTGAGCTTAAATTTAAGTCAGAAATATTTTAGTAAATGGAAAATCAAAGTTAACGATAATAAAACGCAAGCTATAATTTTTCCGTTCAATAAATCTCCAAAACGCATCCCTACTCAAACTATGTTCTGTCGCGGTAATGTTATACCTGTAAAATCCGAAATAAAGTACTTGGGTGTTGTCCTAGATAAGAAATTAATATTCAAACAACATGTTAGCCACATCTGCGAAAAAGCCATAAAGTGCGGCCGCGCATTATTTCCTATACTTAACAGGAGATCTAAGCTTAATATGAAAAACAAAATTTTGTTATATAAAATGTGTATTCGACCAATTATGACCTACGGCTGTCAAGTTTGGTTTCATAAAACGGCCAAAACTCATACCAAAAAGCTTCAGATTATACAAAATAAGAACTTGAAAATAATCCATGGTCTTCGCCGTAGGTATTCGACAAATTTACTGCACAGTAACTTTGGACATAAAATGATAAACTCGTTTGCAAGGGAACTGACACTGTCATTTAATGAAAAATGCAGATTGTCTAATTTTGAAACAATAAGAAATTTACCAGGTAATCACTAAGATTCGTTCGATAAGAATGAATTAACTTAGTGATTATCTATACAAATTTCTTTATAATTTCCATAGAGATCGTAAAGGTTTTTTGTGAGCAATTTTCCTTAATAATGTTCCTATTTATTTTTTAATAGTTTCGTAAATTTAATTATTAGATTCCTATTGTTGTAATACTTTTAGTAAAATCTCATACCTTTGTACCTGTATATTTTAGAAACTGTAAATAAACACTATTTAAAAAAAAAAAAAAAAAACTTTGTTAGCGTAAAATTACTTTGTTAGCGTAAAATTTTGCAAATATTATGAGTTTCGTGTTATTAAAATCTCTGATATATGGCTTCTTCCTGGGCATACGACTATGAGATCCATAACTTCTAAGTACACTTTGAACTGTTTCGGGTGAATTGACATCTATATACATATATAAAACAGGACTTATGGATTCTAAAACGGCTAGGCCGATTTTGATGAGATTTTCAGGGAATCTTCAGAATATTCAGACGGGTGACACTGTGAAGTCGGTTTTTTGATTTTCGGTCTGCGGGCGGAGGATCGTAGCAAAATCCAATTTTCATATTGGACCACCAATGACATATACATATGTACATATGTATGTACATATGAATATACATATGTATGTATATTCATTTTTCTTGCTTTTTACTTTATTTTTTTTTTTGAAGGCCGTTCTCATGTTTTTCAAAACGAGATATCAAACTCTTAAATCGGTAATGTAGTTCCGAAGATATTTACAAAAAACCTAAACTTAAACTTTAAAACTTTCAAAATGTTGATGACCATTTCGGTCAATGAGCAAATTCAATTGAAACTGCTCGGCAAATTAATCAAAAACAAATCGATCGACAAAGTAACGGATGAAGAACAAGCCGTCAATTATCCCACTGAATTCTTGAATTCATTGGAACTACCCGAAGTGCCACCGCATGTACTAACATTAAAGGTTGGATCACCGGTAATTCTTATTCGCAACAAACGAACCAAAATTATGCAACGGAACCAGATTGACCATCAAAAATTGTTCACCAAATTTAATCGAAGCAACAATCATCGGTAGCAGAAGACGTACTTATTCCACGAATTCCGATGTTTTCCAACGATTTACAATTCCAGTTCAAGCGGCTCCAATTCCCTTTGCGTCTTGCCTTTGCTATTACCATCAACAAAGCACAAGGCTAATCATTGACTATTGCTGGCTTAATTTTGAAAAATTCATGTTTTTTACACGGCCAGTTGTATGTGGCTTGCTCCCGAGTTAGCACGCCAAAAAAATTTATACGTTTTTACATCAAATAAAATAACAAAAAACATTGTCTATCCGCTGGCCTTAAGATGAAGTAAGTACAGGGTGGCGCAAAAATAACCATCCGATGTTTTTTGGCTGTTATTTAAAAAAAAAATTGAAAATTTTGATTCTTCTTGTGGATTATTTTTATTTGGTCTTTTAATTTTTTTACATCAAGTCGAGAATATGATGTCATGTAAAAGGCCGCCGCCATAGTTGATTGTCATTTGAGCCCTTTTTATGGCCATTTCCATCACTTTGGCCAAAACTTCAGGCGATAGGTCCTCACATTCTTGACGGATATTGTCTTTAAGAGCTGCAAGAGTCTGAGGCTTGTTGACATAAACCCGCGACTTCAAAAAGCCCCACAAAAAGAAGTCTGCAGCGGTCAAATCAGGCGATCTTGCTGGCCAGTGCAAATCGCTAAAACGAGATTAGGCGCCCGGGAAATGCATCCTTCAGCATATCGGTTGTGGCACGTGCAGAATGTGCCGTTGCACCCTCCTGTTGGAACCACATGTTTTCCAATCCCAATTCATCAAGTTGCGGCAAAAAGAACTCGTTAATCATTTCTCTATAGCGCTCACCATTCACAGTAACCGTTTGGCCCGCGACGTCTTCGAAGAAAAAAGGTCCGATGACTCCTCCAGCGAAAACAGCACACCTTATAGTGACTTTGAGCGGGTGTAATGGCTCTTCGTGGGTTACACGCGGATTTACAGTGCTCCAGAAGCGTAAATTTTGCTTATTTACGTACCCGATAAGATGGAAATGGGCCTCATCACTCATGATTATTTTTGATGAAAAATCATTTTCCTCTTGGTGGTGATTAAGGATGGCTTGAGCGTATGTTAGACGCGATTGGCGGTCAGCAGCTAACAGCTGATGCACCGTCTGGACTTTGTACGGAAACATCTTCAAATCTTTTACCAAAATTCGCTGTAAAGACCGTAGACTGATACCCATTTGCGTGGCACGTCGTCTGGTCGATGTCGACGGCGCTTCCATGACATCCTCGGCTACAGCAGCAATATTCTCTGCAGAACGGCTACTCCGGGGTCTGCCACGCCTGGCAGCAGCTCGTGTTGTGCCAGTCTCTTCGAGGCGAGCGGCTAAACGTCGCCGTGTTTCACCAGTAGACGTTGGACGGCCAGGAAATCTGCGATGAAATTCACGTTGTGCCAAAGTCACCGACCGATTATTGGTCAAATAAATAGTCACCAATATTCCGCGTTCTGGAGCAGTGTAGCGTAACATTGTTTATTAACGTGTATTTCGCAAGTGGTTACTACACAAATGTCAAAACAGAATTGACATTAGGGGCAAATCGCAAAATTTATAGCATTTTCTGATAGGAGGATTACTTTTGCGCCACCTTGTATAAGTAAATATAATTTCCAATTTGTCTTAAATACAACCGTTTCTTTTTTGATTCAGCCCATATCTACACCATATGTAAGTTATTCTGTAAAAAAAAATTATGATAGGTATTCCATGAATTTTGATTTAAAGGCCGTAAATTTCGTTAAAAGCTCAATTTAAATCGTGTGGTAATACAACACTATTGTTTGCTTAGGGCCAGCAACGCGGACCGGGTCAGCTAGTAACATTATAAAATTTTAGGTATTTTGTGATTTATAATGCTGTGTTTCTTTGATTTTGTTTTAACTTCAGAAGAATCTGACGTTTTGTAAGATTAGTTACTTTACTTTCAAAGCATTTTATTTCTTTGCAGTTTTTAATTAATAGTTTCTACAATTGCCTTGGAACATACAACTAACCCCACTTTCCCGAAGAGATTTTCTACCTTCGTGGTTGTTAACAAAAACCTTCCATAACTCCAAACACATTTTTTCCTTTTCCATACATTTTATTAACTTTTTTCAAAAAATTGTTAATACAAATAAGATTAAAATAGTAACTATTAATTTTTTAAAAGCTGACTAAATTTGGTAGCACTGCTTATTTTGCATGATTGATAATATTAGCATTTCAAAGCTAGAAGTATGTAGACTTTTCTGAGCCCAAGAATTAGACTTGTTGTTTTTGTTAAATATGCTCTTATTAAGTTTTTATTTTTTATTCATATTCGAGTAATGTAATCGTTTAATAAAAATTTCTTTTATAATTGTCCCTCGGGCTTTCCAAATTGTAAATATATTCAGGGGTATCTAGAGTTTTCTGTGCCACTGTATATGTACTATGAACTTCAAACATAGGTCTATAGGCCTGTTAGGACATGGAAATAAATGCATCGTGTCATGAGGACTTTTTTCATAGGCTGTAAAACGATTTAAATTGCCGGGAACTATAAGCTCACGGTAGCAGTTAAGAATAGTGCACCATCCGGCTCTTAATTGTGCTAGGGTAGTTTTTGTTTACATGGGAAGAAGCTTTTCATTGTCCGCATTCGCTAAGGGTATTCATTTAGGACCCTATTATATCTAGTTTATGGGCTTTCGCAATGACCTTTCGGTCTATTAGAGATGGAATGATATCGATAGCGTCGAAAGTCTAGCCGGATGTGACGGGGAGACATGCTGCCAGGTATTGCCTAGCCAGAAGCTTATTGTGCTGCCTGACCGGCAGTATCCTGCATCTCGTTTTTGTAATTAAAGTGAGAAGCTTTTCACGTGAAAACATAATAGTCATTCTGTTTTTCCAGCCTGTCCTATAGCTAATTCAAAATTTTTTCAAAATAAAATAATGAAAAAGTTCGTTATTATCTCTAGCTTACCCTGTGTAAAATAAGATGACTATAATAATTTCAAGCGAGAAGTTTCTCACATAAGTTATAAAAAGGAGGCACTGGTCTCCTCATGAAGTTAATCTGTATTAGTCATTCTGACTCACCCTGTAGCGATTCTGACTGTATTATTTTGTGCAGTTTGTAAAACTTGCCATTCGGTGTCGTTGAGAAACGAAGTCCACATTGGAGCAGGTGACATGCCACCAGGAATTGCCTAGTCAGTAGCTCATTCTGCTGCCTGACCGGCAGTATGCTAGTCATTCTGACACATCCGGTAGCGATTCTGAGTGTATTATTTCGTGCAGTTTGTAAAACTCGCCATTTGGTGTCGTTGAGGAACGAGGTCCATATTGGAACAGCATAATTAAAGAGAAAGCGACCAATTGCTTTGAATGTTGTTATTATGGTATCTGGATGAAGGAAGTTATGCAAGTTAGGTGTTGAAGAGTATATGTGACCGTACTCCTCCTTTTGACATACCTATTTTAATCTTGAGATATTTTGACTTCTGGTCTCTGAACTCAATAAACGCTTTCCTGCCACCTAAATAGTTAACAACCGTTTGACATCGTTGGGAAGTTTAGAGTTCGAGACGTCATTAATCAGCAAAGAGTGGCCAACCGTGTGAAATACCTTAGATAAATCTAAGGCTGCCACAATTGTGCATTCACATGATGTTTGCTGATTGAGGCCATTCGAAGCTGTTATGGTACTATACGAGGCAAGCGAGAAGAGCGGAATTATCCGAGCACCTTCCATATATCTGGAATTACTAGCTGATGAATAGAGAGTTCTAGAAGGCGTGATAGATATTCCCGCGATACTGTTTCTTTAACATTAACATAGAGATGCCATTTTGACCAAGATCTTTTGAGGGTTTCGCTGTGGAGATTATATTTTTCACTTAATCGAACTTGAAGGAAATGGGCTCATAATCTCGTTCAAGATTCTTGGATCTCCGAATTATAGCTCTTTTGGTTCTCCGTATTATAGCTCACCGACAAATTGTTGGCAGAATAGTTAAGCCCATTTCTTTGCATATGTATGTATATTGAATGTCATTGAATCACATAGCTGCAAGATTCTTATTGCAGTTTGTGCCAGATAGACTAGTAGTAGTAGACCAAAGCTTTTTCGAGCTAACTGCGTATTGGTTTAGGTGTTCTCACAACTTGTTGTTAATCTCTGCCGTTAACATCACAATTCGCTCGTCTGCTGGGTTGCAAACACGCAGAAAATCGCGTTCTTGAGAAAAACGCGCTGCATTTGTGGGGAAATTTGGTCTAATATTGGAGGCTTGGCACAAATAGGGTGGGGTAATTGACGAAGAGAGTCATCAACATATTTCGAGAATCCTTACAGTCGGTTTTATTATAAATAATAAACGTGCGCTTATAAGACTATATAAAGTCATCGGGTTTTTCAAGAGTAACCACAATGGGAATGTGGTCTAAGTTAAATGTAACTTGTTGCCAGCTGGTGTAGGCAAGTAGCGATGAGCAGACAATGGATATGTATGTCTGGAGAACTTACACATCTTGCAGTTACTTTTGTTGGGAAATCTTCGTTTATTGCAGCAAAATCTGATTCGTATGTCTGTTCTGCCATAAGATTACCGCGAGGAACTTCAGGTTCAATCTGTGGTTCTGAATGAGAAATGCAGTAGCATTTTTTGAATTCCAATTTTAAGAAACGTCATGCTGACGAATTTTACATGCTACATTTTAGGTCTTTACTAATATGCGCTGAAACACAAACTGCGTTTTTATTCGTTTTGTTTAATTCACTTTAAATTTTTTTTTTAACTCGAGTTATCTTCTTCCTCGAATCGGATATCTGTATGTGATTCAATATTTGGTTCATTATTAACCAACCGGTTATAAAGTTCGATAGCAAATTCTTTTGTTTCAGCATTAAAACAGTATATAAATAAATTAGTCAAGTGCGAGTTAGACTCACACACGTAGGGTTCCGTACTATGTTTAGTACAACTTTAAAAATTCAAGTTGTTAATTTTTTCATGTCTTATGAGTCACCCTTTAATTTTAAAATTAAAGTCATAATTGCATCGCTGTTGGAGCACCCTTTAAATTTTAGCAATTTTTGTTATAGCGGCCATGGTAATACACTATCTATAAAAATATACATGCGCCTATTGCGCTTCAAAAAATAAGGTAATATACGTGAAAAACATATCACTGATGGAACACCCTTTAGATATTAGTAATTGTTACAGCGGTCGAAGTAAAACATCTACTGTAAACATTTAAAGAGTCTACCTATTATGGTTCAAAAAAAAGGCTATTTACGTAGAAATCATGTCTCTGTCGGAATACCCTTTAATTTTGTTATTTGCTATGGCGGCCATGGCAATTCTCTTTCTATGAAAATATCAAGAATCTACCTATTACTATTAAAAAAATAAGTTTACTATACGTGAAAAACATGTCACTGTCAGAACACCCTTTAATTTTTAGTAATTGTCATAACGGCCATGGCAAAACATCTTCTATACAAATTGGAAGAGTCGACTTATTACGGTTCAAAAAATATGTCGTTTTACATGCAGCAGACGTCACTGTCGGAAAACCCTTTAAATTTGTATTGTTTTTATAGGGGTCATAGTAATACACCATTTGTAAAAATTTCAAGAGTCTATCGATTATGGTTGAAAAATTAGTCAATGTTTATGCAAATCACGTCACTGTCGGCACACCTTTTAATTTTTACTATTTGTTATAGTGGCCATAGTAATATACCTCCTGTAAAAACTTCAAGAGTCTACCTGTTATCGTTCAAAACTTAGGCCATATACATACATGCAAATCACGTCACTATCGGAACACCCTTTAATTTTTAGGTTTAATATTGTATACTTGCGTATAACGCGAACATAAATTAAATTACTGTCTAAAAATTTTAAGTGGTTGCCTCCTATAGTTAAAAAAATAAAGACATAAAGACAAATAACACGTCACTTTAGGAACACCCTATAAGTTTTAGTATTTGTTGCTATAGTGGCTACAGTTACACATCTTCTGTGAACATTTCAAGAGTCTACCTTATATGGTTGGTTCAAAACTTAGGCCTTATACATGCAAAACACACCACTATCGGAACACCCTTTAATTTTTAGGTTTATTTTTTTAGACTTGTTTATGAAGTGAACTAAGTTTTAATTACTGTTTGTAAATTTTTAGTGTATGCCTCCTACAGTGCAAGAAATAAACACATATTCGTGAATAGCACCTCTCTATCGGAACACCCTATAAGTTTTAATATTTTTCGCTATAGCGGCCACAGTTATACACCTTCTGTGAAAATTTTAAGAGTCTACCTATTATGGTTCAAAACTTAGGTCTTGTACATGCAAATCACACCACTATCGGAACACCCTTTAATTTTTATTTTTATTTTTTTATACTTGTTTATATAGCGAACTAAGTTTTAATTACTGCTTACATATTTTTAGTGTATGCCTAGTACAGCTCAAGAAATAAACACATAATAACACCTCTCTATCGGAACACCCTATAAATTTTAATATTTGTTGCTATAGCGGCCAAAATTATACACCTTCTGTAAAAATTTCAAGATTCTACCTATTATGATTCAAAACTCAGGCCTTATAAATCAAAATAACACCACTATCGGAACACCCTTCAATTTTTAGGTTTATTTTTTAGACTTGTTTATAAGGCGAACTACGTTTTTATTACAGTTTGTAAATTTCAAGTGTATCCCACCTACAGTTCACAAAATAGGCACATATTCGTGAATAACACCTCTCTATCGGAACACCCTATACGTTTTAGTATTTGTTGCTATAGCGGCAACAGCTATACATCATCTCTGAAAATTTCAAGAGTCTACCTATTACGGTTCCAGAGATAAAAGGCGCTTTGTGTAAGGAACCCTAAAAAGTGATAATTATTGGGAAACGTCGCACATCGGGGTATTTTGCCAATCTAGCCGGACATTACGTTTTTCAGCTTATATTGGCTCTGAAAATTTACTGAGTGCCCCTAGATTAATGAAACTTGGCATTAAAATCTCATAGTCATAGCCTGTTAAAGATATAAAATAAGAAAGATCCAAGGAGAAAAAGTTCCCCTTAGAAGAACTAATACTTCCTATGAAAAATTATTTTTTTTTTAAGTTTTCCCATACTTTTGTTTAGCAAATGCAAAAAAAAAACTAAACTTGAACCCTGAAGAATTTAAAATGCAATAATTTCCCTCCTCCTTTTGTAGGCGTTGATATAAAAAATTATTTGCTAAAATAATGTAATTATTAAAAAATGGATATTAAATTATGGATTTTATGGGCAGGGGGAGGTATCCCTCCAATCACACCCGTGAAACGTCCATGTGATTTTTTTTTGCTAATTTTTGTAATTTTTTTTTTTTTTAAAGAAGTAACACTCCCCTGTAGGAGACTAAGCGATAATTGCCTAAAAGCTACTAGTACAATTACTAGAGCTACAAACACTAGTGAAAACAGAGTTAGAACTTTCATTACGAAATACTAGTCCTGATGAGTTGTAGTACTTGAAGTAGTTCAAGGGTACCACTTGCAGACTGATAGAAAATGTGGGTAACAGAAAAATTTGTATTTTAGTATAACTTTCGGAGTTTGATCTTCGAGATATAGTCTTTGCTTAATTCTATTTTTATAATTAAAAATAAAATATTTTGAGAAATTCTAATTATCTATTCATATTTTTTGTGTTTTTAAAAACTGCCATACCACATTTTAAAAACTAGTATCAAACTGGTTCAAAAGCACCCAATCGGGTCCATGTGTATTAGTATGCGTCTAGAACAAATGGTACTAGTGATTTTCCAAACACACTCAATGTTAATTTGAGCATTAAGATGATATAGGAAAGTTTACAGTTGAGAACTAGTACTGGTGCTTTTTGTACTAGTAAAACACTAGTTAGACACTAGTTCGATCTCCTACAGGGTCACGCAATTAATGCCTATATTGAATGTGTGTTACTTCCTTTGGAAAGGGATAGGAGTAGATAAGACAGATAGTTAGTGTGATAGTAAAGCTTCGCATCTGGCAACACTGCAATTGCAGGTTATGATTATTTTTAGAACAGTATTGCATCGCCTCTGGTGTTATTTAGGCGAATGAGTTTAAAGCTAGCATAGCCAATTTATAATTATTTTACTTCGCCGGCGATTTAGTGCTATGTGGTAATACCGGCGAAGGAGGGCGCTGTGATATGCATCATTATAAAGAAAAATTAATACATATCAGAAAAATTTATGTTGCCACGGCTGAGTATTGAACTCGTGACCATTGCTTAGTAGTCAACGTGCTAACCACTTAGCTACAGCACCCTTAATTATTACTTTATAGTATTTAATTTATCTGAGAATAATTAATTTATTGATAACTAGCTGTGCCTGCCCCTTCGTCAGCGTCCTTATATTGCTTTTAAAATAATCCACCTTAAGGCTCTTAATTTTATAGTGTTTCAGATATGGTTTATGTAATTGCTGTATATAAAGGTACCCAGGTACCTTTCAGAAACATAAAGTAATGTAAATAGTGTTTTAAATTACCCGCTGACAAAAATAAAAGTTACTGACAAGTTTGCAGTACCATTGAATCGGTTAAATTGCGTACTTCCACTACTTGTTCTCGCTCTTTCTTGGTAAAGAGATATTTTTACGGGAAAATATATCCTATATTTGAACTACGATACTAAGATACCTCTCCAAAAAATTTTATTATAATTAATCCAGTAGTTTTTACGTGATGCGAACACAAACAGACCGACAGGCAGAAAATCGCAGTTGTATAGATAATAAATAATACAATGAAATTTATAATCAAGCTTAAGTTCGTTTTTATTCTCTCTATGAAAGAATTAATTAAATTACAAATTAGGTGATAATATTAAAGAAAAATTGGGAAAATTTAATTTTTACTCAACAAAGTTTGGTTTGATACTAGATTAGTGTTAACTAAAAACGAATGTTGGAAGTAAAACAAATAAACAAAAAGTAACTTCATTGCTAACCGAAGGTTCGCTGAAGGAACAACAAAATATAGGTGGTAAATATTAAAGTAAAAATATTCAACAAGAGGGAAGCTTAAGGTAGTTGTAGACTTCGTTCTCACCAATTGACGATTGATAATTGAATACAAGTTTTCTCGTATTCCTTTATCTGGGTTTGGTTGGTTAAATAGATGATGCTTACAACTAAAACACTACCCTAAGTAGATTAGATACAAGAAGTGCTGATGACGGATGTGGCTGTCTAGAAAATGTGCATTCCACTCGTGCTGGTGTCTAAAAATTAAATTTTCCCAATTTTTCTTTAATATTATCACCTAATTTGTAATTTAATTAATTCTTTCATAGAGAGAATAAAAACGAACTTAAGCGTGATTATAAATTTCATTGTATGTAATACATAAAACAGTTCGACTAATAATAATTAAAATTTTCAAAAGATAATAAATAATTTGCATTAGTAACAATCAATTTTATTTAAAATAATAAAAATTTATTTAAAACATTTTAGAAACCAAAAACATTTTATGACAGACAAAAAGATTTCTTACTCGTATCTACCTAGCAAGATGAGCAAAAACAGAAAAGGGTGAAATTTGGAAAA
Organism: Phasia obesa; assembly: GCA_949628195.1. NCBI lineage: Eukaryota > Metazoa > Arthropoda > Insecta > Diptera > Tachinidae > Phasia > Phasia obesa. Next base: position 78,929,696 of record OX451216.1, read on the forward strand.
AAGCCGCAAAAACGCGCAACGTTTTTTTCTACAGTATAAAAGTAGAGACCGTAAATTTTATAGTGATATATAACATTTTTAGGATACGATGGCCCTTACTCTCAAAAACCTTTCTTTTTACAAAAAAAAAATGAACAAAAAAATCCTTTTTTAAATTTCGAAAGAAATCTTTTATCATAAAAATTTAAAATACAATTTTTCTACAAATTAATATGAGTAGCTGCTAATATAGACTTTCACGAAAAAAAAATCAATACAAAATCTTTATTCGTTTAACCACAAAAAATATATTGCAAACCTCTTAAAATCGCATAAAGTCAATAAAAACGTATGCGATTTACTCAACTTTCCTGATTTTAACAGTGCACAGTGGGACAGAATCAAAATATTTTGGAAATAATCTTGTCATTTATAAACGGCTGATCCAAAATTTAACATGAGCATAACAGAGAAGTATCTGAACTTATGTTTTAAAGGTGGTTACCATACACCCTTCAGGAGTGGAGGTCAAAGCTTTGCAATTTCTTCAGTTTTATTCAGATTAGTCTTAAAGGTCAAATGATTGACTTATAAGCATCTTAAGAAATAAAATAAATAAATTTTTTTTACATACATATGTATATATGAATAAAAATGATGCAATTTCCTATAAAACAAAAAAATATTCACCTCAATATGATGTGTTCAAAACTATGTGTTCTTAAATATGCGAGTGTAAAAAATTAAAAAAAAAAACAATTATAACTGGAACTAGTAAGAGTGCTATATTTGGCCTTGCCGAATCTTCTATACCCTCCACCACGGTGATTTTATTTATACAGACAGGTACAGTAGGTCAACTTCAATATGTAATAGTGATAAAAAGTTGCCATTTGCTATTGTTAAGTCAATTGGAAAGTTTAAGACGATTGGAATATGGTAAGAGGTGCCGCAAAGCCAAATACCGCAGATCCAAATATATTGAAATTATTTTAGAAAAAAAAGGACTTTCTAAGTACATTAAATAAGTTATAGTAAAAAAAAAACTCATTACAATATCATATCTACCACCATCTTACTACAATAATGAAAAATAATATATATTTTTAATTTTTGTATACCCCAAAATTATTAAAACGTGAAAAAAATGTTATAAAATGACCATGGATAATTTTTATGTTTTGCATTATTTTAGGATTTGTTTTAATGAAATTAAAATAATATTACATATTAAAAACCACAAATAAAATGTATAACTATGTATATAAGATGTAAAGAGAAAAAATGTGTTCAAGGCTTCTGCGGCACCTCAAGATGTGGTTCTATCACAATAAAAATTTTTAGAATAACTTCTCACATAAAAAGACAAATTGTTATTACTATTAGAACGGGTAATACAAAAAAATATTTTTTGCCACATACCAACGTTCCAGCCTAATGTACAACAATATCCATATTGTTGACTCTTTACATAAATTAAAATAAGTCGTATGAGAAAAAAACTCATTATTCATTTAAGCGCCAAATACACAGTATGTACAGGTATGTGCATACTTGTATGAGTAAGAGGTCGGTCGTAACGTCTGTAGGCAGACGAATTCTGTGTATGTAGAAAATTATAATTTTTCAATTTTTTCCTAAGTTTGTATAACAAGAATGACTTGGCTTCATTCCTAACAAAAATTTCGTCGCGTGAGATTATTCTGGAATTCCGGATAACGAATTTTGGTGTGATTTCATTGATATTTTCCCGCAATGAAAACACATTGTGGGAAGTGAAAAGTGACAAATAGAAAAATAAACCAAAAAGAGAGCAAAGCTGGAAAAAGATAACAGAAAAATATAAGAAAATTGAGCCGGATGCTGATGTCAATTGTGCAAAAAAAAATAATGTAATGCGCAATTCGTACCGAAGGGAATTGGCCAAAATAAAAAAAGTTTAAAATCTGGCATGGGAGAGGACGGGGTTTACGAGCCATCACTATGGTATTTTAAAGACCTCGATTTCTTGAGAGACTATAAAACCGAAAGAAACGCTGTAACTACATTTGACACCGAAAGCTCAGTTGAAGAGGAGATTAGTATCCAAAACCAATAACGACAAAATTTATATTTCCATTAAAATAAATTTATTTTAAAACCATTGGGATATTTACATATATACCAAAATGTTAAATTGAAAAATAAAGTTCTTATACGTGGAAGTATTGTTATACCGATGTTGCTTTCGTTTTTTTCCGTTTTTTCATACTATCGTATTGTGTACACACCTTTATTGAGAGCAGCGCTATTATTTCGTTTTCCGCTGCCATCTTGTCACGTTATAAATCAAAGAGAACCCAAGAGGTGAAACGGCGTATAAACAGGACGGCAAAAAATACTAATTCAACCCGTCTCTTTCAGACGTTGATTAGTTTTCTTTTGTGTTATTTCGTAAACATTGGTTTTCTTTTGTGCTATTTTCTTATTAATTTTTTGTTATTAGTGTAAATGTGCGTAACTTCCATTAAATATATTTCTCAAGCTTATTTCACAACACCAAAGAGTTTAGATTGTTTGTTTTAATTATACTTTGTTGTTTAAGTTATATTAATGGACAAATTAACTTTTAAAGTACAAAGTTTTAAACAACGAACACGCTTTAAAGGAAAATTTTCAGTTTTTGTTTTGGGTATTTTTCCGATGTTCGTATAAATTTGTTACTATATTTGTCTCTTTCTTGACAAGCTTAGGAAAGTCTGATTATAGCCATTTTCATCAATCACTATTTACATCTCTGATACAAGAATGAGGAAAGTATTAAGGCCCAACTATAATATGCATAAGGGGCGGTTTACATTATACTACAAATAATACGACATGTCAAATTTTTGTGTAGAAGAGTACAAGTAGTATCGTCTAAACATAATATGTAATGAAACTGTCCGACATTGAGAGAAAATACGGATGGAAATTTGACAGTCTTTGAAATTTTTCAAAAACTATTCTACTTCATTAGATCAGGGTTGCGTTTTTCTTATTAATGCTAACTTTTCAAAGGCAAAACTCGTCAAAATAACAGAAAACCGCTGAATATAGTGCAAAATAGATCCAGTTGACATCACAAATAAGTTTGTGAACAATAAAAAACTTTTGGCAAAAGAACGTGAACATTTTTTAATTTGTTTTAGTTGTTGGTTTCCAATTTTTTTATTATAGCATTGTCTAGTACAACACCAAGAACCTTTTCCTTGTTACTTTTTTTTTAATTTGGCATATTTTTCACAAGTACGCACTCTATTTATTTGTTTTCACTTTTTTTATTGCTTTAACAACAGCTGATTCAATTTTACTTCATTTTATTCAACACCAATAGTGTAAACGTAAGAAAAAAAACCATACGATTTTTAATCTCTGTGTTGTCATACGGATTGATTTTCATTTTATTTTCTCTTAGATTTTACGTACGTAAAGTCTTAAGGCTCAACTATAATATGCATAAGCTAGCTTAAGCCAACTTAAGCAACTGTGCAATTACATATAAATCATATGTGGCAAACTATAATGTACTTAACAACACTTTTCGTTGAGTTTCGTCAAATGTCATTTGCTTAAGCAAAGTCCGAAACCGATCGTACATTCCGTACGGAAACAGCTGTTTGTGCTTTGTGTTTTACATATTCGTAAAAAATTGCAATGGAGAATGAAAGTGAACAAATTATATATAAATTTAATATAAAATGTTTAAAAAAAGAAGTTTCTATAAGAAAAAAGGGAGGCGTTGTAAAATAATCGAAATTAAAAAGAAAGAGCATTTTATTGTTTATGAGTTGAGTGATGCACACCGCTGTATTTTTTAGTACTTTTGGCCAAAATTACACAAACAGCCAAAAATGTTAAATTTTTCTTTCGAAATTTTCTTAAAGCTATTAAAAATATTTATTAATTTGTATATAAATGGTATTAGGTATATAAAATATGTTTATTTAATACCTTTTTGTTAACAAATTTAATTTATTAAGAAAAAAATTATTATTTTTCAAAAGTACGAATAAAACAAATGAGCAACTGTGTCATGATAGTTTTTAGATTCCTGTAAGTACATTGTAGCCACCTAAAAGTCTTCAATAAGTTGCTTAAGGATTTGACAGACTTTTCGTTCATTTTTTGACATTAGCTTAAGCCAGCTATGCATATTATAGTTGGGCCTTTACTGTCTTAACTGCCCTTAAGCTAGCTTAAGCCAACTTAAGCAACTGTGCAATTACATATAAATCATATGTGGCAAACTATAATGTACTTAACAACACTTTTCGTTAAGTTTCGTCAAATGTCATTTGCTTAAGCAAAGTCCGAAACCGATCGCACATTCCGTACGGAAACAGCTGTTTGTGCTTTGTGTTTTATATATGAATGTACATTCATAAAGTGCACAAATTATATTTAAATTTAATATAAAATGAATAAAAAATAAATTTCTATAAGAAAAAAGGTAGGCGTTGTATAATAATCGTAATTAAAAAGAAAGAGCATTTTATTGTTTATGAGTTGAGTAATGCACACCGCTGTATTTCTTAGTACTTTTTACCAAAGTTACACAAACAGCAAAAAATGTTTAATTTTTCTTTCGAAATTTTCTTAAAACTATTAAAAATAATTATTAATTTGTATATAAATGGTATTAGGTATATAAAATATGTTTATTTAAGACCTTTTTGTTAACAAATTTCATTTATTAAAAAAAAAATTATTATTTTGCAAAAGTACGAATAAAACAAATGTGCAACTGCGTCATAATAATTTTTAGATTCATGTAAGTACATTGTGGCCACCTAAAAGTCTACAATAAGTTGGTTAAGCATTTGACAGACTTTTCGTTCATTTTTTGACATTAGCTTAAGCCAGCTTATGCATATTATAGTTGGGCCTTTAAAGACGGTAGCAACTGTCAATAATCATACCGTATGAACATACCGTAAAAACAAATACTGTGTATTTGGCGCTTTAGCTGCGTAGCCGCTGCTAAATGAAAACAAATTCAGCTGACTACAATTGTCGTCGTTTAATCAGCTTAAGGTCCAACTATAATACATATGCTTGAGCTAGCTTAAGCCAACTTAAGCAAATGTGCAATTACATAGTCGCAATTTACATAGGACAGAAACAGGGCAGACATTTTTTGAATTCTCTTTTGCTCTTGCTTAAACAACAACACTAGTCATGAAATACACACTCTACCTCTTCAACCCCTTGCCTACAAATCTCGTCTGTCTGCCCATTTTTCTGTCTAATGTAAATTGCGACATATAAATCATATGTGGCAAACTACAATGTACTTAACAACACTTTTCGTTAAGTTTCATCAAATGTCCGAAACCGATAGCACATTCCGTACGGAAACAGCTGTTTGTGCTTTTTGTTTTACATATGTATGTACATTTATAAAAAATTGCAATGGAGAACGAAAGTGAACAAATTATATCTAAATTTAATATAAAATGTTTAAAAAACAAGTTTCTAAATATAAGAAAAGGCAGGCGTTGTATAATAATCGCAATTAAAAAGGAAGAGCATTTTATTGTTTATGAGTTGAGTGATGCACACCGCGGTGTTTTTTAGTACTTTTGGCCAAAATTACACAAACAGCAAAATGTAAAATTGTTCTTCCGAAATTTTCTTAAAACTATTAAAAATATTTTAATATAGTTTATTTGACCTTTTTAATAATTTGTATTTAATTATTTCTATTTTCAAGCTTTAGGTCGTTAATTATTTTTATTTTTATTCTCGATATTTCGCTACTCCTTTGTGTAGCATCATCAGAAAAAATGAAAAAATTAACGTTATGAAAATTACAATTAAAAAAGTATTGAAAAAATTTTCTTCAAAGTAACATATTTCAAAAAAATGTTTGTCATAAACTTATTAAAAAATTTTTAAACAAGTACAAACAATAATTAAATTATTTCTTATTTACTAAATGTCTGTAAATTTGAGCTACATTATCTGTGTCTGCCTTAAAATTAATTCTCTGTGTGTTTGGTGTATTCATAATTTGTAACATTTCTAATATGTTACAAAAAATAAATAACGATTTTGTTGAAGAACTCTTTAGATTAAAAATTATTATAACTTTAGACAGAATTAAATTCAAAACAAATATTTCTAATGCACCTAGGTTATATGGACTACCCAAAATTCATAAAGACGGATTTCCTTTAAGACCAATTTGTTCTTGTGTAAATACTCCTTCTTATGAATTATGCAAATATATTACAAATATTTTAAAAAAAGATTACGGAACATTCAAAATATAATATAAAGAACTCTTTAGATTTTAAAAATAAAATAAAAAATCAAAAAATAAAAGATGATGAGAAATTGATTTCATTAGATGTAGTGTCATTATTTCCAAGTATACCTGTTGACTTAGCAATTAATACGATAGAAGAAAAATGGAATATTATAGAAAAACACACAAGTATAGAAAATAGTTTGTTTTTACGTATCTTAACATTTTGTATTGAAGATAGCAGATATTTTCAATATAATAGTAAACTTTATAAACAACAAAAAGGACTACCGATGGGATCTCCAGCTTCTCCTATTGTAGCAGATATTGTTATGGAGAAATTACTAGACATAAGTATTGAAAAATTAATTGTTAAACCAATAATACTGACAAAATATGTAGATGATTTGTTCTGTATAATATCCGATAGAACCATTGACAGTTTACTAACGACATTTAATGAGTTTAATCCTAACATTAAATTTACAGTTGAGATAGAGACTGATTCGAAACTTCCATATTTAGATACTTTACTCATTAGGAGTGGTAATGACTTATTAATAGATTGGTATCAAAAATCAACGTCTTCTGGAAGAATAATTAATTATTACTCAAAACATAGTAAACATATCATAGTTAACACAGCTAAAAATTTGATAGATAGAGTTCTAACGATAAGCAATAAAGAATTCCACAAAAATAATATGAATAAAATTAGAAATATATTAAATGATAATAATTTTCCTATAAAGCTAACAAATAGATTAATAAGTCAATATAGAAGAAGAAGAATTAATCAAAATACAAGAGTTATTATAGAACCAAAAATTTATAAGTCTTTAATTTATGTACCTGTAATATCCGAACGTTTAGAAAAATCAAAAATCTTTGATAATACTAAATATAGAATGGCATTTAAAACGCATAACACATTAAACATATTATTCAGTAAAACTAAAGATAGCATCCAAAAACCAGATTTGTCAAATGTAGTATATAAAATACCTTGTAGCGGAAATGAAAATGAAAATTGTAATAAAGTATATGTAGGCACAACGAAAAATAAACTAAAAACTAGAATTGCTGGACATAAATAAGACCAAAAATATAGGAATATTAATTCGCAAAAAACAGCATTATCTTCTCATTGTGCTGAATTAAATCACTATTCCAATTTTGATAATGTTTCAGTACTAAATTCAGAAAACAATTATAAACGTCATTACATATTAGAAATGTTACAAATTATTAATACACCAAACACACAGAGAATTAATTTTAAGGCAGACACAGATAATGTATCTCAAATTTACAGACATTTAGTAAATAAGAAATAATTTAATTATTGTTTGTACTTGTTTAAAATTTTTTTTAATAAGTTTATGACAAAAATTTTTTTGAAATTTTAATTGTAATTTTCATAACGTTAATTTTTTCATTTTTCCTGATGATGCTACACAAAGGAGTAGCGAAATATCGAGAATAAAAATAAAAATAATTAACGACCTAAAGCTTGAAAATAAAAATAATTAAATACTATTAAAAATAATTATTAATTTGTATATGAATGCTATTAGGTATATAAAATATATTTATTTAACAGCTTTTTGTTAACAAATTTCATTTATTCCAAAAAAAATTATTATTTTGCAAAAGTACGAATAAAACAAATGTGCAACTGTGTCATAATAGTTTTTAGATTCATGTAAGTACATTGTAGCCACCTAAAAGTCTTCAATAAGTAGCTTAAACATTTGACAGACTTTTCGTTCATTTTTTGACATTAGCTTAAGCCAGCTTATGCATATATGTAATATGCTTGACACTATTATACTGAGTAGTAAGACTTGTCAAACAAATAAAGCTAATGAGATAGTGTGAAAGCAATATGTTATCAAAATATTAAATAATACGGAAAGAAATTTGACATACCATAATACCAAACCATTTTTAGAAAATTTTATAAACGATAACATTTTTCATCGTCATATAAACGGAAATCATTCGAATTTGTATGACTTTGTGTTTTCGAATGGAAATACGTAATAACCCCCCAGGATTGTGCTTTTTAAAGCAAGAACCAAGCTGAGTGAGTCGCAGCCGTTAGTTCGCCGCCGTCGATAATATATTTTCTTTGTCCTGCACCTGTCCTAAATTGCATCAGTCTTATCGCTTACGTATGTACTTTGTTTCTGCCATGTCTAGAAATAGTTGAAAGTACGTATTATTTTTTTGTTTTGTTATTTATTTATTTTTAATTAACCAAAAACTTGAACGGCCAAACAAACTTTAGATCCGCACCTCTGCCGTCCACATGAAGTTGCTCAGCCGCCGCCGTTCAATGTCTCGGCTTGTTCCTTTGCTGATATTTTTCATTTTATTTGAAGTGTGATAGTGTGAAAACGAAATGCTATGTTACGTTAGATTTTTTGACAATCACACAATTCTCATTTGATATTTATCTTACAAAATCCAATGAAAATCGGGCTTTAATGATATTGAAAACGACAGCTACATCGTAAACTCTGACATTGTTGTAGAAATACTTATTTTGATTTTATAAAATTAAATAACTTTTACAAAAAATAATATATCTTTTCTCCAAAATTTTTTTTTGTATATGAATATGTAATTAATATTTTGTGAAATTTTCTTTGGTTGAATAAAATAAAATTATCGCATACAAAAAAAAAATTAGCCTGAGTTGACCATAGCCACAACGGTGGTCGTGTACCCAACCCTACCAACCTAAAAACAAACAAAAATCGCCCCTCGCAGGGGGTTATTGATCCTGCGAGTTCTCTATGCACTCCTTGCGATATACCTGTCGCGGTCTAATATTTATTTGACAAAAAAATCAATTAAGAATCATTAAAGCCGAAAAAATTAAAAAAAAAACGTGAAAAAATATAGGTGGACGTGGTTTTTGGACCACAGCCTTCAAATGAATAATCCGATGTTAGTGAATTGTAATCCCAAAATTTTCGAAACTATGCCTGGCAGAGTGGTGCGCTTAAATTTTGTTTATCTCTTCTGGTGCCTTGGCAAACGACATTTCAACGTCAACACGTTAACCATTCAAAGAAACTCCTTGTCAATGCCCGTTATGGTTAAAGTAGTTTCAAAATTCCCAAAAAAAATTCTAGCGGTGTTTCCATCGTTAGTGTTTCCCCCACTTCGAAGACGTTTTTCCATTATTAACCCCGTTTGTGCTCTAAACTCATCTTGGATTCTACTTTTCTCAGAAGCTCGTAGAGCTTTTGGTTCGTCGTTCCTTTTTGATGTTTTTATTAAATTTTGTGTTTAACTTCTGTATTTAAAGTCGTATGCAATATGCAGAAAATGTTCCAAAAATCTTATTGTAGCATGAATGGGGGAGCTTCCAAAAAATAGAACTTCTTCGTTGACTACCTTTTTTTTGCATCTGCGAATTCTCATCACATTTCCAAAAAGAAGATGTGTTAGTTATAACATTACTAACTTTTCCATCATTTATTGTTAAACTAAGTTGAAAGGAAATGTTAACACAATATTTTTTATTTTTATAGATACTGGTTCCAATAAGCTTATTTCGTCTTTGTTATGGTCAACTAATTTTGTTGTTGTAGTGTTTGATTCCTTCACATAATCAAAACAAATTGGCTTACAAAAATTTTTGGATCCTGGGGTTGTGGTTGTCCATATATGTATCTGCAAAGGTGTTTTCAAGTGCTGACGTAGATGCAACGGGTGAGTATGAACGAATCCTTAGTGGCACTAAGGATGCCATGAATACGCTCTTAAAATCTGTTGTATTTTTTTGTTTGTACTTAGGTAGGGCTGATATACCATCACATACCCACTTACACATTAGTACTACATCGCAGTTTTTAACCTCTTCTAGTTGGTCAGTAGAAACATCGGAATTAATCCGTGAAGCCATATTTTCTAGCAAATATAGTCCAATACAAGCTTTTGTTTCATCAACTGTTATTGGAGTTGGCATAATTGCTTTCTTTTTTCTTGAATAGACTTATATGATGGTAATATTGCACGTCCTTTCTCAAGTAAAGCCTTTCGCAAAATTTGATACTTATTTCGGCTTATTCTCATTTCCAACATCAGAGCAATAGCTCTGAGATGCTCTAGGAAAAATATTGGCGATGCGTACAGCTTCGGCAGGCCGATTTTCTTTTTAAACAATTCTTTAAAAGTATCGCAAACTTCATCTTTTGAAACTGTAGACAGCTTTTCGCCCAACCTTTTTTTCTTGGAATTTCGTAACAGTATCCATCCAAGTAAAATACTTCACTTTAAACTTATTTTTTTTTCGCGCACTGATTTCTTTTTTTTATCAAACAATTTTAAAGTCTACATACGGACTAGGGCTCATAAATTACTTTCAAAAACAATTTGGATCATATATAGCTTTATTACAACCCCTGGAGGGTGTATGGTACACACCTTTAAAACTTAAGTTCAGATACCCCTGTGTTGTTAATGTCAAATTTTGGATCAATCAGCGTAGCCGTTTATAAATGACTAGATTATTTTCAAAATATTTTGATTCTGCTCCACTGTTCAGTGTCCCAAAATGACAAATCTCAAACAAAAGCCTTGAAAATTTACTATACGATGCAGAATTGTTGTCTGTCGAGCTGCGTACTTAAATTTTACACCTCTGTGCGTCGCCGAGTCAAGGTATAAAATAAATGTTGAAGTAATTTCATTTATTCTAGATTTCAAACAAACAGTTAAATTTTTTGAAAAGGTGTTATTTGCCTTTTCTAAATTGTTAAAACAAAAACTTTATTATGCCTTCCAAATCAATTAGTGTTGCGGAATTTTTACTTAGCTGTTTAACTGCCACATCAAGCGGTCATAAAGTACTTCACATTACTGACAATGCCTTTACTTCGATAACTGTAAAAACTTGTAGTCCAAAATCTGATAGTGCATGGTTTACGTATTTACAAATCCGTCATGTTTTAGACGAACTTCCCCTTTTTCTTCAAGAATAACGTAAATTTGCAACTTTTGATGTTTTTCTTTTGACTCATTAAATAGTTTACAACATTTACGTACGCGATTAACAACATCTTTAATTTCTTTTATATGATCATATTCTTTGTCTATTCCAATTTCTTTTTCTTCCTCTATGTCAGTAACATCATCGTCTCCTCTTTCTTCATTTTCACACTGCACTTTTTTAGATTGTTTACCATAAAATACTTATAACGACTAATATAACAGGGATTTTGCATTAATATCACTACTTCTCATTGTAGCTGCACCGTCGTGAGTAGATCCAACTACATATTCTTCTAGCTTTTTATTAATTAAAAATATAAATATAGGACCATAGTTTCTTAATGTTACGTTGACGTTGATTTTAAGTACACACAGCCAAAAATGCCTAATAGAAACAAAAAGATTTTCTCTATGGAATGTTTTTAGGCTACTTTTTCAAAGAGATTCCTTATTATTTTCATGTTGTAAATCTTTTTAATTTTATCAAGAAGGGAATCCCATTAAATCAATAAGAAAACTTCATTCAAATTCACAATTTTTTTACTCATTTTTGACACAACAAAAAAAAAAAAAAAAAAAAATTCATAAATAAAAACTTTGATTCTATTAGGATTTCTTCTGAATGGTATAAAAAAGGGATTTCTTATTAATTTCATTAGGCTACTTAATTGATTTTTTCAAAACGGGTTTCCTGATTGATTTCATTAGAGTCCTATATCTCATATATACAGTTGTGGACTAAAGTTTAATTTTTTTTAAATTTGTTATACAATTTTTTATTATTATAGAACGCTAAAAGATTTTTTTAAAGCATAAAACTTAAACATTTTACTTAAATAAAAACTAATATACAGTGCATTATATTATTAAGAAGCTAATAAAAACAAGACTTTAAATTACTTCCACTTGAAATTACTTGAAATTTTTGGCGAATTTTTCCTTTAGTATTTTGTCCAAAGTCCTTTTTTCTTTAAAATACATTTTATGCGAGTAGGCATGCTTTCTACTAGATTTTAAAAATTTTGAGGTGGAATATTAACTCATTCAGCTGAAACTCTTCACCAAAGGTCCTCTAAGTTGGTTGATGCTCGTTCGTATATATATATATATATATATATATATATATATATATATATATATATATATATATATATATATATATATATATATATATATAGTATATATATATATAATATATATATCATGTGTAAATCATCTTTTTTCTTAATAATGATATCTTCTTAATTATATTAGCTTTCTTGTTATTTCGTTTATATAAATTAACATAGAAACTGTTTTTAAAACATAAAATATACGTTTGGTGTAATGGTTAAGTGTGTGCTTACAAAACGAAGCACACCAGGTTCGAACCCTACCAGAGGACGAACAAATTTTCACCATGGTTTTTCGAGTTTTAAAAATTAAGTGGCTTCAACTCCCTCTAGACAATCCATTAGAAGAAGCCCCCCTGACCTTACCCCATGGAAAAATAGAGGATAATATGATGGTAAAATGTTGCCAGGTAGGCAACCTTATTAAAATAATAAGCAATAAAACCATAAAGATATCATAAATTTTGTTCTATTTTACTAGGTACTTAGACACTGATTTTGCTGTGTGTAGGATATGTCGGACCACTCGTCCACTATATACCGAAAACTGTTCTCGCACTGCAAGATTCGGTAAAAGTGAGTATTATTGTGAGATATTATTCTTCTTCTTCTTGCACGAAACAGCCCAAACTTTTTCTTCGGGTTGATTGTGTAAATGCAAAACAATCAGCTGTTTGAAAGTAAAGAATAGAAAATTTAAAAAAAATATATGTTCTTATGCTTACAAAAGTGCACAAAAACTGTTATTTAAATTTTTTATTATAAAAGATTAATAAATTAAACTTTTCGAAATATGTTGGGGAATGCGAGTAAATTCAGCATATTTGTGTTTTTAATTTGTCCTATATACGAATGCATACAAAACACTTTGACATAATGTTTTGGGATATCAAGTCGGTTTTTTGTGTTCCCGTACTTTTTTGTGTTCTTGTGTCTAAGAGAGTTTTGTTTTTTTCTCATTTTTCCGAACTTTTCCCAAAAAGTACGGGATCGCACATAATGAAAGCAAGCATAATTTTTCTCATAAAGACACAAAAGTACGGGAACAGAAAAAAAACCAATTTTTAACACAAAATAAAAAGTCAAAGTGTTAGTGGCAGTGGCAGTTTTGATAAAATAATTTAAATTTGTGTCACTTTTTAATAAATTTTTAGTTTGTATATTTACCAAGTAAATTAACTGTAGAAAGCAAAAACCATAGATAGCCAAATTAAAAAAAAAGTGGCTATAGATGTCATCACACTTTCGGGTACGGTGTGAATTCAACACACGTAGGGAAGTAAAATTTGTACTTACATTAAGACACTTTAACGCGATGTATTGTTGCACTTTCCAAGGATATAAGTATGTAAATAATTTTGAATTTTTCCACTAACAATTTATTTACTATTTAATGTATTTTAAATTTTTTAACACTAAAATAAATTTCATTTTGTTTACATTTGTTAGGTGAAATTTATTTTTTGACAGTATTGTATTTTTTGTATTTTAGGGGATGCAAATTTTAAATACAGAATAATAAATAATTAAAATTAGTATTTAATGCAACGTAATTCGCACATAGGTATGTAAATATATCAACAAAAAATACAAAATTCTCTTTTAAAAACAAAAAAAATTTTTTACTTTAACATCTAAAATTGATTGTGAAAAATATACACTCCAATTCTAAATATTTCCATGGAAATGATCTTCCTGGGAATTCATTTTTCCCGGGAATAAAATCCTCCTATTCTAAACAGTTGGGGAAGGGAATTTAAAACCCGGGGAAAAATTTAAAAACTGGGGAAAAATAAATGTGCCGTAATTGGGAATTTTACTAATAGCGTAGGGTTTATTTTCCATGGAAACAATGATACTCCCAGGAAAAATTACCATTTATTATGAAAATATAATGATCATTTTGAGCCAACCGTGCTAAATATCCTTCGAGTCGTTCCCGAGAGAACCTAGTAATTTATAAACTGCTAAGCCGATTGCTCCAAAATTGAGATGAGCATAACAGAGGAGTATCTGAACTTAAGTTTTAAAGGTGGGTACCATACACCGTCCAGGGGTGGCGCTATGTCTCAAAGTTGTGAACCTCTCACCTGAAAACTATTTTACAGCTTGCTATTTCTTCAGTTTCATTCTGATTTTTGAATATTATACATGGTCTTAAAGGTCTTGTCAAAACCTACAAAATGGTATCTAAATTTGCAAATAATATTAAAATTATATTATATTAAATTAAAAGCATTTTAGAAAATACAATTTTTGATTTTTCGCTACCCTCCAGTCCAGTTTCTTCAAAATATTGCGTACAATTTTATAATACTTAGTGAGCCAAATTCTAAATATTTTTGATAATTTTGAAGATTGTATCTTTACTGAGTTGAAATCTAGATTATTTTCAATTTAAAAAATCAAATTATTGCATTTTTGTATACTTTAGCCCAAAAAAGGTCATTAACTTTTTTTTAGAAAATATTTTCTTAAGGAATATATACAAATTTTATATATTTGTATAAGTTAACTATACTTATGTGTGTACTTTAAAAAATAATCGTATAAAATTGATCATCCCTGTAGAAGATAGAGGTCCCACAATATGACCTATTTTACATCGAAATTTTGACTTTAGCATATATATTCTAAAATGCCAAAGATGGGATCGAAAAAAGGAGACTGCTTTAATAAAGCTATATATACTCGAAATTGTTTTTGAAAGTATTTTATGAGCCCTAGTCCGTACGTAGACTTTATGGCCAAAAGAGTAAAAAAAGTTTGGGGTTTTTGGTCTTTATTTTGGGAATTGTGGAATTTCCTTTTTCTTAATATTGCAGATATTTTTCCATTTCATTTTACTTTATCAACAACACATGCACAGAAAATTTTATTTGATTTTTTTGCATTATGGGAGACCGACAACTCCGTGTGGACGCGTCCCCAGGTGGCGTATAGGGGACGAGCTTAATGTTCATATTTCCCGTGATTCACCACCATACTGGTCACGGGGGTATGGCATGGCTAGGACAGGCCCCGGTCTCTGTGGATTCTGATATGCAGTTGCACAGAGGCTGGACTCTGCTAGGTTGTGTGAACCAGCCCTTGTTTCTGAAATCTCTCGAGCTTGGCAGCCATTCACCCAAAATGGTACCATGCCCGAGAGATGTCAGAATTGTTAGCCATCCCTCTGGATACATTGAAATGGTTCAGGGCAGTGGCTCGTAAAATTTTAAACAAGGTAGCCGATTCAGTCCAACCAGCGGACCAAAATTGACCCACTTGTAAGATTGAGGTGAAGGTAGCAGTGCTGAGAATCTGAATGGCTAGTCAGTGGTAAAAGAAGACTAATCTTTAACAGCTCCCCCCGACGCCAAGGCACGGGTCGGGTGTAAAGAATAGTTGCCTAATCTATGTACGCCGTCCCTGCATGGAACAAAAATGAACAAAAATCAACATAAAACAATAAACACAAAACAACAAACAACAAAAGAAAATAAATAAAAACACAAACAACAAAATGTCGCAGGAGGTGGGCAGGGGCAAGCCTCGCCTGCCGAATTCAATGTTGCCCCAGCAGTACAAGCTAATGCGGCTGCTGAGGTCAATCCAAATGAGGTACCACTCGACTTTTCGGATGGTACCTCTACGGTCCGTGCTGACTCCAGTTCAGCAAAAATCCCTGCCTCGGGTGTTTCGGTGACTGTTGTGAGCAACCCTGCGGTTATTGCACCAACTGAGCCCACAAGTTCAGTTGCAATGTGTCCCTCCGCCCAAACGCCAGTAAAGACAGTCCCAAAAGACCGCAAATTTAACTCAAGAAGGGCCTTCATCGATTAGCGTGTCGCCCAACGTATTATTGATAAATTTGGTAAAACAGCAACTACTAATTTATTAACGGAGGAAAAATCCTCCCTCACCTGGGCCAAAGGCCATTTAGCTAATGCTGAAAGCTCCGAATCCGATGCAGTGTAGACACACCATCTACGACAGCTGCGTCCAAAAGACAACGATCGGGGGAGGAGCCGATGCATCAGCTAAATTCTCAACCGGACATAAAACGTCCGAAAATGCCTTACTCAGCCATCAACCAGAGACATAAATAGACCTTACACTGCCAAAGATCCATTGACAGAAGCGCTAGTGACAGGGCTATTTCTCGTGAGAAATGAGAGATGATACATCTTAGTTGCTGGAAGATTTCTTGAGTAATAAAGGCCGAGATCCATTGCGATCATTCCAAGGGAACCACACGACCCTGCGACAATCCTGTCGATCATTCGGCGAGGTAATGCTGATCTACCAACAAGCGACTGGAAGGTAGTGAAGGTTTCTGAACCGGAAGGTCTGATAAGGAAGGTGGTTTTGGTCCTAAACAAGGAATCGTTGTCACCACTTCGGAAGACCAGGCAAGATTTACTATGGTTATGAAAGTGTCAAGCTGATTATCTACCGAGGTGATGACAAACCCAACCTCGAAACTTCCAGCGACCAATTGGAAGGTCCGCAAGGTAAAGCCGTGGTTGATAGCGACGGTCAATCAATTCCATCCAAAAAGGATGAGGAAGTGGATGAACCCACTGGTTGGGGAGTTCTTCGAGCGTCTGAGGGTTGCAGAGGAGGACGAAGATGTCCTTCTGGACTCTTATCCAGAGGACATTGATGTCACCGTCATCTACGACACTGATAAAGATGGTGAGGGTGATACAGATCAACCTCCATCACTCTAAGGCAGCAACTGCTGCATTAATTCTTCGCCTTGCAGAACGTCGTGAAGACATCGCATTAGTCCAAGAGCCATGGATTAATAATGGTAAAATTTGTGGACTCAATGCAAAAGGCTACAAATTATTGTATACAGCAGTTCAGGTAACAATAAAATTAGATCCTGTATTATAGCAAAAGATCACCTCAACATCTTCATTCTATCTGATTACAGTGATGGAGATTCGGTGACTGCAATTTGGGAAAAAGTATCACCATAATAGTGGGTGCCAACGCAAATGCGCATCACCACATCTGGGGTAGCTCTGATACCAACAAAAGAGGTGAGTCTATCCTTGATTTCATATTAAACAATAATCTAGTAGTTGCAAATAGGGGCTCTGAGCCCACTTTTGTTGTATCAAATAGACAAGAGGTGTTAGATATTACGCTTGTTAGTATGCAATATGCTTTTCTGATAGAGAACTAGAGAGTCTCCAATGACTGCTCCTTCTTCGACCATCGTTATCTTATCTTTTCAATTGCTAAAAAGAAAGATAATACTACTAAATATATAAATAGGCGACGTACGGATTGGGAAAAGCAGAAAATGCTCCTCAAAGTCGCACTCGCTCATCCCATGAATATTAGGGACAATACAGACATTGATGAGGCGGTGAACAGACTCACCAATGCTTTTAAAGAGGCAACGGGGAGGTCCTGTAAACCGTCGATTCATCGTTCAACTCGTAGACCACCATGGTGGTCCTCTGAAATAGCCGCATCTCGCAAGATTTGTCGGTAATTATTCAATGAAGCAAAGAGGACAGGTAACTGGTCACTCTACAAATCATCTGTGAACAAATTTAAGAATCCTGGTTAGGAACGCAAATCTTGGAAAGACTTCTGCGGCAGCATTGAAAGTTTTTCCAAGACTAGCAGACTGCGTAAAGTACTTGCCAAACAACCGCCAATTCCTGGGTATATTCAGAAATTAGATGGAACTTGGACAACTAGTGCGCATGAGTCACTGGAAGTAGTGTTGGACACTCATTTTCCAGGGTGCCGATCACCTATGGGTTTGCAACAGAATCCTATTCAGATGTGCAGTATATCGACCTCCGCAAACATTGATGTGGATAAGCTACACTGGGCGATCAGAAGCTTCCGTCCTTATAAATCTCCAGGACCGGATGATATCATTCCCGCCAATCTACAAAATAATCTAGATCTGGTAACTCCCTGGCTGCTATATATATATCAAGCCTGCCTCACATGGTCATATATTCCATATCAATGAACCAAGTGCAATGTGATATTTATCCCCAAAGGAGGGAAATCATCTCATGCGAAAGCAAAAAACTTTAGACCCATCAGTCTGACATCTTTCTTGCTTAAAACGCTAGAGAGACTTATTGACATTCACATTAGGATGACTATCGATAAGAATCTCATTTCGCCATCTTAACATGCATATACAAAAGGCAAATCTGTTGACACTGCGCTTCATTCGCTTGTGGGACATATAGAGAAGTCACTAGAGCATAAAAACTATACTATGGTGGCCTTCATGGATATTGAAGGTGCCTTTAATAATATCGATTCGATGGCAATAACTCAATCGATTAGAGAATTGGGGATTCACTAATCAATCATTAGATTTGTAAAAAAAACTTCCTGTGCGTCAGGACAATAACATCCACTTTTGGCGCGGCGCACGGTGGTTCAGAATTAATTTTCATTGGCCAAAACCTATATTTTTTGTTGACACAGATTCTTAAAATTTTTTATGTCACCAGAAAGAAAACAGATCAAAACTAAGGTAGCCGAAAAATTGGGTCAAAATATTCGCAGTAGTGGGCGTGGCATGCTGCTAAAGGCAAAGAATTTATGTTAATTTAAAAATAAAATAAAAATTGTAATATTTGATCTCATATTAATTGCGATTTCTTAAAAACTGTTATCGATATTGAGCTGCGGTTTTTTTTATTATGTTGGGTGAACTGTTGTTTTTAAGAAATGGTATATGCGCACCCTGTATAATTTGTAAATAGGGTGTTATGTTTAAAATTGGAAACCTCCATATATTCGCAAAGTTTGAAGTTTAGTAGTATATAACTTCTAAAGGACAAAAAAGGACAAAAAACCGAAACCACCCAAAGAAAGGCAAAAGTGTTCTCTTTAAGCCTATATATACTTTTGCACCCGCCCGGATCCGCCCGTAGAACACTTTTTTCTATTTTAATGAAAATACTCAACATTTTTACAAACAAATTTCTATCAAAATTGCTAGTAAATTTACTTTAGAAGTCATTCACTGCCAAAAGTACAAATTGCAGATAGCAAAACATAAGGGGATAGAGAGGAATCTAACTAAAAAGTTAATTTTATTCGAAAATTGAGAATTTTAGTACACAAAACAATTTTTGGTAAAATTTCCTTAAAATCCAGTATAAGTTGTATATGACAAATTTTCCCATAGAAAACTTGTATAAACCGAATCAACTTAGGTAGTTAAACTTAGTTAAAATATGGAAACTTTCAGCTATAATGAATTGACCGAAGAATATTTTAAAAATAAAAACAAAGAAGATGTTCTAAACCATATTGAAAGAAAATTGAACATAAATGCTATCAGCAGTGAAACGCAATTGGAAATAAAAAACAAAGTATCTGATTTCGTAAAAATATTGCAAAAACGCTACAAGGAAGTTCACTATAGTAAAAGTAAATTTTACAAGCGCTTTGAAAATTGGTTACAAGGTGATTTCAGAAACCACAAATAAGAAGAGTGGTGGAAGACCAGAAAAATCGCTAGATAACTGTAGCCATAGATCTAAGAGACGAAAACTTAAGAATATAAATGAAGAAATCGGATGTGAAAACATTAAAGATAGTTTTCTTTACAAGCTGCGATCACAAAAACAATTAACGAAAGTGGATATCATTGAAAAAGTAATTTCTGCTAGTCCGGTGAGAACAAAACGGATCCTTAAAAGCATTCCGACACCAAACCAGGAAAAACAGTTAAATATGTATATAATTAAAGAAAAATTAAATTACACTGTTTTGTTTTAAAATTGACCAAAAACTAGGAAATATGTAAGTATTGTTAGGCATAAAGTTGAAATTTAGACAATCCTAATGAAAATACGGAAAATATCTCAGTGAAAATAGGGGCCACCCTAAGGATAGCAAAATATTGTATTGTCATCCAAGATTGACCCGTGGACCAAATTTGAGCCAAATTGTTTAAGGAAAAGAGGGTCAAAAATGAGTTGGCACATTTGAAACGGAATTTCAAACAAGAATTAGGAAAAGCAAATCGAAAGTTCAACTTTAGGCTTGAATTTCTCAGCAACCGCTGCACCGATTTTAATAAGGCTCGGTAAACTCGGTAAAAGCTTAAGATGTTGTCTATTGACTAAAAAAAGAACTACTAAAAAATCTGTATTAGTTAAAAAGTTACAGAGTTTTGGCCAATGAAAAACGTTTCTGAACCACTGTGCGGCGAGTATTTCCAAAAGTGTGGTTAGGGGCACACCACAAGGTGGTGTATTTTCCCCACTGCTATGGAATGTAGCGATAAATAGGCTACTCAGGGATCTAGACTCCTTGAACTTCAAGACTGTCGCCTACGCAGATGTGGCAGTGTCTGGTATCCATATAGACATTATCACACAAAGATTGGAGACGGCACTCAGAATGATCTGCTCCTGGGGAGTACAGAGCGGGCTGAGTGTTACTCCAACCAAAACCGAACTTGTATTATTCTCTAAGAAATACAAGATTCCATCTTTCAGGTTACCGACTTTAAACGGGATACCTCTTACTATTTCCAAAAGTGTGGTTAGGGGCACACCACAAGGTGGTGTATTTTCCCCACTGCTATGGAATGTAGCGATAAATAGGCTACTCAGGGATCTAGACTCCTTGAACTTCAAGACTGTCGCCTACGCAGATGTGGCAGTGTCTGGTATCCATATAGACATTATCACACAAAGATTGGAGACGGCACTCAGAATGATCTGCTCCTGGGGAGTACAGAGCGGGCTGAGTGTTACTCCAACCAAAACCGAACTTGTATTATTCTCTAAGAAATACAAGATTCCATCTTTCAGGTTACCGACTTTAAACGGGATACCTCTTACTCTATCTGAGAGCGCGAAATATTTAGGCTTAATCTTAGATAGTAAATTATCCTGGAATGTGATTTTTCCTTCCCTCAAATTTGCTCGTTTTTACCATAATTTTTCGAAATTTTCAGATATCAGCAACAATTTTTAAAATTTTGTTGTAATAACTAATTTTTATATATAAGTATATGAATATTAATGATGCAATTTCCTATCAAACAAAAAAGATTCACCTCAATATCATTTTTACGTTTAAAGCTATGTGCTTTTAAATATGAGTATTCCTATATTTATCAGGCTTTTATGTTACTATAACAGTACCATAACATAAATCAGTAAATTTCTAAAGAGAAAAATAAAATCCAAATAGAAAAAAAATAGCCATTTCGCTGATTTTTTCTTGTAAAGTGTCAAAAAATGGGGATTTATTTTAAATGTTTGTATGGGGTACCCCCAGGGGTGGTTCCATGGGTCATAATGGGATTCAAAATTTGACCCTTTGGGTCAAATTGCGGGACATCAAAATTCATTTTAGAGGTATGGTTCCCTGGGCAAAATTTCTTATTTTGATCCCTAGAATACGATTTTCCTTGTACGTTGAGCGATTTTTACATCGACAGCCCTAATGCATATACATACATATACATATATTACAGACTTATAAATTAACTTTTTTCCAAAAGTTAGTTGCCGATTTAAGCCTGAGCTTGTTCGGAAATGCATCACTGCGCTGCATCTGATGATCAGTACTTTCGGAAATGCATCAGTTTGCATCACTTCAAATGTCATGTGTTCTAAAATGCATCGCTGAAATAGATGATGTGCAAGCAAACGTCAAACACGCATCGCAAAAATTGCTGATGCAATAGATTAGTGAGTTTTTTATTTGTTCTTTATTAATTTTATTTTGTTAAATTACATTTGTTAATACATTTGTAGGAGCTCGATTAGATATGGAAGAATTTTATTTAATTTTTGCTTTCATCTAAATCAAGAAATAAAATTATTATTAACTTCCCAATTTGTATTGGTTAAGCATTCGAAAATTTAAACTAATGTTAATTAATTTTGTTTGCGCATCAAGAAAGTATCACCATTTGCATCGGCATCGCAAACTAATCGCACATGCGCATCAGATGCAACGCAGTGATGTTGTAATAAGTTTTAATTTTTTTAAAAGAAATAAAAAGAAAAAGTTTTTAGTATTTTCTTAGCACTTCTGCCGCATTAACTGAGCATTAAAATTTTATACTCTCGTATAAAAAGGTAACTATAATTCTTGGTGGAATAGCATACGTTAAGGAAGCTTTAGTTTCTGTGGGAATTTCGAGAATTTTAATTTTGTAAAAACAAACCGGTCAGTGGGAATTCGACATTAGGGACAAAGCACGCTCGCAATACAAGGAGAAGTTAGTCTATAAAGGAACATTGATTTTTATTGGCAAATGAAGGAATCCTGAAAGGATGACAAGAATATTTCACAAGAGGTATTTCAAAAAATTTTAAGAAAAAATATTTATTTCATTCTTACCGAACTCAGCCGCAATCTTTTTAAATCAACCAAAGATCATTAAACCCATATTTTCTTAAAAATTATTATTTATTTATTTATAATATATAATTAATACAAGCGTTAAAAAGTGTATTATAATAAATTTGCGTTGTAACAAATAAAGCTTCTTTTTATAGAATAAAAACCAAACAATTTAAAAATTATTAAACTATAAAATAATTTGTATATTTGTATCTACGTGCTATGTCGTGCTTAGTTCTAAACTAAAGTTTATTTACAAAGGATAAAATATCAGAAATTTCTTTTTTATATTTTAAATCATGAATCATTACTTATAGTATGTCACCTATTTTGGAGCGGAAAATATTTGATCAATTGCGTAACAGGGTTGATGTATTATTTTAATATTTTGCTTTCTGTGGTCCAAGAGCAGCCATATACATATACAACGCCCTCCATATTGACTGATATTTAAGTTGATATTGAAAGATTGGAAATTCTTAATTCGTCAGAATTTTGTAGTGGTACCAGATCATCCAATTGCGATAGATTGAATAGCGACGAATCGGCTGTTATGTTTGAATCTTGGAATTGATTGAACATCATATTGTTTGCTGTTCCAAGTGCTGCTTGCACTTGCTGTATGTTGTTTGTTGTGTTAATGGGTTGGATGTTGCCACAGTTAACGTTGTCATTGGTACAGATGGGTGTAAAGCTTCCACCACTTGTTCGATTGATGAAAATATTGGAGGGTGTGAACTGTGGTTGTTGTTGAGAACTCGGAATGTTAAAATTGCTGCAGTTGTTACTTTCAAAAAATGTGTTTGTTATATCTAACATGTTGCTGTTATGGAAGTCGTTATTTACAGCAGCTCCTTGAGATTGATTGCAAGTGATAGTTGTCGACAAATTAAAATTGCTTGAAAAATTTTGACTTTGATTATAAAGATTTGACATTTGCGTTTGACTTTCGGAGCTGGAATTTCTAATTAAACCAGGCGATGGTGTGGTAATATTTCGGTTCATCAATGGCGATGTTGGCTGTGGCGACGGTGATGTTAGATATGTATTTCTGTATGAACCATCATAATAATATGGCGATAAGACTGTCACAATTAAGAAATTATTTGGTTAAATCCGTTCTTTAGATAGAAGTTCTTTAAACTTACATGGCTCAGCTTTTACCTCAGGAACGGTTAAAGTATTTGAGGATGGGGACTGCATTGATGGTTGAATGTTCCACATCGAAGGACTGTCCGTATTTGATGCTGAAAAACAGAGCAAGTTATTAGTACATTAATTTCAAAACACTTGATTAACGTAAATGTACGCTGTTATCAAAATAAAGCAAAACTTAAAAATGATTAAAGCAATACTAAAGTACATACTTAGGGAATAACTAAAATTTATATTTTTAAAATTAAAACCTGATATATTAAAAATGTTATATATTAGCTATAGATCAATTAGCAGGGAAACCATAAACTGCTTTTTGTTGGTGCAAATATGGAGGCATGTATAAAACATTTATATCAGCGATGGGCACCAATGTGCGATTAATCCAAATATTCCAATATTTTCTCACAAAACTAACGATATAAATATATATTTATGTACTTATATGGTGGATAGTTATTGCTGCAATGAAACGTGGCACACAAGTAGGTCTAGTTGACTTAGTAACCAAAAACATTTAAAAACGATAAATTTTTGTCAATGGTAACACACTAGGTTTGGATCTCACTACTTGGTTTTATTTTAAAATTTATGTTTTTGTTTTCTTTGAAGAAATAATACATATTTTGACATCGAAAATAGGAAAAACAAAGAACAGTTGCGATTTTGCTAGACTCATACTTTTAAAGTGCTTCAGTTTTTATATTTTATAGAAACGTACCCGTTCCTGGGTAATTACTCAGGAACATATAGATATTTAAAAATTATTGTGTTTATAATATCCTGCTGAGAAAAATAAGACGTGATGGAAAGTTCGCAGTACCATTGAATCGGTAAAATTGCGTACTTTTACTACTTTTTCTCTTGAAAATTGGATTTTTTTCGGGAAAAAAGTATTATTTCTTTTGCAAAAGGGCAAAAGACAGTAAGGTATCTCTTCAAACAAGTTTATTAAAATTCATCCAGTAGTTTCTTCGTGATGCGAAAACAGACATACAGACGAAGATCAAAATTTTTTTGGTTAGACTTGTATAACTCCACCTTTACTCCTTTAATGGAAAAATAAACAATTGTTGCTGCGTTCACCTTAATTTCTAGATCCAGCTTCTTTTTCATGTTCAAAAATTATCAGAATGAATCGAGTCATAGGAGTAGGTCTGCTTTGAAGCAGAAGCATGTTTTAAAAAACTTACGATACCCTGGAGAATCTTGTAGGGATGTGTAACGCCCTTAAATGATAATAAGTGCATTAATAAAAAAGAGTCAACCAGAAAAAGTATTTTTCTATTTTTTATATATATCCACATACATATATTTAAAGCATATTTTTAGGAATTTTGTAAATATGTTTGGTCTAGAAAGAAGTCCTTTATTTTGTAACTTCAATATAACTCTATTATGTTCTCTTATAGCGGCCACATATTTTACACCTTTTAACGAGCATGTTTAAAAAAATTTAAGGTGCATATTTTTCAGCTGTTACTTCATATTTAATACATATGTATATAATACTTTTGGGTTTCCTTGCTAATTATTATAATAAAGAAAACATGCAGAACAACATAAAAGACACTGACTGTAAAAAAATGGAACATGCAGATTAACTTACAAATGTTGAAAATGTAGGATCCCAACCACCTTTAAGGTTTCCAATTAGTTAATGATCTGAATAACGTAATTTTTAATCCTAAAACTTTTACTCAAATACAAATGTAGATAAATGTAAAACCATAAGTTAAATGTGAATTAATCCGAGAGGATTGAAGTTTATTTTTTAATCAATACATTAAATACATTTTAAACATTTATTTACACATTTATTACAGTTATTATCAATATAAAGGTTTCATTAACAATTTTTTTGCTTAAAACTAAGTTTTTTGTTGGTCCATTGTGTTATTTACTCTACGAGTATTAAAATAAATTATGTAATGTATATAATATAATGTATAATATAACAGTAAATGATGAACATCATTTGATTTTAAAATTCAAAATGACAGTTATAGGAAACCGCACACCAAATTTGTTTATAATTTTTAAATTAATTTAATTTTGAGAAAAAAACATTGTTTTTATTTTCACCAATTTTAATTGAATAATCAATTTATTCCTGTGTCTCTGTTATTTAACATAGAACCCACACACAAATGAGATCGGGGAATTTGATCTCAACAAATGTTAAATTCAATCCCAGAAATAATTTTGTGACATGTAGTCTTCAAATTAGTGTGATAGTGACAAAGTATAGAATAAACCTATTTTACATATTTATTATCCTTAATATACAAATAAAAAATTATTTTTATTAGTTTAAAGAAAACTTATCAAGAAAAGATACACACTTCCTTTCTATTGCTTTTATAATTAATACACAGAAGTGTACATCGCTTAATTTTAAAACATCAAAATTTTTAGATTTTGTTTTTATTTGTGAACTTGTCTAAAACAGAGATCCGTAAAAAAGCGCACGCGAGTGCTTGTTCTCTCAACATTACTGCTCAACCTAAACAAGAGCATAAAATAAGTGTCAGAAATTCTTATGCACATACAAAATGTATGAAGCAAACCTAAATAGCGGCCTCAACGCAATTGGCAATTGGAAAATTCAATTTAGACAAAGCGTTAGATATGTAGTGAAGTTGGGTGCAAACAAAATATTATTGTTTTTTTTTTTGTGTAAGAGAGGTGCCATTTTAGCGCCTTAATTTATTAGATTTTATTAAATAAAATTAGATTTTACTAAATAAAATATGTTAACATTACTGCTTATTACAAAACGTTACGCTCTTATTTAGGATAGTTCAAAGCTAGGCGCTAGACGTCGCTACGCCTTGTGCCTTACACACTTGTTTAGGTTAGTCAGTTGAGAGAAAAACGCATGTATTATCATAGGGAAGAAAATTACGTTGGTATCAGTGTTGGGATCTGACAATGTTTAAATTTTACCGCCGCAATGATAAAATTGTACCAAAATTTGATATAAGTTAAAAAAATGTTTTACATGTGCAGTTCAGCAAAAAGGCATTTCAATTAAAAAATAACCTCTTACTTATACATAAAAAGGTTACCAAAGTAAATAATAAATATCCTGAACATAAATCAAGTATGTTGCAATTTAGTTATATTTAGACAGAGAACTATGTATGTAATTAGAAATGTTTACTTTACTAAAAACAGTAAAAAATATATTCATTAAAGAAAAAAATTATTGAATAAATTTTATTTGAAATTGTACCAAAAAAAGCACGAAGCGTACCAGTGTAACACTAATGTGTCGATTGTACCAAATTTGGTACAATTGTACCACAAGTCCCAACACTGGTTGGTATGTGTTTGCGGATCTCTGGTCTAAAACATGTTTTCTAATGGTAGAATTAGTTTTTACATTCCGTTCTGTTACGAAACAGCTGATCTATTTTTAATATATAGAAATGTGTACATGTTCCGTTTCGTTCTGTTGCAGACGAACCTATTAAAAAAAAACTTTAACAACGTTCTTAAGAAAAAGCAAGAAACAGCTGATAATCTCTCAACAAAAAATTATATTATTGTAATTTGTTTATTTATTTTATTTTTGGAACACAGATAAATAATATATAAGAAAAATAAGTAATGGAAAAGATAAAACTGAATATATGCCCTTTAAAACCTGTGTAAAAAAATGAAAATGGAATGCGAATGCAAGGCCTTGTGCCTCCAAAATAAGAAGTAAGGAGGATATAACGCCTTCATACTCCTTGTTTTTACCACTGGGTCGTTCACACTCACACAGGTTTTTAAGCAAGTTTTAATTATTTAAGAGCTCGAACAAGTTGTTTTTGAAATGTTTTGACTAACTTTGTGCCATTTTGCACAATTATAGCAAATCTGTACAAACTGTGAATTTTCCAATTCCAAATAAATTTGTTATGCTTCTGTACTCTATGGAATATCATATAAAGCAATATTATATTTTACAGTGGCAATTATTTCAACTGGCAAAAAAAGTACTTCAAAGGCTTGGTAGTTTACCCAATTTTTTAACCCTTCTTTTCAAACTGCTGTTGGCAATCGACATGCCAAAGTGATTTTGTATGGATCTAAGAAAAATAAAACTAAAATGTGTGATAATAGTAATTGTCATAGATATCACCAGTTGCAACAATCTGTTTTTACAGGTGAAACCATAAGAATATTCCGTTAACATTAAAGTTGCGTTTGCTGCCTTTTCTTAAGAACTTATTAATGTTTGTAAGTACATTAGTATAC
Source organism: Phasia obesa (assembly GCA_949628195.1). Classification (NCBI taxonomy): domain Eukaryota; kingdom Metazoa; phylum Arthropoda; class Insecta; order Diptera; family Tachinidae; genus Phasia; species Phasia obesa. Next base: position 78,957,833 of record OX451216.1, read on the forward strand.
TTTTTATGCCGATAATTCAATATTATCAGGCCTGTTCTGAAAATCACGTGATTTCAAATCACGAACTATTTTACCCTGTTCTGTAAATCACGCAATTTTTTATTTTCTTAAGTGATTTTAAAATTAAAAAACCTCAAGAATATTGCTGAGTTTTATCGTTTTTTTTTTTATTAAATTTTACATAATATGTAAAATAAAAGCATTCTCAAGACTCAAGGGTAACATTGTGAACTCCGGAATTTTTAAAATGAAAGCAGTGTAAGAAGTGGGCGTTTGAAGGCGTTATTTACGGAGCCATTGCAATTTTTAGATAAGTAGAAATAATTTATTGAAAAATATTTCTTTGTTGATAATCAACACAAACAAAACAAATCCAAAATTTCATAATATGCAAACACTATATAATGGCGACTCAATACAGATTTTTCTAAAAAGTTTTTTTTAGAATCCCAATTATACCGTTATGTTAATGACCATTTAGGAGTCCTAGTAAGTTATACTGAAAAGAGTAAAAAAAAATTTTTACTCTTCTTTGAAATAAAACTGCAGAAATAATTTATTTTTTGGCATAAAATGATAACAGTATTTATTTAGCGAATCCTCAGCTACTGATTTTCAGAATCTTTCGAGGCCCATAACTTATATTGTCAAGTCGGTGTATTTTCCCCCCTGTTGCACTGTGTTAATTAATTTATATTTGTGGATTTTTGAGTTAAAATTTTTTCTATCTAAAAATAAATGGAAATATTATGTGCGATTTTCATAAAAATATACTTAATAGGTGTTATCCCGTACTCAACATTGGGATCCAGCGGGATCCCAAAACTGTTCTGAAAACTGTTCCGAAAACTGTTCCCGTACTGCAAGATTGGGTAGAAGAGGGTAATTTTGAGAGAAAGTATTCTTCTTCTTGCACGAAACAGTCCAAACTTTTTCTTCGGGCTGATTGTGTAAATGCAAAACAATCAGCTGTTTGAAAGTAAACAATATGTATGTTCTTATGATCACAAAAGTGTACAAGATATTTTATTTAAGTTTTATCATAAAAGATTAATAAATTAATCTACTAAAATATGTTGGGAAATACGAGTTCATTAAAAATATTTGTGTTTTTAAGTTTTAATATATATGAATGCATACATACAAAACACTTCGGACATAATATTTTGGGGTATAATGTTGGTTTTTTGTGTTCCCGTACTTTTGGCCATTTTTTTTAAGAGAGTTTATTTTTGTTTTCTCTCATTTTACCGAACTTTTCCTAAAAAGTACGGGATCGCACCTATTATGTAATAATAAGTCTATAAACCAACACTTTATTTGCATACGGGCATATATGTATGTAAGTAAATATCTTTAAAAACATTAATAGATATTTAACTAAATATCTATTTTTGTAAAAGTTAGTTTTAGAAGGTTGGGAGTGAATATTGATGTATTTTTGATAAAAATTTGTAAATATTAATTTGTTTATTTTGTTTGGACAACAGCCAGATTCAAAAGATTAAGTTACACATATTCTCATGAATGACAATTAAATATTAAATTGTTTTATTAATAAATTGTTGAGTAGTGTAGATTTTTAAATATTGTTTTTTAAATCTATTGCTGTTATGCGTATGTGTGTATTTATTATGATTCACCAAATAATGTTTAATCTACTAAATAAATACTTCTGATACAATATTTTTTTTAATATTTGTAAATAAATTATTTAAATATTTGTATATATAATAATGAAGCGCCTGTTACGAAATGCATCGTTGCTTTGCATCTAACACCCCGTCTTCACTTGCCATCAATCGGAACAAGACAAAGTATATGTACATGAGACCGGAGGAGTAACGGTATTAATTTGTTTATGTTGTTATAGGTGGATCACACGTGTTTACATATGATTGACCATATTTTCCTGTTTTCCATCAATCTTGTTTGAATGTTTTAACATCCATGTTAAGATGTTTAAAAAACATTAACATGAACAGCCTACACTTAACACTAATATGATGTTAGTGTTAATGTTAATGTTTATCATTTTATGGCTAATGTTGGTACAAATTAGCAGATGTGAAGATGTCGACACGAAAAGTTTCCTTTGTTTGCAATTTTGAATACAAAAACAAAATAAAAAAAGAATCGTGCAATTGATAAACTTGGAACCTAATCGGAACCCTAATAAAAAGGGTTTAAAGATGTAGATAATTAAAAAGAATATATTACTTATCCAGTGCATCAGTCATTTTTGTGTTGCTTGCATGATGCTTGTTTGCGCATTATCTAAATAAATTATTTAAGAACATCTGACTTTTGCAGTGTTGCTACTGATACTTTTTTGAACGTACTGCGAATTAAATGCAGAGCAGCGAAACATTTCCGCACAGGCCCAAGAAATTAAAAAAAAAAAAATGATACAAAAAAGAAACTTACAATTCGAAATATAACATTGAAATTGATTTGGTTCAAGTTGTTGAATTTCTCGTAATAAATTTATTGGATTACCACCAGTTTTAATACGTTTTCGTTTTATATTATCTAAAATAAATGATTATTAAAAAATAAAGTTAATTATATTAAAATATCTATTTAGCACAAAATAATTTGGTCATTTGACTAGAGTTTGTTTTAATTGCACAGTGTCATAACTGCGTAATAATAATACTGAATGTTTGATTTTCGAAACTTATTTTTTATCCTAAATCTAAAACAATAAGTTTCCGTTGGATATTGCCGAAATTATATCATTGTAATTTTCCGTAAAAGTATTATTTTCATTTATTATGAGTTGTATATAAATGAAAATTATTTACTAAACATTTGTGAGATTTTAATGCAGACCATTAGCAGCTGCCAAACGCATTGCGACTTCTTCAGGCGTTAAAACGAGTTGATTACAGAAGACATTTTCATCATTATTATCATCACATTGTGAAGGTAAACTTGTATAAAGGGCAAAGTGGTCAGCCTCAGAAAGATCTACACTGGGATCAAGAACAACACCGTAGGCTCCTTCGCACAAATTCATAATACTTTGTCGATCGGCAATGGCTATGAGTTCCATGTTACCATCCGATATGGGAATATCAGCCAATTGCAGTGCACTTAAAGTCTTGCGATCCAAGAGTCCACCATCGTATCTTAAAGTGCAGGAACTGGAATAAGATCTGCCTTGTTTACCCGACGTTTCTGAGCTGTCAACTTTTAACGGTATATGAACAACATCGACATTACGCTGACCAGGACGTTTTCCCGAAATACTGCTGGCACTGCGACCAACAACTTTTCCAGTTTTATCATTGAATTTTGACTCTTCCTCCAAAGAATTTGGTTGCAAAGATTTTGTGGATCTGATAGAGGAGCGATTATCATTCATTGAAAAGTTTCCAATACTAGGTTCGCGACTTTGATTTGGAGTACTTAGTTTTGAATTGCAATCACCTCCTGAAGCTGTAGAATCAGATTTGCTTTTTTTTCGCGAAAAAAGGCGAGAAAAGAAACCTTGTTTTTTCTTTGGTGAAGGCGTTGAAGTAGCCGATCGTTTGGTAGGACTTTGATCGGGAGTACGCATGATAATAATTTGTGAGGGTGGACGGGAGGAAATGCTACCATTGCGACTACTGTTTGCCGTGTAACAGTATGAGGAATCTATGTTTTCAGTTGCTGATAGTTCTTGAGAAGTTTTGCGCTTAGGAGGCAATGGAGGAAGAATTTGTTCTCTAATAGGTGAAGGAGTCCTCGGTGGCAAAGGTAAGGGAGGAGATGGTGGTGTTGGTGGCGTTTGGGCAACGTTAACTTTAATTTTTGGTGCAATAGGATTTGTTAAAACAACTGAAATAGCTTCTTCATTTTCATGCCATTTTTCTGTTCTAAAATTGTATTTTCCTTGATTTTTAAAAGTAGAGATTCCGATGGGAATCTCAAATGGGTTTTTCAGTGCAATTTGAAGACTAGAGTAAGTAGCAGTTTCGTCAAAGCTCTCTTCATTATCTATAGACACTTGCGCACTATCAGAACAATTCAAGTGTTTGGTCAGAAGTTCTACACAGTACTTGTCCTCTAGTTCAGTGTCCCGTTCGATTAGGTCAGTGTTCATAACATTGTCGTCTGTTATAAAAACTGTGTCTTGATTTATAAATTTTACACCTTCGGCTTTATCATTTTCAACAGTCAGTGATACAGTGTCGCCGTTTTCTACAATGAGACTGTCGGTATGCTCAAATTCATAAGAGCTAATCCATTTGGTTATTTTATCTACGCTTGTCAATTCACGCGAATCAATTTCCCTATCTAAAAAAACCTCTTCGTTTGGCGTCGAAGTTTGTGTGGAGTCATCGACTGTTGGAAAAGTAATTTTTGGCACAGGAAACTCGTATTTCATATTGCCGTTTTTACATCCAATGTAGTTGTAGTTGTCGGAATCATCGTTATTATCGTCTTTGTCGCCGTCGTTATTGTCATCATAGAAATTTCCTTTTTGTATTATTCTTGAATTGTCGTGCTCATTTAAAGTGTCAGAACTTAAAGGTTTGCTAGCTGAACTGTCACTAGTGACAGTGTCTTCGTTATCGTTATCATTATCAACAACACCAGATACTGAATATTTGGTCGCAGTAGTTTCACTGTCTAGCGAAAGAATTTGCTGGAATATTTCCATGTCCTGTATGCGTTTAAGCTTGCGCTGTATATGTGGAAATGTTCGCATACCTGGATCGGGATAAAATTCAAACTGCAGTGCTTCGCTTGTTTCACCATCAGAAGGTCGATACAATTGTATGTATACCTAAAAATAGGAAAAGAGGTTATTACACATATTAAATTTGAAATTATTTCGTTTCAAACGTACTTGGATTTTATGATTAACGTCAGGATTGATATAGCGGGGAGTCTTAAAGGTAATTGCGGCTTGCTTGTGAACATCGGTTTGTTGAAACTCTCCGAAATCTTCCCAATACAGCTCATTGTTTCTCAATTCAAAAAAACGAATTTTTATATCATCTTTGGGCACCTTTTCACACAACAATATAATTTTATCGCCACCAGTTACTTTTGCCGCACAACTACACAAACGACAGATAACTAAATCGTTTATAGACTTCTTATCAAATATGGGATCTGAGACCACTGGTGGTATTGGAAAAGGTTTTTTAACACCAGGTATTGGAATAAACGCTTGAAAGCACAAACGAACAACATTGAGATCTATTGATGAAGGTTGATCTTTATGGGCAAAACTTGCTGAATTGACAAAAAAGGCATTTATTGTAAAAATGAAATGAATATGTTTCTCAAAACTTACTTTTGAAAGGGTCGATTCGTTTTCTTTCACGCTCTTCGAGAGCTGCTTTAATATCTTTCTTTTTAACGCACTGTATTCCCAAATTGCTAAAAACTGCTCTCATCGGAGGACCATTAATTGTCGCCAGACATACACCATGTTCACATCCCTCTTTGCCAACTAGATTATGTGGATGTGGGCGATAAGGTTCATCTTTGGTAACACATGAAACAACAACTTTGACCTTTCCCTCGTAGCCTTCTATTTCGATAGTGGGAAATGTTTTGTTTTCCGGTGTTGAGTGGACTCCTGGTATAGAACCAGCCGATCGACCTTCACATATGTACCGAAAGCGAAGTCCTTTTAGTGCAGGTTGTTCCACAATTTTGATGCGAATTCCTTCTAAATTCGGAATATTTGGATGCGACAAATTTGTGAAAGTTGGAGATGAAGATGTTGACGAGGTAGACGATACAGAAGCTGGATTGTACATTGTATCTGTTAGAGTGCTGAGAACGTCATCTACTGTAAATCATTTAAAAAAAATCTGTTACTGATATGAATAATGGTATTTAAAGAAGCTTTGTTTTCCTAATAGGGCGTAATAAGCCTTAGGCTTTGTTCTTACTTAAAAAATGCTGCAAGATACATTCAAGAGATGTGGTTGAATTTGGGTCCTGCATATTTATTGCCTTCAAACATACGAGTATCCACATATATGTTTATGTAGGTTTGAAAACAATATGTTCTGGGATTTTTTCCGCTTAGAGAAAAAAACTGCAGTAAAACTATTTTCCTGCGGTTTAGATGATCGCAGAAGTCTTACAACAGGGCAAATTTTTGTATAAAAGAGCACGAATGGTTCATCTAAACATATGTAATGAATCTGTGTGACATTGGGAGAAAATACGGATGAAAATTTTTCAGTCGTATGCCTCTCTTTTCTTTTGCAATTTTTTAAATTTAAGTAATTATAAGTAATGACAACTTCTTAAAGGCAAATCGAGTCAAAATTATTAAAAAAAAGCTAGCGCAAACTGATATTTTTGTAAATAACGAATAAAACTCAAAACGTCATGTTTTAATCTCCACCAATGATGTAAACGCAAAAAAATCAGACGTAAATTTTTTACTCTCATTTTTTAAACACGGATCAATTTTGATATTATTTTCTCTTGGAATTTGCGTAAATGACGTCATAAACCACACTTATGTATATTTATGTATATATATACATATGTTTATATATACATAAATACACAACGATGTTATTTTTACTGTAAGTCACTCTATTACACAGCTCAAAATTTTTCATTTATGAGCATTCAAAAATCAACATTCATGATATTTGTCATAAATGAGAAATCTAAAATTTTATATTTATTTTTGACGCTCATAAACGAACAACGAAAAATTGTCTGCCTATGTTCATAGATGAATGCATGTACCTGTTTGTTTTTTGTAATATACATACATACATGAATACTGATAAATTAGCTTCTTCTCATTAATGTCCTTTTTTATACATTTTTTTTATCGACGTTTCTCAAGCATTTGACAAGTTATGGCAAGAAGGCCTAATATATAAGATAAAGCTGAACTTGTATAAGAAGTTAAAAAATTATTTAACTGATCGAAAGTTTATCCTAAAAGATTTTTTAAGCTCGTCTCAGCTCATGGGAGCCAAAGTTTCCCAAGGTAATATTTTGGGAGCAGTTCTATACCTGTTGCACACATCAGATATGCCAATTAGCACTCGATTGCATACATCAACTTTTGCTGATGACACAGCTTTTTTAAGTATTCATGAAAGCGCCCAAGTAGCATCACAACATTTACAAGACCACATACTCAATTTGAAAAAATAGTTGAGGAAATGGAGAATAAAGGTGAATGAACAAAAATGTACTCATATAACCTTCATACTGCGTAGGGACTCATGACCCCTATTCGCATAAGTAATCAAATGATACATCAGCGTTCGGACGTCAAATACCTCGGTATACATCTTGACCGGCGCCTTACTTAGAAAAGCCATATTGAATCCAAATTAACACAAATTAAATTAAAAGCAGTCCAACTAAACTGGCTTATTGGCAGAAACTCTACCCTCAGCTTACATTGCAAACTTCTACTGTACAAGTTGATCCTCAAAGCAGTTTGGTGTTATAGAATTCAGTTATGGGGTAGTGCCTCAGCTAGTAATGTTGAAAAAATGTAAAGGCGCCAAAATAAGATTCTACGTATAATTACAACTGCTCCCTGGTATATCTACTCAACTCAAATCTAGACTTAAAGATTGCAGAAAGCGACTAAGACAGCTAATAGAATCTCGAAGAGCAGATTCCCTGAAAAACTATTTAGAAGACCTTGGCGAGCATGGAGAAACCTTAAAAGGCCAGTTGTACATAAGCTTCCCTTCGTCTGGAGGCTGGGCTAGGAATGATACCGAAAAAGGCAATCTTTTTGTTAGACATTTGAAAAAGGTTTTTACTCCAAACGTATCGACTGAGTTGAGTTGCCAACTGTTGAAGCTAGTGCTGCAGTGCCCTTAAGATTTTAATTTAGTGATATTGAAAAGGTAATAATTGATTTAAACACCAAGAAAGCCCCTGGATTAGATAAAATCAGCATTAGGATGTTATTTTACTTCCCTTGTATAGCTCGCAAAATTATTCTTTTTATTTTTAATGCTATTTTACGCCTTGAATACTTTCCTCCAGATTGGAAGGTTTCGTAAATAACTATGATCCTAAGACCACGATGATAACTAAGACCACTCAAAAGTAGATTCATACAGGCCTATTAGCCTTTTTATCAAATATGTCAAAGCTGTTTGAGAGGATGTTAATAACTAAGCTGAACCCCATTTTAGGGGACAAAGGGTGTATTCCAAACCATCAATTCGGCTTCAGAAAAAAACAAAGTACAATCGAAGAAACTTACAGATTAGTTAACGTAGTTAAGAAGAGACTTGAAGAAAGAAAATACTGCTCTACACTTTTTATCGGCGTTTCTCAAGCATTCGATAAAGTACGGCACGCCAGTAAACTTATACAAGTGTTATATAGGGCCCATTTTATACTTGTTGTATACTTCAGACATGCCAACCATAACTGCCAGGTTTTTATAAGTAATATCGTCATATTTTTGGAAAAAAAACGGATTTATCGTCAAAATAGCTTATTGAAAAACGTAAAACTAAAAAAACGCTTCTTCTACCAATAAAACAAATTCTATTAAAGGCTAAACATAGCAAAATAAACTCTTAAATCAACAAATCTTACAGAATTATTATAAATACAGATATCAAGCACTTTAAGAATTCACAACAAAATCACAGCAATTACCACCATGGTCCCAATCTGAAATTGATGGTGTTCTCACCAAGCCACATTTAAAAACATGTGTAAATTTAAAAAAAAAATTAAAAGACACTATTCCAAAGATTTTTACAAAACTTTTTTTTTTAAATAAAAGAAATAAATTTATTTAAAATTTGTTTTTTTTTTCATAATTGATATTAAATTAAAGCTTATTACTCAACTTCCTAGGGCTTATAGAACTGGAATTAGAATATATTTAATCCTGGAGCACATATGTAAAACAGCGATATTTTCCCACTTTTATAACTATATAGCCTAAAAACTATAAGAGATTAAATTTTTTAAAAATTATATTTTGATTCAGAGAGTCAAGGAATATAAATAAAAAAAAGTTTCAATAAAATCTGAAGTAGTCATTTTGAGTGCCTTGTTTATTTGGCGTGGAATTGCTAATTGGATACATTTTATTTATTGAATTTAAATTACTTGAAATCATCTTATCGGTGTCAATTTTATCAATGTTTGCAGTAATTGAAAAAATAAATTTAATGGTTATACATCTCTAAAATTCTAATAACAACAGCTTCTAGGGACAACCAACTCGTTTTATTTCTAAAAGACTTAAAATAATGCCAAATTAGTTGCGCCTCTTCGGTCTATTTAACAAATAATTGTGTCAAAGTTTCTATCGATTACGGAAGTTTTAGCCAAGCTTTACAACAGACCGCTAAAGAATTATTAACAAGTTATGGTTAATAATAGAATGTGACGGTCAAGGTTGCTTTAACAGTACAAATAAATTATGTAAATTTAAATAATTTAAAATCGTCAAAATTAGGGTATAGATCGTCCCATCGTCATCATGTCATTTTTAGGACGCAAAAAAAAGTCAAATCTGGCAGCTATGACGCCAACTAGTAACCGAGTTCATACATCGACATTTGGAGTCCCACACTGCGTAGGGACCCATGCTCTCCTATTCGCATAAATAACCAAATAATACCGCAGCTTTCAGACGTTGAACACATGCCATCAGTCTAAGCAGAAATAGCGAAACAAGCAGAAACGTATCTAAAGAAGCTTGAATGTCATCCAAACCCTTCGGCGCGTAACATACTAAATGAACAGGGCCGTACATCAGAGGGATGACCCGCAAATGATTGCAACAACCATGAAACAAACATTATTTTTGTCTAGCACTGGCTGGACTTAAAAAATATATTTTTTAGTAATTACTGTTAGTTCAAATATATTGATGACCAGTTGTGCCCGCCACGTCGAGGGCGTCCAGACAATATTTTGCTCGATTTAGCTTTGAAATAAGAAAGTACCCTATATTGGAATAAGGCTGCTAAAGTACCTCCTCACAAAATTTTGTTAAAATCCATCCAATAGTGTTTACGTGATGCGAACACAAATGAAAAGCAGACAGACAGACGGAAATGAGTTACTATTTTATTATATGTATAGATACAATAAATAATAAATGAACACAAAAAAAATATTCCTTTTTATAAGGCGTGCGTCCCCATCAGTTAAAAGTTTTCAGCCTCTAGCCGAAATCTTGCTGGGCTACATTTCGCCGTTTAATCATTCTAATAATCACTAATTGGCTTAATTTGCCTTCCATTGTCATATATACAATTACGGTTTGCCATAGTTTCTTCATTGTTTTAAGAAATATAAACTTTTTGTTTTAAATTTAAAAAGAACACTTTTTGGTACATGAAGTTATTCAAATAGAATTTAAAACTAAAGTGTGTGTATATTAACAAAACTCAAGATTATAGCAACCAAATCGTAAACTGAATTTAAATTAACGGTAAATTTGAAATGTTTCTACTAATTTAGTTAAGAGCAAGTATGAACAAAAGTGAGTACATATGAGTTATTTTGTTGTTGGGACTAGTAGTAGAGGAGTATGCGAGTTTAGGTTTTGAAGAGAAAGTAATCAGACATTTCAGGAGCGAGGCTATATTGGAGTATTTTAAAACGATTAGCATTTTGTTTGCCCAATTAAGAAAAATATAAGTTGATTTAAAATACCTCGAAAAACAATAGTTATCTCCTATAGTTAACGAGTTATTAGATTTTAAAATTTCTTAATATTCACTATTTTGGTAAAATTTTGTACCGGATACAACCCACAATTGTCTCAATTTATTTTTAGTTGTTTAGACAACAACATTTTAGAACGTACAAAAAAGTTTCAGGAGAATATCATTTTCGAGTTAAGAAATAAATGAATTTGGAATTGAAAATTAGAAAAATTTTGAATTGTGGCAATTTTTGCCTGAAAAATACGTTCTATATTTTGCCTTTAAAACATTTCCTTCCTAAAGAGTCGCGTTTTTCATAGAAATAAATTTAAAAGAAATATAAATCCAGTAAGGATGCGAGTTCGATTCCTACCAAATACTCTGGATGTTTCACTACCATTGGCGAAGGTTTTCCACGGTCACGTTATGAGTTTTTGGTTACGATAAGTGTGCGTTAAATAGGGTTTGGGACTTCCCGGACTTTTTCACTTCCCAGGAAACGGGAAAAACATATTCGCATTCTCGGAGATTCCCGGGAAAATCAGCTCTTAAAGAAAATAACTTTATTTACCGAAACAGTATTAAAAAATTCATAGTTTTATTAGTATTAACAGTTTATAAAACTTAAAAACAGTTCAGGTGACAAAAATAGTAAGATATAACAAATGAATAAATTTAAAAAATTATTTAGTCTTAAGTTCTTAATTATAAAGAGATAAAGAGTATGAGTTATTTTGTTGTTATTTAATTTTCTCTCATTTCTTTTTTAATTTGTTTTCAGAGCAGTTTTGTTAAGAACTAAATAGGAAAGAACAAAAAAAAAAAAATTGAAAATAGCTTCGTTATTACTATTTTTATGGACTTAGCAATAGAAGAAATACAAACATGTACTCACATATGTTCCCTACTAAACATGGCTTTTTTTTATTAAAAAGAGAAGTAACACTCAGGCAATTAATGCCTACATTAACTTCCTCCGGAAAGGGATAGTAGTAGATAACACTAACAATAGTGTGATAGTACAGCTTCGCATCTGGCAACACTGCAATTGCACGTTATGATTATTTTTAGAAGAGTATGTTGTTATTTAGGCGAATTAGTTTGAAGCTATCATAGCCAATTTATAAATATTTTAGTTCGCCGACGATTTAGTGCTATGTGTTAATACCGTCGAAGGAGGGCGCTGTGATATGCATTGTTATAAAGAAAAATTAATACATATCAGAAAAATTGATGTTGCCTCGGCTAAGTATTGAACTCGTCAACGTGCTAACCACTTAAGCTACAGCACCCGCAGATGGTCAGGAAGTAGGTTCTTATACCACAAGTCCATTAAAATTCGTTCTCCATCATGTTGGTAAGCATGAATGTAAAATTGAGCTGCCACAAGTAATAAATTTATGTACTTCACCTGTATTTAAATGAGGAAGTGGAAGGGACCTTTCTAGGTCAAAAGTAATCAGTACTTCTGTACTCTGAAATGTTCTACTAGCCTGTTTATTCATATTTAAAATATCTCTTGCTTTTTTACGTATAGTGAGATAAGTTGAAAAAAGTGAAATAACAATGACTTATATTCAAAAATTATTACTGTTTTAACTTTTTTAAGTACCTATTTAAGTTATTCACAGTTAAGACACCTTCAGCACGAAAAGTTTGCACTTAATTAAGGGTAAAGCTGTAACCAAATGCCAACTAACTAATTGTTTGCATTTTACAATTTAATTGGAAAGCAAAACATTTGTGAGGTGGTAATAGAAAAATTAATGTAATAGAAAACAATTTTGTTCCTTTATTTATTCATAGAGGGAACATAGGGGCTTCAACAAGATATTTCCAACTTGATCTATTGTTCGCAATTATAATGTGAAGGCTTTTATTTATAAAAACTTGTAACCGCTGCCCGATCGATTCACTGGCCAGCAATTTGAAATATGGATCTTTGCTTTTCTCGTGATTTGAGGTGCCAAATGCACATCTTGCTTTAGTGAGCATATGTCCTCATTTATGCCATCGCTTGACGACATTTTGCTCCCAAAGTAGCAGAAGCAATCAACGTATTCTAATTATTTGGTGATTTTCGATGGTGATATGCGAGTTGCTGCTATTATGTAGACGCGTGGCGTATGTCTTTTTTACAGTTATTTCTTCTGGCTGACTTCACAAGAACGTTCGAAAGTTTGTGTGAAAAAGGCAACTATCATCTTCATATTCTAAATCTTCCAGATGTCTTTGAAAACTCCAAGCAATACCCCTTTTCTTCTTGCACAGTTCCACCACAAAGCAGTCTTCCATTACCACTGCAAAGAGTAGTGGCGATAGAGGGCAGTCCTTTCGTATGAACATATTGAACGTATTGTACCGTTGTGTAGAACCTGAAGCTCCGCGTTAGTGTACATAGCTTTAATGACTTGTATTATTTTGTTTAGCACTCCTTTCTTATTTAGAGCTAACCATATATGTAGCGTTTCTATTGACTGCGTCGAACGCTTTTTTGAAGTCAACAAAGAGCAGGTACCATGGTGACTTCCATTCGATCGATTTTTTTTAATAATAATTAATTTAAAATTTAATAATTAATTTAATAATTATTCGAAGTGTCTAAGTCCAGCCCCTACAGTTTCCTGTCTCTTAAACATTATTGTGACTAATACCTTGTATTGAGCAGCGTGATAGCACTCCAGATGTCCAAATCTCTGATGTTGTCTTTTTTAGGTAATTTTACTACATTATCGCTAGTCCACGAACAATTTATGGTTTCTGCTCCCCAGATTTTATTTCCTAAACAATAAACTTAATTACCTTATTATCTTTGCTACTTTTAATTAACACTCTATAATTAAATAATTAAATTTTTACAAATTGTTTAAATTTTTTAAAGAACAGATCTCTACATGCCAATATGCAGGGTTGCAAGCCTTTTATCAGCTGAAAGCAATTGCTTCACTAGTTATGAATTGTGAATAAGATCTATAATTATCTATGAACTATTTCTGTTTTGTTAGTTCCGACTTTGGTTATGATTTTTGAATGTGCGGTAATGAATTCTAAAGTGGCAGTTCAACGATAACCATATTTTGGTGACACAAAGACCACTTTTACCTGGGTGTGCATGCCACTATTTTTGTGGAGTTTGTACATATCAAAATTAAATTTAGTATGTGCCTTTGGTATAAGGAGATGAAGAGCTGTGTAGTTTTTGGGCATAATCGGGAGGGGGCAAGTTTCCTTACCACCAAATTTTTTGAAAGCTCTACAGGTCATACCGTATGACTTATTAAAACGATATTTAGTATGTCCCTTTTGTGTATGGAGATGAAGAGTTGCGTAAATTTTGGGCATAATCGGGAAGGGGCAAGGGGTAGTTTACTTACTCCCAGGTCATACCGTATGGTATATCAAAATGAAATTTAGTATGTGCCTTTGGTTTATGGAGATGAAGAGCTGTAAAAAATCGGGAAGGGGTAGCTTACTTAACACTCCAAACCGAAAATAATTAATTTTTCGATTTGAATATACTTTGAACTTTTATACTTTATGTAATATATACATAAAAATATATATTTCCTTTGGGTATGGTAAAGTTGAGTGTAGGCCACTCCAGTTTTATTTTTTGTTAAATTTCCAATATTTATTTGAGTTTGATGGAATATAAAAAATTTATATAAAATTAGATATTTTTTCCTTTTTTGTTAGTTTATACCATAGATAACACATACATGTAGATCGCCAACTAAAATGTCAAAAACCTATGTCTAAGAATGCATTGGTAGGCAAATTTGTACAAATGTTGGTTTTAAAAAAATATTCCCACAGCAATACAATAATACAATCAATGTTTTGTAAAAAAAAACACATTTTATACATTCAATTTTAGATGTTGAAATTAAATATTTCTTTTGCTTTTATGTACATACATATGTATATAAAAATATGAATTTTGTATTTTTTCTAATATGTACGAAAAATAATTTTCAATAATTATTTTGTATTGAAACTTTTCATCCCCTAAAACACAAAAAATACAAGACTGTGAAGAAATAAATTTCATCTAACAAATGTCAACATAACGAAATACATATTTTTTAAACTTGGAAATAAATTAAATTTTTAATAAATGTTAATTGCGAAAATTTTAAATGATTAATATGTTTGGATACTGCAACGATATATCGCGTAATAGTGACTAAATGTGAATAAACATTTTACTCTCCTATGTGTGTGGAATTCACACCGTACGGGTGATTTCGAGAGTTGGCTATCTACATATGTATGTATGTAATCTATGGTTCATACTCTGATCAAATGATTAAATTGATGATTTTTATAATTTTAATTATGAGTTTATATTTTCCACATTAATTATCTGATTCTACCCAAATTTGAATAAATATATATCCCATAACTAATAACAAGCTGGGCACCTTGGTGGTAAAGCTAATTCGAGTACGCATTAGCCATTTTTCGAAGTTAGCGCTCGTATTCGCGATATTCGCGATTTAAAATTTGTACGCTAAAGTACCTTAAAAATAATATTTTATACCTTTGACCATTTTTTAATTTTAAATTTAGATAAAGTCGCGCTAGATGTTTTCCGAAGTTATCACTTGTGTTAGCAATATTCGCTAACTTTGATTTTAATCAATCTACTTTGATAAAAACCGTTGCCGCACTAGGAAAATATTTCAATTCCCAGAAGACCAAGTAGAACAGAAGAATACATGGCATCAACATTGATAACCCCACGAGAGACATTAGTATTAGGATACCAACCTTCCAATGTCACTAACAAGTGTAATCATTTGGAAATTACACAAATCCGTTTGGACATTATGGTACGTCGCCTTAATTAAACTTTCACAGCGGCAGTCAATTTTGTTGATTAAGGAATTGAAACATGCTAATATTCTAGCGCCCGATGTTCCGATGTTATGAAGCAATCGTCATCGTCATTTTACAAATTTTTTTAAAGCAATTGATAATAACTCATTCGCATTTTGTGATGACATCCGCAGTTTAATTAAAAAAAAAAACATCATGAGTATAAACCCGAAGATTGGCGATTGTTCATCGATGCATCTAAAAGCAGCTTAAAGGCAGTACTGCTCTACATGACAAATTCTAAAAAATAAATTCCAATCTCGCTAAGTACTAACACAAGAGAGACTTATTTATCATTGAAAAAAATCCTCGATGTATCCGGATGGAAGTTCGTTTAACGAATTATGTATGTCGTATTTTTCAAAAATTAAGTAGAATGAAAATAAAAGAAGGTTTGTATTAATTTATCTTATACTAATATGTTGAAAATTTGAATTCATATTTCGTGGGCCGGATATCCGTCGCTTGATGAAAGATAAGTTATTCGAGTTATTTGAAGATGCCCTCAATATGAGTGAGCTTGAGGGATGGAACTCTGTTAAAGCAGTTATTGACAACGTTTTGGGAATTAATCGGTCTGACAACTTACGCATTCATATTGAAAAAATGCTTACCGCTTTTCCTCGTATTAATGTTAAAATGTCTTTAATGATTTATTTTTTTGCATTTTCATACCAACAAGTTTGCTGAACAATCATCAGCTGAGTCTGACGAGCATGGAGAGCGATTCCATCAAGTGATGGCCAGACTTGAACACTGGTAAA
Organism: Phasia obesa; assembly: GCA_949628195.1. Classification (NCBI taxonomy): domain Eukaryota; kingdom Metazoa; phylum Arthropoda; class Insecta; order Diptera; family Tachinidae; genus Phasia; species Phasia obesa. The sequence continues at coordinate 78,974,115 of OX451216.1, forward strand.
AAAATTGGATTCGCTGTTAGGTGACATTTGGTGGAACTTACAAGAAGATTTGCTTGAAATAGAGGAATCATAAAGAAATGATTAAACGATGTGACAATAAAGCAAATTTGATAAATTGATAGCAAAATAAAAAAAAAACAAAAAAATTTCGCAAATTAATTACTTTGTGCAAATAACAATTACCGTGTTTTTATAATTTTGTATTGATTGTTCGCGACAAATAGATTTTTGGAGAAAAAACAAGAATGTTATGTAATCTTGTGTTTATTCAAAAGAGTTGAATTGATTTAAATTTCGGAACACCCTATAAGTTTTAGTATTTGTTACTATAGCTGCTACAGTTATACACCTTCTGTGAAAATTTCACGAGTCTACCTGAAGGCGGACAGACACCGTAGCGAAAGCAATAAGCACATGTTAGCCTGTATTCATTGTTATGTTTTTTGTAAAACCAATATTATTAGAATTAAATTATCCAAAATTTTCTTTGTTAGTTTAAACAACAAAAAACAACTAACAATTATTTTGCCAAAATACTTTACCATTTCTTAAGCAAAAGGCTTCCTTATGGACTTGCTTCCAGCAAGGGCTTGAAACTCCACTAAAGTAACCGGATCTTAATCCAATAGATTATTGCTGGAGTTATTTATAAGAATAAGTACCAAAAAAGACCTTACGACTGCTGGAAACTAATTGAGGCGATGCAAAAAATTTCAAATGCTGAGGTTCAGCAAAAAGGTCTTGCAAACTAAATTACCTATCAAAGGTTATCAAAGTAAATGATAAAAATCCTGTTGTCACTGACTGTTGTTTTGGTACGTCTGGCGTCCAGACAATAATTAAGACAATTCATTTAAATTTTATGATTTTTACTTTTTGTTTTTTTTTTATGTACACAAAACTTTGAGTTATGTCGGCTTACGTCAAATCACTGTTTATTTTTTATTTTTCCTTGATGAATTTTATTCTGCACATACAAATTTGAAGTATTGTTAGCATACGTCAAATCATTGTCCTATTTACTGTCTTCAAAATATTCAAGACAGTAGTTGAGACAATTGAAAAAGTAGGTATATATTAGTGAAAAAGTGTGTATGTATTGCTATTATCTAAACAGTAATGTCAAATGTAGACACAGAGTTAGGCAATGCCATTCGTGCTCTTTGACCATTCGTAAGACTTCTGTGATTATGTAAACCGCTTAATTTAAATAGCTTTATTTTGCATCCTTACACAGAATTTTTTTTTTTTAAATTTTATTTTATTTATTGTATCTTCAAAAAATTTGAACTAACAATAAGTCTACAAATCTTATATGTAATTAAAAATTAAAATTTAAGTCTAACCAGTGCTAGACAAAAACTTATGGTTCTGCAAGTGATACACTTCTATCGGTCATCTATTAAGCGCTCGGATTGATGCAAGAGTATCCCTCCTTCTCAGCTGAGTGTGGCCACCAAAGTTAAGGATGTCTTGTGCAAGTGGGTTGGGATGGATTTCCAGTTTGTGAACTTACCTTGTCGCGTACCTTGAAAATTCTTCTTTTACCAGAGGTACGCTTAGGTCTTTGTGGATTCGAGAGTTCCTAACGTACCACGGAGCTGAAGTAATTGTTCGTAGAATTTTATTTTGACATCTTTGAAGTTTTTGAATATTTGATACCGAAGCGGTACCCCATCGTTGGATCCCGTAACACCAAATAGGCTTTAAAACTGCGTTATACAACAAAAGTTTGCAAACTTTTAGAATGAATTTCTGCCGATAAGCCAATTAAGTTGCACTGCTTTTAATTTTATCTGTTTCGCGTCTATGTGAGACTTCCATGTTAAACGGCGGTCGAGGTGAATTCCAAGGTATTTGACTTCGCGGAGTTGCGGAATAATTTGATTATTTATTTTGATGGACGAGCATGTTTCTTTATGCAATGTAAAGTTGATATGCACACATTTTTGTTCATTAACCTTGATTTTCCAAAGCTCTAGCCATGACTCCAACTTGTAAATATAATCCTGTAAATTATGTGATGCTTGTAAATGGTTTTCATGAACACTGACAAATGCAGTATCGTCCGCAAAAGTTGACGTGTGAATTTTGAGGTCTGTTGGCATATCAGCGGCATAAATCAGATATAAGGTAGGACCCATTATGCTGCCTTAGGGAACTCCTGCTTCGATAGGCTGAGCGGAGCTTATGTAATCACCTTCTTTGACTATGAATTTGCGGCCAAACATGTAACTTTCCAAAAGCTTATGAGTGTTTGCAGGCAAGTTTAACTTTATTTTGTGCATTAAACCGTCATGCCACACTTTATCGAATGCTTGGGAAACATCAATGAAAAGAGCGGAGCAGTATTTTTTGTCTTCAAACGACCTTCTTATCAAATTTACTAATCTATGAGTTTGTTCAATGGTGCTATGTTTAGCCCTAAAGCCAAATTGATGATAAGGGATACATTCAATCTCATTCAGTAATGGAGACAACTTCCTCATTAGCAATTTTTCGAACAGTTTTGAAATTGTTGGTAGTAGGCTAATTGACCGATATGATTCTACTTTGGTGAGATCCTTCCCTGGCTTAGGGATCATTGTAATCATAGATGTCTTCCACTCTGCCGGATAGTACTCAAGGCGTAAAATATACGAGGTAACTCCAAAAGCATTTTATTGCTGATTTTATCCATACCCGGGGCTTTTCTGAGATTAAGATTACCAATGGCGTTTTCAATATCACGAAAATTAAGTTTTTTTTTCGCATTTTTTATTTATTGTATCTTCAATATAATTGAACTATCAATAATTACTCATATCTTAAGTCTAAAAATATACTTGTTAAGTCCAACCAGTGCTGGACAAAGAAATGTATGTTTCACGGTTACTGTAATTTGTGGGTTATCCCTCTGATGTACGGATGAGAGAAGCAGTGTCCCTACTTCTTAGTCGAATGTAACCAGTGTCAGTTAGTATGTTACGGGCCAGTGGATTCGGATGAGTTTCAAGCTTCTTTAAATATCTTATGGCAAGTTTCGCTATTTCTGCTTTAACTGATGGCACGTTTAGATCTTTATGGATGTTCGAATTTTTTTTATACCAGGGAGCAGATGTAATAATAGGTAGCTGAGGCAGTGCCCCATAATTGAATGCCATAACACCATATTGGTTTTAGAATTGACTTGTATAATAAAAGTTTGCAGTCTAAAGCTAGAGTAGAATTTCTGCCAATTAGCCAGTTTAGTTGGACTGCTTTCAACTTCATTTGTGTTAACTTTGTTTCTATATAGCGTTTCCATATAAGGCGCCGGTCAAGATGTATGACGAGATATTTTACGTCTGAAAGCTGAGGTATCGTTTGGTTATTTATCCGAATAGGGGGGCAAGATTCTCTACGCAGTGTGAAAGTTATGTGAGTACATTTTTGTTCATTCACTTTTATTCTCCATTTCTTCAACCATTTTTCTAAATTGGTTATGTGGTCTTGTAAATATCGTGATGCTACTTCGGATCTTTCGTGAATGCTCAAAAAAGCTGTGTCGTCAGCAAATGTCGATGTGTGAACTCGGTTACTAGTTGGCATGTCTGAAGTATACAATAAGTATAAAAAGGGCCCCAATATACTACCTTGGGGAACTCCGGCTTCGATTGGCTGGGGTGAGCTCAAAAAATCTCCTTCTTTCACAATAAATTTTCGTTCGGTTAAATAACTATCTAGCAGCTTATATACGTTTACGGGCAAATTCAGTTTTAGCTTATATATTAGGCCTTCATGCCATACCTTATCGAATGCTTGAGACGTCGATAAAAAGCGCAGAGCAGTATTTTCTCTCTTCAAATGTCTTCTTAACAACATTGACTAACCTGTGAGTTTGTTCAATCGTACTATGTTTTTTCCTGAAGCCGAATTGATGGTTTGGAATACATCCTTTGTCGCTTAGAATAGGGTTAAGCTTAGTTATTAACATCCTCTCAAACAGCTTTGAAATATTTGACAAAAGGCTTATAGGTCTGTATGATTCAATTTTTGTGTGGTCTTTTCCTGGTTTAGGAATCATGGTAACCAAGGACACCTTCCAATCTGTGGGAAAGTACTCAAAACGTAAAATGGCATTAAAAATAAAAAGAACGATTTTGCGAGCTATACGGGGCAATTCAAATAACATCTTGTTACTGGTTTTATCAACGCCAGGGGCTTTTTTGGTGTTCAAATCCGTTATTGCCTTTTCAAGATCACCAAATTCAAATCTTATCGGTACTGCAGCACTAGCCTCGAGAACTGGCAACTCAACTATATCAGTCGATATATTTGGGGTAAAAACCTTTTTCAAATGTTCAGCAAATAAATTTCCTTTTTCGGTATCACTCCTTGCCCAGCCTCCAGCTTACGTAAGACTGGCCTTTTAAGGTTTCTACAAGCACGCCATAACGAATAATATGATTGAGGAGTTGCGTCTAGGTCTCCCAAATAGTTTTTCAGGGATGCTACTCTTCGAGATTCCAGCATGTCTCTTAGCCGGTTCGTGCATTCTTTAAGTCTGCTTTTGAGTTGAGGAGATCTCTGTGATTGCCATTCTCTACGAATTTTTCTTTTTTCAGCCAAGAGCCGTTCGATATCTGCAGAATAAATTTGATTGTATCTAGCTAATTGTCGGGTTATTGTTGAATGTTGGGCAGCTGATTTGAGGTTTTGGTCAAAATCAATAAGACTCCGATCTACGTCTTCAGGTGTTCTTAGCGGGATGTTTTCCGAACAATGAGTACTAAGATACTTTCTATACTTCAACGAATTAATGCTTGTGGTAGTCATTGGTGATATGATGTTTTGTTTGTCCCATATATAGACGATAGTGAGTGAATGATCTGAGGATAATTCAAGTGACGCTTCAGCTTTAATCGTTTCTCTTGGAATACCCTTAATCGCGCCAAAATCAATAACATCCGGTATTTTTTGTCCATCAGTAGGCCAATAGGTGGGTTGTCCACTCGATATCACATTCAGACGCATTTTTGAAATTGTGTCAAACAAAACACGACCTTTTGGAGTTATTAGGCGTGATCCCCAAAACGTATGTTTAGCGTTGTAGTCGCCTGATTCTATGAAACAGGGACCTAGTGATTTGAAGAAATTGCTGTATTGACTCTCTGATATTTGAAACCTAGGAGGTGAATAAATCGAAGAAATAACTAAGTTTTGATGAAATTCTTCAATACAGATATTTGTTGCTTGTAGGTAATCTTCACAAAAATCACACAGTAAATAATGTTTGAATCGAGCCTTTATTAGTATTGCTGGACAACCACATGCTCTGCCACGGGGGTCTTTGGTGTCATATAAGATATAGCCATTTATTTTAAAAAAGCTATTTGTTGTTGAGTGAGTCTCTGCAACCCGCATGACATCAATTTGTTCCTTCTTAAGGAAGTACTCGAGTTCATTTTTGTGTTGGCGCAAGCCGTTTGCGTTCTAGAAACATATTTTTAAACAGTTCATGGTTTGTTAAGTAACGCCTGCAACATAGTAGATTGCATGCGTACCATTTTTTGCATCATGCTGCTCATAGAGCTCATAAAACTGTTTATCGAATGCACTAATGTCTCGATGCTTGCTTCGAGACGATTAAAACTACCAGATGGTGTTTGTTCTTTAGGATGCGATTGCAAATTAGGAGTAGAATTAGTTGTCGGTGTCGCTTTATGTACTGCAGTATGATTGGTTTTTACCATATCAGCGTATGAAGCATGTTGTGTTGTTGGTTGGGCTAACTGAGGATAATGAGCATTTGCTCGATATTGTTGGTGCTTAACAGGAGTATTTAGTTTTTGAGTGGTTTTCCTTACCATGGAAAAAACTGGACAGCCTCTGTAGATAGCAGTGTGGTTTCCACCGCAATTGCTACATTTTTTACTTTCGAATCATCCCTTGCTTTGTCGCATTGGGCGGAACAATGTAGCTCGCCACATACAACGCAAACCGGAGGCAACTTACAGTAAGCCCTAGTATGACCATATTCTTGACAATTTAGACACTGGACAGGTCCTGGACGCTTATGCGGCTCCTCTACAGTTATTTTACGGTGTAACAGGTATTTCAGATTGTAAATGGGGTGAATTTCGTTCTTCTTTAATCTGATATCTCCAAGTTCCAGTTCAACGCAAAATAGTGGTTGGGGGACACGTTCCCGATTACGGAGATTATCTACACTTTTTATTTTAAAACCCGCTTTTTGGAGTCCGGCTCTTATTTCAGCTGGATCAACGTATGAATCTACACCTTTAATGACTACCTGTAGACCTTTGCTACTCTTCAGCTGATAGGTATAAAAGTTCTTTTTGCAGTTTTCAAACTCGCTTACTGCTTTACGATAACTACTTTCATCAATAAATTGTATTTTTGTCTCATCTATGTTACTGCGCTTAATGGGAATCACATAAAATGAGTTCTCGCCAATAATTGTAATTAAATTTTTTATTAAATCGTTCGAATTTTTCTCCCTTAAATAAACTGGAGGTGGTTTGAACGACTTAATTGCCGTTTTATGTACACTCGTTTCACTATCTAAGATAGCAAAACGATTATGAGAATTTATTCCGTTAGAGTCCTTGTCTTTTTGTACTTTAGCCATTGGTGCAATCTGCGACACTGTGTTCAGAAGGCGATTTGTTTGTATTTATTTTATTGTCATCGCTTAGTAAAAGTGAAGAACAGGATTGGGCACGAATAACTGGCGTAGCATTAATACACAAATTATTTTCAGTTTTTTTGTTTTTATTTAATCCAGCATTGTCAACATTTTTGTTACTTAAATTAAACAGGCTCATTAGCCTTTATTGTTTTTATTTTATTTTAAAAGTAGCAATTCAATATACCGTTGTACAAAATAAAAAAAAGGGGAAAAAAGAAGAAAAAAATATTTTAGAAACAACTTTGTTGTTGTATTAAAACAGGTTTGTTTTTTGTTTTTGTTTTAAATTGTTCACACAATGTATGTTTTGTTTTTTGTTAATGCGAGCTTAAAAAAAAATCGCGACCGCACTTATCAACGCCAAAAACAGAACTGATGCTCGATTGTAGTTGATAGTAGTAAAAACATTTCTCAAATGATTAACAAATAAATTTCCCTTTTCGGAATCATTTCTAGCCCAGTCACCAGACTGATTTCGCAAGGGAGGTTTACGTTCAACTGGTCTTTTTAAAACTCTAGAAGCCCTCTATAACGAATAGTCGCACTGAGGGGTACCATCAAGACGTTCCAAGTATGATTTACGTGAAGCCGTTCTTTGAGTTTCAAGCAAATTCCTTAGTTGGTTTGTGCATTTCTGAGGCAGTTTCTACAGAGTTTCTTTTAGATGATTTGCCGCGTTATTTTGGAAAAAAAAATTAAAAATAAAAAAACTAATGATGCATTGCCCTTAACTAAACAATTCTCTACAAAACTGCATCATTACATTTTTTATATTTTATACTCGAAAAATGTATTTTCTGATGTGCTCAATAACTCTTTTTTTAAACCAACATCGCTTGGTTTCTTGGCCAAACTTTGGCGTATTGGACAGCGGAATTTCTAAGCAACTGAATCAATAATTGGCTAAACTCTCCAGAAGATATTTGCTTTTGTTTTGCTTCAGATACGTCATATGTACTTTTAATATTTATTGGCGCCTAACTCAGAAGAAATGCATCTAAGTATTTTTCGAATGATATCTCCTTTCTTGCCTTCACTATCAGTGCTTTCCCACGAAACATAATTTTTTTCCGCATTTTCATCATCGCTGCTAAAATCGTACGCATCTGAATCTTGCAGCGCTGCTGCCAAAATGGCATTATCGGTAAGCACTTCCAATGATAAAAAGACATGAGACCCGAAACGCACACTTGATGCATTCTTTAAAATGTTTAGCTTCAACGCATTTTTATTGCATCAAATGACTTTAATTGGGTTGAAACATTAAAATTTATCATTGTTTAGTAACTTATGCGGCCAATTTTAGCAAAACTAAATGTAACGCAAGAATTTCCCAATATAATTCAAGTAACAATAAATGTGAAAAGAAAACATAACGAACAATCAGGACAATCGATGCATGCCGTTCTTTTTGACATTGCACACTGGGGTAGAATCAAAATATTTTGGAAATAATGCAGCCATTTGATTCAAAACTTGATATAGGCATAGCAGAGCAGTTTCTGAGTATAAACTTTGCGCTAGACACCATATACTTGCCAGGGGTATGCTCAAAGCTGATTACCTCGCCTCTGCATATTCTTTTATTAAGACCGAAACCCACCCGCACAATCGATGCACAATGGTCTGAAAGGATTATAAACAGAGAAAGAGCTTATGTACATACTATGGTTTTAGTAAGAGCAATATTAGTTTTTAAATATTATATGTTATACGTTAAAGGTTGTGTTTATTTATTAGTGATGTTAATGTATATTTTTTTCTTTAATATTTGTCTTCCTGATTTAAATGACGCTCAAAATATTGAAAAATATTAAATTGCATTAATAAAAAATCAAAAGAGTTTTATTTAAATGGAGTTTGCGGCAAAATTTAAACAAATATTTTAATTAAGGTCGAAAAAAGACTATAAACTTTTTAACAACAACGATATTTACACCTGTAAGTTTAGGAAGCTCATGAACGTCTTCTTTAATGAGTGTTTCCACAAAGTGTTGTTCCATACGTTTCTCAACTTCTATGTATTTACGCAATTTGTTTTCTTAAAAAATAACACATGTATGAACATCTAGAATAATAAAGACGTTTGAAATACTTTGCCTGAGTTATGCAATTCCATTGTGATGAGGAAGAAAATTTTCAACTTTTATAAATAATTTCAGAATGATTTTTTTATTTACTCGTGTGTTAATTTTCTTGTAGGTGTGTGAGTGTAGTTTTTATTGAAAATTCTTTAATAATTTTCGTTTTCTTTTTGTTCTGGCAAATTATAAAAGTCTGACGTCAATAAAAAAAATATAATGTTGATCGCATTGATTCCATTACGGGTACAAGTATTCGCGCGTTGATAATGTATTGTTTGTTTATTCTGCCGGTTGCTTCACTAATGTTCAGATACACGAATATTAAGAACCAAAATTTAATTGGGTACAGTACAATTTTAAATATAGAAATGTAATCTTAATGGTCTTTTGGTTGCTTTATTTCGGGTGTGTGCAATTTCAAGTTCCATATACTATAAATTAAGTAATGAAAATAATTCCCCTAGAATACGATTTTAATGCGTTCCTATTCCAATTATTCAGCACCCAATTGATGAATATTGAGTAGTATTGAGTAATTAAAAGTAGCAGAAATCGCAAGCACTACTTCGAAGCAGCGTTGTCAATTCAGCAACTTTTTTATTAATGTAGGGAGAATATTGAAGCATATCACTTCCTTAATTGGTCCCTTTTTGATCCGCCACAATGATTATAGGTAACCAACTTGTAATTTACGGCAACCTTACTTTCATTGAGTCACGTGCTACAACCAGCCTTTACTCTTTACTATCTTATAATTGCTAGCATTTATCCAAGCCTTAGTTCCCCTATCACATCCACATTTAACAAGTTTCAGCCAGTGATCCTAAGTATTATGCTAGCCAGTGATGTGCTACTGTCTCAACGACTTCCAGGCATAGTCTGAAAGTATCAGCTTCTTCGATTTTCATCTTAGCTAGATGATACTTGAAGTTGCCTTGAGGTACCTCATATCTAAGTACCTTGCTGGCCTTCCTGCCAAGGGGCTCTTTGAGCACCATTCGAGCCTGCCTACATAAAGTAGCCTCCCTCCACTTTTTCAGGCTTAGTGAGTTCAGCAATTACGCCATTACTGGTCGATAGAAATTCACAACAGATCCGCTTTTTGCTAGTTGGTCTGCTGTTTGATTCCCAGCTGTAGCTATGTGTCCTTTAACCCACACCAACGTTACCTCATTAACCGAGGCACACCTGTTAAGTTTTAAAACATATTCCAGTACTAGATTAGAGTATACGTTCACTTGTATCATGCGTTTTATAATCGACTGGTTGTCAAGTACAATGATAACCTTTCTTCCATGCACCCGACTGTCCAGCCAGTGATCCAACGCTTGCAGCAACCCAAGCAATTCTTTTGGTAGACGGAGACATGCTCCCCAAACGCAGACTACAGGACAGGTTCAGCTCAGCTGAGCAGTAGGTCTATTAGTATACACCTACAGTTTTCGCAGTTACCGTCGATTTTGAAACAAGCAAATTCTCCGTCCCCGCATTCAAAACTCCTCTTTTAAAACCCTTAGTCTTCCATTTGATAGCAAAGTATTCAATAAAGGAGCTTTTGTTACATCGCCCAATTCTCATACTCGAAATTTTACGAAAAACGTTTTTTCGATGAAATCATATTTATGTTTTCATCGACCCTTGCTAGCATTCTTTTAAACTGTTTATTAATTTGTTCGTAGACAAGTTTCTAGGACATCCCCTAGGCTCTGCTCTTTTCCTAAAATATAGCATTTTCTATATGTGCATATACTATTATCCTTAATGCTAATTACTTCAATTTGTGCTTGTGTCGCTTCGATGTAACATTCCGCAGTTTGCTGTCTCAAACGCAATTTAAATTTGAAACGCACGCTTTTCTCACGACAAAACTGTTTCAGTTTATATGCAAGGTAGGACCCTAAGTGTTCTCATGCGTTTTAACAGGATAAAAATTTTTACTTTTTATGGGAGGTACCACTCCCGCTATCCCAATCCAGTCTTTATTTCGCTACTTGGACAAACTTTCAAGACTCTAAATGTTGTAGATCCCTAGATTGGACAAATCGGTGCAGTTGTTGCGGTTACCAACGAACGACATTTGGTTTTATTTATATAAGAAGAAGAGTATTAATTTTTGAAATCGAAATGGTTGCTATGGTTTTTTGTTTTGTTTGGAACTTTAGATTTGGCTTTCTTTCTAGACTGATTGAACTTCTCATTTAGTCTATTAAGTTTTAAACATATGAATCTGAGTTTTGAAAAATAATAATGTAAAGAAAATTATTTTTTAAAATCATTTATATACCTGAACTCATTTTTTATTTATGGGTCGATTATGGATGGAAACCAAACTCCAGTTGTGTTGTCAGTTGCCGAAATTGTATTATGTATGGCAACTGGTAACTAAAAGTTGTTAATTTCAGTTGCCAAACTGGCAACCATAAATTAGTGGTTGCTGTTGATTTTTTTTTCACTGATAAGGCAAAAAATCTGAATAAAACTAGGTTTAATTTTAATATAGTTTTGTATATTTTACAGTTTACATAAATATTTAAAACAAATTTTATAAAATATACATACATATGTATGTATTTCTTTAAATTGTAGATTTCAAAACCGTAAAATAACACAACACTTCAGCATCACTTTCAGCATTTAAGGAAAACAACCTACACGTTGCGTTTTGGAAATAATCATTTTATTTGATGTATTTTTTATTCACTTTTTTCAAAATACTTTTTTCTTCCTTATTTATTAAATTTGTTAAAAACTTTTTGATTGTTTATATTTATTTTCAGTTGCTAGAATGTTTTGCCAAAATAGAATCAAAAGGACTGGAAAATTAGGATCTGAATACTCTAAAATTTCCTAAAAGTGTTTGAAACTCCACCAATGCCACCGGATCTTAATCCGACAGAGGAAGCCAAGAGTCAAAAATTTCAATGTTTTTCAACAGTAAAACCAGAGTACTATTTCTGCAACATTTTTTCATGACTTGTTCAAACAAATTTTTAATGTATGTAGTTTGACAGCATTCCGCATGAAAAAATGAACAGAATATTGGGCTTAAACAAAAAAATGTATTTAAAAAATTGTATACGAAATTGTACCAAAAAAGCATGAAGTGTACCAGTGTACCACTGATGTGTCAATTGTACCAAATTTGGTACAATTGCACCACAAATCCCAACACTGGTGTAGCCACAGGAACCATCAGTAAAAATGCTGATGTCGTTCTCCATGCACTCATTATGTACATATAACGCCTGCAATGAGTGTCCGATGTAGTCCTTCGAATATTTTTCTTCTACTCGTGCGTTATATCGCCATTTGAGCTTCCCTAACCTCGATGTTGCCCAATGTGCAACATCTTAAATGGTTCAAACAAATATTATAATTTAATTATTTCAATTGAATTATTTTTTAGTTTGGCGACTTCTTCTATTTTTTAACAATTAATTAAGTGATAAAATAAATAAAATTTAGTTTACGTTTGCCCAAGTATATTTAATTATCAGCTTCGAACTGAGAATTAATAATTTAATAAATGTCAAAGTATAAAGGCGATTACTTACGCATTGCACTGAATTCATTATTGTGTTGATCATTTTGAAAAACAGTTTCTATAAAAAAGAAAAAGAGAAAACGTAATTATATATGATATTGCTTACATAGTATGTAAAGTAAAACTGTTGAAAAATCGAAAGTACTATGGATACTATCTATAGTTCTGTTTCCATTGGACAATAGCGATACTATCGTCCTATTTTTTTTTAGCAAAGTGCCTATAAAATCGATGCAGTAATAAGAATATTTACAGAACAATGCTTTGTGTATACCCCGCAGAAAGGATCCATTATTTTAGATAGATGATCTAGCGTACAACAAAAACGTGTTGATATGTTGCTTTAACAGCTTTTTTTCTACTTTCTCTTGGAAATAAGATATATTTGAATCAAGATACTAAGGTATCTCCTCACAAAATTTTGTTAAAATTCATCCCGTAGTTTTTACGTGATGCGAACACAGACAGACAGTATATAAGTTACTGTTTTATTATATGTATATACATACATATGTATACGGGCATTATTTTATTAGCCCAATTCACAATCTTGTGCAAATGGTCTTGTATCGTAGCATTTGCAAAATGGTGTAGGATAACACAGCACAACAAAATAAAAAAAATTTCATGTGCTCTTAAAACCACTATATAATTTTGATGTATCATGACTACCTTTGTACAAAAATGGTAAAATTTTTAAATTCTATGGATAGATTTTTTTTTAAAAAAATTTTTTTTAAAATTGCAATTTTTTTGAGACGTTTCTTCAAATAATTAATGATAACTCAAAAACTACTAGTCCGATATTATTAAAATAAATTCAGAAAAATTAAGATTTGCATAGCCTTTAATTCGTCTATATATCGCGTTTCAATCGGATCAATAGTATCGGAGTTATAATAAAAAACTTAAGAAAAAAATATATTTTTTACGTAAAAATGGCAAAAATTTTCGTTTTAAAAAAATCATAAAAAATCGAAAACGGCAAAAAACTTCCAGACTCATTTTTTTATCGCATAGCGACATATAATAGCAACAAAATGAGATATCGACCATAAAAATCGATTGATTTTTTTCGAATTTATTCACATTTTAGTGAATTCGCTCATTTTCTCAAAATTTTAGTTTTTTGCTTGATATACGCATTATAGCGGGGATTTCAAATGTGTGAAAAACATAAATTTTCCAATTTCAAGGGGTGCATGTCGGATTAATGTTAGATTTGATGAGAAACTTCCACCCACAAAATTTTAGTCAAATTCGACAACGTTAACACGTAGCGCATAGGCCCCAAATCTGAAAAAAAGCGTTTAAATCGAAAAACATTGGACGCCGAGTACTATATGTACTTCATGTCGATTCAATTTAACTCTAAGCTCATCTAACAAAAAGTAAGTATAGGTTAATACATTTGGAATATTTTATAAAATTTTTAATTTTCTGTTATAAAAATTTTTCAGACCACACTGGGGAATTTCGAAGCCTATGCTATGGAGAGAAACAACGAATCATGAATCTGATTGCTATTTTTGTTTAACTACAAAAACCGGCTTTGGAAAACATTTGCGATGGTCTTACCCTACGAGGTCTGCTGATGGGTTTCAACTTGCAGTTCTACATTCACAGGAAATTATGGATGCACAAGATCAGGGACCAAGCTGTAGTCAAGTGCTTTCATCTTCACAAGGACACTCAACCTCAAGCATGTGTTCTCAATCAGGAAGTTCAGATCCAGAACTACCTATATCTGAAAATGACGAGTTGATCCCACACAAAAATATCTCACCGAGACCATGGAATCAAGACCAGCTAAATGATGTAATAAGAGAACTTGGATTGTCAAAAGCATCTTCGGAATTACTTGCATCCCGGATGAAGGAATCAAATCTCATAACGGAGGAAACTAAAGTTTCGTATTACCGTACCCGTGAAAAAGGCTTACTTCACTATTTTGCAGAAGAGGACGATTTTGTCTGCTGCACGGATATTCCTGGTTTGATGACTGCCATGGGCTTACATAGATATGATTCAAGCGAATGGCGTTTATTTATTGACTCATCAAAACGCAGCTTGAAGTGTGTCCTTTTGCACAATGGAAATAAATTTCACTCCTTGCCAATCGCACATTCAACCAAGGTAAAAGAAGAATACTCTGTAATTGCATTGGTCATGAAGAAGATAAAGTATAATGAACATAACTGGGTAATTTGTGTTGATATTAAGATGGTAAATTTCCTATTAGGTCAACAAAGTGGCTATACCAAATACCCTTGTTTTTTATGTTTATGGGACAGCAGAGCTAAGTCAGAACACTGGAAGAGAAAACAATGGCCTTATAGGGAAACACTGGACCCAGGTATGAGGAATGTTATAAATGTACCTCTGGTGCCCCGAGATCGCATCATATTACCCCCTCTTCACATTAAACTTGGTCTGATGAAACAATTTGTTAAAGCACTTAACAAAGATGGTGAATATTTCCAGTATATTTCAAGGAAGTTTAAAAGTTTGAGTATGGAAAAGCTGAGAGCAGGAATATTTGACGGCCCACAAATTCGCAAATTGGTCAAAGATACCGATTTTCTCAGTTCAATGTCAGAAATTGAGAAAAATGCATGGGATTCGTTTGTATGGGTTATTCAACATTTCTTAGGAAATAACAAGGATGATGATTATGTTGCGCACGTTGAAGAGATGTTAACTCACTTCCAGAATCTTGGATGCAACATGAGCATCAAGTTACATTACCTTCACAGTCACTTAGATCGTTTTCCTGAAAATCTAGGAGACTTAAGTGAGGAACAGGGCGAACGATTTCACCAAGATATTCGGACAATGGAGGAAAGATACCAGGGTCAGAGGGTATGAAGAATATTGTAATATGCTTATTGTAGTCAATATTCCAATTGAAAATTTTTTGTTTTGCAATAAGTGAATTAAAAAACCGTTCACAATTCATGGGAAATTTTTAAAATTGCATAAATTTGCAATCTCAAATCCACAAGATTGTGAATTGGGCTATTATTAATTTTTTGCATATTTTATAATTTGTTTATAATACATTTTCAATTTCTTTTGGATTCATTTTTCATTATTGTTTAAAGTTGATCTTCTGGTCGGATTTTTGAATAAAAATAATTCGAGATTGGTTTTAAAATATTTTTCGAATCGATCATAATGTTTATATGTACATATTTTTATTAAAACGTTGTTTGAAATGATTTATGTTTAGTTTTATTATGTTTTATTAGATGTTTATGTTAATTTTTCTGTAATAAAACAAGTTGAACTTAAATTGAGAAATGAGGTTGAATTTGATTTCAAGTGGACAGCCAAAATTATTATTAAACTACTGATCACCAGAAAAATGTCAAAAATGATTGATTTTGGGATGATAAAATCTTTTTCAAGAAAAAATATTAAATAATCGCTACAGGTATCTTACCTAACGACTACATGCCCTAGCGAAAATTGGTTGAAATATAGAAGAAAACTCAGTTCGATTCGCTATTGACTGTAAAAAGAAGAATGCGAAGAGAGCGGCAATCACACAGATCTTATCAATCTTAAAACAAAGTAAAAGAAGACACGAAAGTACTAAGAGATATACTGGATTGCAGAAGAATAGCATCACAACACCACAACCGGTTTATCACTAAAGCGTGCGTTTAGTAAGCGGATTGTGTAAACGCTATGGTTTTGATTAAATAAGAAACAAAATGCTAATAAACTACCCCGTGAAGCTCTTAACATAATTTTTTCTGATATCCATGATTCTTAAGCCAGAAAAGATCATACAAAGATAGAATAATAAAGCGCCTTGAGTATATTATAAAATATGTCAAAACTAACTGGGAATCTCTCAAAACATGTCTCACACATGTATATAAAAAGCGAGAGAGTTATTTGCCATTTTAAGTTCATCTCAGCCAATTGAAGCCGGAGTATAAGAACACGATAATTCTCCTTCCAAAAGCCTACTAAGAGTTTTTATAACATGCCTTTTTAGATGCGTATTGTACACTAAAAGTTGCAGATTTTAATTATTTTTATTAATTTTTTTCTGATTGCTTAGCAAATGCTATTTTCAAAGTTTGTTTTATTAATTTTGATTTTAAAATAATAATTTATGGCACAAATATTTTCTTAACTGCAGTCTGTTTTGATTTAAACTAAATATTAAAAAGATTTATGTCGTGTTCCCCGCGTATGTTCATGTCTTTACTATGAACATTTCGGTCATTTAAATAATTTTGAAACCAAGTTGGGGCAAATGGTATTTTACTATTTATTGTTGCCTCATGTATAAAAGCATTTAATATTTGTACATTTATTATTAATCGAAACACTAATGGTAAATATTTGAGAAAATTTTGAATTTATTATTCTTTAAATGCCACTGCTAAGTAAACAAATTAATTATAAATATTTAAATAATTCAAGCAATAAAACATTAACACAATAATCGATTTTTTATTCATTAAAACTTAATTTAACTTAATTTAAATCGCACCTGAGAAAATCTGTTTTATTTTATTTTCAGACATTTTTTATTAGTGTGAAAATTCTAATCAATAAAACTTTTAAATCAATACTCTGAAGAGGTAACCTTTTCTTTTATTATTTTTATTATTATTTTAGAAACACTAACCTTTTCTATTGCTAGCATTAAGAAAATTTTAAACGAACGCTCTATTTATCGGAGTCTTGTACTCATACTTAGTCATTTGCAAGAAGACCGTATTAAGTCAAGATTTGCAATAAATTCACCAACCATTTAACAATAGCTACAATTCTTCTTATATAGGGTGATTAAAATAGAGATTCTTTTTTTAATAGCCTTTTTTTGACAGATCTCGTGTGAGTCGTATCATGCTGTCATGTTATTTTTGTTTAGTATTGTTTGTAATTTCATAATGGAAAGACTTGCGCCTGAATCGCTTCGCTCTATGGGCTCTTGAAAACTTCTAAGAAGATCCGACGTTTTCGAGTCAAATTTTGTTTAGCGATTAGGCCCATTTCTGGCTCAATGGGTATGTAAACAAAATTGCCCCATTTGGGACGAAGAGCAACCTGAAGAGATTCAATAGCTGCCACTTCATGCAGAAAAAGCATCGGTTTGGTGTGGTTTGAGGGCCGGTGGAATCATCGGCCCAAATTTTTTAAAAAATGAGTCCGGTGCGAACGTAACGTTGAGAGAACATTTTGGTGAGCACATAATTTCACGTTTTGGGCCGGTCGATTGGCCACCAAGATAGTGTGATATCACACCGTTAGACTTTTTCCTGAGGGGATATGTAAAGTCTAAAGATTCTGGCCTAGTTCTTGTCATTCGCCAGTTACCAGTCGAAATGCTCGAACGAGTCATCGAAAATTGGACTCAACGGATGCATCATCTCCGACGTAGCAACGACCAACATTTGATAGACATAGTCTTAAAAAAATAAGTGCCAAAGAATTTTCTTTCAAATGATAATAAACATGAAAGATGATCACCCCTATATAGGATTGCCATTTAATTTAAATTTCTGCCAAATTTATTTTCGACTTCATAAATTATTTATATTCTAAATCCTTTTGAGTAGGGAGTTCGATTTAACAATACCTGTTTCTTCATGTTAAAATAAATTTTCGGAGAGGAGACCTGATATCTTGTGGAAATTCTTAATACAACAATCTCTAGCTATATCTAGCTTATGAAATTTTGTTATTAAGGGTCAGTAAAATTGGTAAGCAAAAGGCGGAGATATTCCCAAAAATTGCGAGTGACTACTCTTCTACAAGCTTCTAACCAAAAACTTAAAATTATCACCAAATTGAAAATTCACTTAATATGGAAGTATCAATAAAAAAACTTATTCTCTCAAATATAAATTTTATAATAAAGACCCAAATTTAAAAAAAAGTCAGCTTATTTTTCATCTATATTAATATAATTGTTTAATTTTATTGCGTTATTTTTTAATGATATAAATGTTGAAACGTAGTTGGATACATGAGTAACGAAAAAAAACTGAAATTACTACAAATCGAAAAATCGTGATTTCACTAAAAAAACATCTATACTTTACCAAAAAACATGTTCCACAATGATAATTTTTAGGGTTCCGTACCTAAAGGGTAAAAACGTAACCCTAAAGTTTTTGCTGCAATGTATGTCGGTCTATCAGCGCCTTTTATCTCTGATAGACTCTTGAAATGTTCACACAAATTGTATTACTATGGCTGCTATATATGGTTTGGGATTACACAGACTTTTGCATTTCCAGGGAAACGGAAAGAAAGTAATTGCATTCACTGTAATTTCCGGGAAAAATCATATCTTAAAGACATTAGGTTTATTTACTAGTATGTAAATATTGATAGTCTTATTAAAACAAACAATCAAAAAAAGCTAAAAAATCATAGAGTTCATAAAACTTAAAAACAAAGAAAAAATATTAAAAATTCAGGTAACGGAAAATATGAAGGAGATAAAAAATATATACTAATACCAGACCAGTTCTCAAAAATGCGTTTTATCAAAATAAATTAAAATTACATAACAGGTAATTCTTCGCACAAGAATTTTTAAAATGGTTTGATTTTAAATCGGTTAGTTAAGTTAACGTGATTTAAAACCGCATGCTTATTTATAAGAGATCTTTAAATAAATTGCTTGAATAGACAAATTAAAGAGTTGTTTTTTAATTTTTGTATTAATTTATTATTTTTTGTAGAAATATATATGTAAATTAGAAATCTTTTTTAGTTTTTTATGATTTTTCCACACTTTTAAACTACCAGCAGATTAAGTGTTTAGAAAACATATAAACGCTTGCCAAGTTTACAAAATGTTGTGGGCCGCAAAATAACTTTTTAATATGCCCCTTTTTTGCAATACTTTTTTAATCCATTCGAGCCAACAATGAAGTTCCAGGCCCTTCCATTTGTTTTAATCTTAAGTATTTTTTCGCGTGGTTTTACAAATTTTAAATCAATCAAAGAATATAAATTATCTGATCTACATAACAAGCTGAAATTACGCAGGTGTTTCAAATTGGTTTGAGAAAAGAAATTTTCAGAACAGTCTTTTTATACTAAAAATGTATTTAAATAATTATGTTTTTTTATACAAACCAGGTTTTTAGAACTTTAGCAAATCACTAGATATTGTGTTTATATTGGTTGTAAAATTTGCAGCGTTAAAAAAGTGTAAAAGGGTTTTTTAGCTTTTACTTTTCACTGAGATAGGATAGTTAATAGTTAACATGTCATAATAAAGATAAATCAGATTTAAATGTTTCTGGCTGCAAATAACTGAAATTCTTTTTCAAACAAATTGAAAGGGTTTAGGTATTTTTGTCTGTCACAACTGCTAGTTGATCTGTTTAACAGATGTTTTTTTTTTCGCAATTTTTCAATAATTAATTACTCATATCTTAAGTCTAAAAAAAATAAATATACTTGTTTAGTCCAACAAGTGATGGACAAAAAAAAATGCATGTTTCACGATAACTGTAATTTGCGGGTTATCCCTCTGATGTACGGATGAAAGAAGCAGTGTCCCTCCTTCTTAGTCGAATGTAACCAGGTTCATTTAATATGTTACGCGCCAGTGGATTCGAATGAGTTTCAAGCTTCTTTAAATACCTTATGGCAAGTTTCGTTATTTCTGCTTTAACTAATGGCACGTTTAGATCTTTGAGGATGTTCGAATTTTTTATATACCAGGGAGCAGATGTAATTATACGAAGAATCTTATTTTGGCGCCTTTGAATTTTTTCTACGTTGGTAGCTGAGGCAGTGCCCCATAATTGAATGCCATAACACCATATTGGTTTTAGAATTGACTTGTATAATAAAAGTTTGCAATCTAAAGCTAGAGTAGAATTTCTGCCAATAAGCCAGTTTAGTTGGACTGCTTTCAAAATTTAATACGTGGTCTTGTAAATATTGTGATGCTACTTCGGGACTTTCGTGAATGCTCAAAAAAGCTGTGTCGTCAGCAAATGTCGATGTGTGAACTCGGTTATTAGTTGGCATGTCTGAAGTATACAATAAGTATAAAAAAGGCCCCAATATACTACCTTGGGGAACTCCGGCTTCGATTGGCTGGGGTGAGCTCAAAAAATCTCCTTCTTTCACAATAAATTTTCGTTCGGTTAATTAACTATCTAGCAGCTTATAGAGGTTTATGGGGAAATTCAGTTTTAGCTTATATATTAGGCCTTCATGCTATACCTTATCGAATGCTTGAGAAACGTCAATAAAAAGCGCAGAACAGTATTTTCTCTCTTCAAAAGTCTTCTTAACAACATTGAACAGATGTGCTGAGTAAATTTTCCCGTTTTCCGGTAAATTATAGAGTGTATTTTTACAAAATCTACTATTACAACAGGTAGCAAAAATAATATTAATAAAAATAAAAAGAAACGAAAATTAAAAAAAAAATTAAAAATTAATGAACCATAACAAGCAGACGTTTAAAATTTCTAAAAGCAAGTAATCTTTACAAATAATAAAATAGTAACTCATTTCCTGTCAGTCTGCCTGTGTTCGCATCAAGTAAAATCTACTTGATGGATTTTAACAAAATTTTGTGAGGAGGTATCTTACCATCCTGATTCCAATATAGGATACTTTTTTTTCGCAAAAATATCTCATATCTCATTGGCACAGAAAGGCCATTCTGGATGGTGCAATGCCCATCCAGACTTTCTGTTGCCCGCCCCAGAAATTTCAAAAAATGTACTATATATTTATTTCCAGAAAATTATTCTTCAATATAAATCATTTTGCCCCTTGGCAAATTTGACCTTCTAGGCTAATGCTCATTTCCAAAAGAAAGTGGAGAAAAAGCAGTGTAAGTACGCAATTTCCGGTTTAAAGGTACTACAATTTTCGGTTTCGCAACAGAAGGGAATGTTTTAAAATACATAATGACAAAATATGAAGTAAGTATGAAGTATGAATTACTTACTGCTAAATAGCCAATTGAATAAAATTTGTATTTGATTTGTAATTTTACTTTGGAATTAAATTGTTATCTAAATATTTTAAACACCTTTTACAGAGCTTTACAATAATATTTAGAATTTTATATAAATAAATCTTAGAATTTTATCCACGGATGGGTACCTTTATATAAAGCAAATAAGTAAGAGTCTTATAAAATACGAAACAATTGTTTACTTAGTACCTTCAGCCATTGTTTAATCGCTATGGGCAATTTTATTTATAGATTTTAAAGTAATAAATTAGAACTTGTTTATTA
The DNA here is from genome assembly GCA_949628195.1 of Phasia obesa. NCBI lineage: Eukaryota > Metazoa > Arthropoda > Insecta > Diptera > Tachinidae > Phasia > Phasia obesa. The sequence goes on from OX451216.1 coordinate 78,995,672, forward strand.
AAGCATATTTCACTAACCCATAGACCTACGAATTTGACATCAATGCACTTTTAATAAAAATAACGTACACACAATTTTGGTACACTAACAGCTAAACCTAATCAAGCGCGTAAGTCGTAACGACGTCTAGCGCCTAGCTTTGAACAAACCTAAATAAGAGCGCAACGCCCTGTAATAAATAGTAATGTTAATATCTGTACCTCGGAGAGATACAACACTATGCCCATTTTCATAACTTTACAGGAGAGGAGTTTTAAACTTTTGGTGTTCTATCCCTCTAAATGAAAGTGGACTTGGTGTTGTTTTAAAACATGCTATATCCGGTTCTAACTTGTTTTTGACATAGTGCTCTATTCCTCTATGAAATATGAGAAAAGCTGATTTTAACTCTGTAATAAAGTCAATATGGAAAAAATGGACATAGTGTTGTATCCCTCCGAGGTACAGATATATTTTGTATAGTAAAATCTGATAAATGTAAAAGCAAAATAGAGATAATGTATTTTACACAAAAAACAAAAAAACAATAACAGTTTGTTTGCCCAACTTCACTATCTAAAGCTTTTTCAATATTGGATTTTGCAACTACCAAAAGTTGACGCCGCTATTCTATGTTACGACTTCACTCCTTAGCGATCTTCAAACTAATATGATCTTATGGAGTTTCGGATCGGTATGTCAAAGTCCCAACTAAATATAAATTTGTTTATATTCGATATGTTACCGTGTAAAAATTCTTACAAATTACTCGTAGTCGAATTATCTTGAATTTATTTTAAAGGCTAAATTTTGTTCTTTTTAAAATTTTTTAAAAATTTTGTCGTGGTTCTTTATGTTTAGGATTACGAAATAAACTTTTGTTGTTGTTTTTTTTATTTGTTACTGCCTTCCACGTTATTATTTGGTTTTGTTGTGATCACGTGTAATTTGTTTGAGTTCAACAATTATGTTTTCCAATCGATTGCTCACGTGTCAAGCTATTCAGGTAGTAATTTGTCAGTATCAGTATGTTTCATTGTACAATGTAAATGGTATTTTTTTAATATTTGCTTCGCTTTTAGTTGCTATTTATTTGCATATTAACTTGCATAAATGCATATTTAATATGAATAAAATAAAGATAATTGCGCTCTTTTGAAATGTAAAAATGCCTTTAAGTTCATCATAAGAACAATTAGAGATTATATATACGGTGGCCATTATTTTCATGTTAAAATAGTGTACACATGTAAATATATTAATATAATCGATATTTTGCAAATGGTATTTTTTTAAGGAGGTAAAAATGCATTTACGCACTACACTCATGGTCGTCACCATACATGGGTATGTCTGGCTTGCCAGGAGTGTGAAGTACTGACTAAAACAGCCCCTTGTTAGCTTGGGAATGATATCCAACCTTTCGGATTACTTCTGGGTGGTTCCCTGCTCATCATCTACTTCGCCTGCGTCCAGGATCCGCTATCTTTTAGCAGGATATCGTTCGTTCAGTCATGCAGCAGTTAAACTGACCTGCATTCAAGTTTCCAACTGCGCTTATATCTGAGCTTATTTCTCTTTCTGCGACGTCTAGATCTGCTTTCTTAGTACGCAAGATAGTTTCGCAATATTAATGGTGCAGTAACGCTCGCTAGTTATTGTCGATTTTCTAACCAGCGGGCACGCTTAAAGAAAGTATATTATCATCCATGATGTCTTCGCTTTCATAAAGGCAATAGGGAGAGCCTCATGTATTCATTCTGTGATAATATTTCCGGAAATATCCATGACCTGACAACATTTGGGTCAAATAGTAATTAACATTTCCATTAAGTCTATTTACCCATTTTTCTATATCTGGGATGAGCCTTGCAGTAAACCTGCTTCTTGTATCGGGGTTCCACCTATGAAGCCAACTCTGTAGAATCTGATCCTGTCTAATTAGCTATTCTATCCTAGGTTCTTTGTCGCTGGTTTGTTTATATATATATATTATATCCTCTTTCGTCCTATTCCCGCTATCACTAGTATAGCGCTTGCGGACACCGTACGATACGCAGATGTAACTCGTAGTGTAGCTGTCCTTAGCTTGGCCAGCAATGCCTTCGGTCTTTTCTTCACCTTCATTTTTTCGCCCCAAATCTCACTTCCACAGTGGAGAACACTGTTACTCACCTCCATCAGGAACTTACGCTTGGTTGGTAGCTGTCCGCCTATGTTAGCCATCAAAAGGCTCAGCTGTCCTGTGATCTTCGATGCCTTGCTTATAGCATAGTGGATCTGATCCGAATTTGTTAGTTTTGAGTCAAGTCTTATTCCCAAATACTTGAGGAATTTCTATGTTCTCATTATGAAAAATTTCATATATATAAATATTTATCTCCACAGGTATATGACGTCTGGTGAGAATGAGAATAAGTATTTCGGTTTTATGCGTAGCTAGTTGTAAGTCGTTTTCATCTAAACACGTTTTGGTCCTTATCATTACTTGCCTTACTTTCCTTTTGACCTCCTCTGTATTTCGGGCTCGAATTACCGATGCTATTTACATGATAAATGAAATCGAATATTTGATAACTGTGTTTCTCTCGCATACTCCTCCATTTTTACTAACCCTTAAATGCACAAATTCAAATCTTGAGTGCATTTTTGGACACCCTTTAATTATTACATAAACATACACTTATCTTTTACATGTGTTTCTATTGCAGAGTAATAAACACTTGATGAAAAAGCGTGTCGGCTGTTGTACGTAGTTGTTTGTATAAAACAAAAGAAACAATGAAAAACATTTTACAAGTGAATAAACTCGTTCATAAGCATCGATGGGTTTTCATAAATAGATACAAGTGTACAGGTGCGTATGTATTCAAATATTCCACTCATATATGTACATATATTTAAAATAGGAAAATAATTCCGATTACGAAGCATATGTGGCAACAAATTAAAATTTTAAAACTACTGGTCCAAATTATTTCAAACTAACAAGTACTTAAAACTTTTTTTGCAACTAAAAATAACTTTGTATTAAAATGTCAACTATAATAGTTTTTTATTTAATATTATGCTAATTACCCAATAATGCCATTTATCTGTTGTGGGAAAAGCTAGTTCCCATACTTATTTCACTGTGTGCTTAGGGCAGATCGTCAGGAATCCATTTTCCTAATTTTATTTATTACAATGAAGTGTAAAATAAAATTAATATTTTTGAAAATATGGTAGTACACCGACTACTTTTGACAAAATAAATTGGTTTTTAAAAACGTAGTGGCAACATCATACCTTTCATTTATTTGTTTACGTTCAACAAACTACAAATTAGTTATCTGTGGAATAAACAAACGAAAATATTTTATATACAATAAACTAGATCTGTTTTCCATTTTTATTTTTCAATTTATTTTTCTTCATAGATAAGAAAATATGGCAACTTTATAGTTGACAAAACATGGCAACTTCAAACTCTTATATCTAATGCACGGTACGTATATTTGTTTTTACACTGCACACAAATAAGTTTCACACACACATTTTTATCTTCATAGGTGTTTGGTTTTCAAACTGTTCACATCTCCTTGTCCATGAAGTAATTTTTGTCCAGCTTCTTTCTTTTTCATCGTCAATAAAAGAAGCAAAAATTTGTTTCCTAAATTGAACACCACCATTCGTAATGAAGTATTCATGACGCTTCGTTTTTGCTTCACCACACATTGAATATTTAGTAATATTTCTTTCGTTTGTACGAAGTGTGAAACGAACATGAAAGAAAATAAATGCGTCGTTCATTTCAAAGAATATATTTTAAAGCAATAGTAAACGTTCTATTGAAAAGGGTTATAAATTGACCTGCTCTCATGTTTTTACAATTAATAATTTTTGCAAAAAAAAACCGACTTCAAAACAGATAGAAGGGCACCAATTCTAAACTAAAAATGTAAGAAGTAATCTGTAAGAATTAGATTTAAACCAAATAAAAGATGCGCCACAATTAGAGGGAAAAAATAAAGACTATTGAATGTCAAGCCTCTCCCTATTACTGTTTAAAAGTTAAGTTATTTTCACCAGCATCCGTCTTGTATGGGGAGACCATTCAAGCCTCTGTCTATAACGGTTTCAAGGATAGGGGCACACAGATCAAATAACATCACCTATTCGGACACCCTTTAATTTACAATGTTAAATTAAAGACCTGTTGTTATAGAGGACTTGGTCACAAAGATTCTTTGTAAATTTCAACTATCTGTCTATAACTGTTAAAAAGTTTAAGCATATATATCAAATTACATGAACTATTGGGACACCCTTTACATTATAATTCCAAATATTTATATTTGTTATCATACCAGAGAAAGTAGTGGACATTCTGCCTAATTTTCAAGTGTTTGTGTTTAACGGTTCAAAAGATAGGGTCATATAGATCAAATTACGTAATTATGGGGACACCCTTTAATTTCTAACTTCAAATTGTATACTTGCTATAGTGGACTTTGCAATACAGGTTCCTTGTAAATTTCAGCTGTCTATCTCTAACAGTTCAAAAGTTTGGCCACATACATAGAATTACATTAACTATTGGGACACCCTTTAAGTTCCAAATTCAAAATTTTATACTTTTTGTTATAGCTGACTTAGCACTACAGGTTCTTTGTAAATTTCAGCGGTCTATGTACAACTATTCAAAAGTATGGCCATATACATCAAATTAAATGAACTATTGGAGCACCCTTTAATTTAAAATTTTGAGTATTTATACATTTTGTTATAACGGTCATAGTAGTCGACATTCTGTCAAATTTTCAAGGTTTAGTCTATAACGGTTCAAAAGATAGACCCAAATAGGTCATATTATGTCACCTATGGGGACACCCTTTAAATTTTAAATTTATTTTTTTATTAATTTCTGCTGTTGGGAGCTATAGCGGCACGCAGTTTTTTAAAATTTTAATTTGCTGCCCTTTACGGTTCTTAATACACGTAAAAAACATGTATGTTGTATGGGGACACCCTTTAATTTTTAATATAATGAACTGTTTTTAAAATGGGATCAACCTTGAAGCATAACTTTTCAAATAAAGCAAAAAATTTTAAAATCGGTTCAGAAATGGCTGAGTTCTGCGGTTACATACATAAAAAAAAGCAACATTCAGACGAATAGATAACCTCCTTCTTTTTTGAAGTCGGTTAAAATAAATAATAAGAAAATGCACATTTTCATTTCACATCCTAAATATTTACAATTACATATATGTACATAACGCACATATACATACATATGTATGTAGGTAAGAACATATGTATGTTCATTTTATAACCCTTTTCAATAAAACATTTACTATTGCTTTAAAATATATTCTTTGAAATAAACGACGCATTTTTTTCCTGTTCGTTTCACTATTCGTACAAACGAAAGAAATCATACGCAATATTTAATGTATGGGGAAAAAAGTAGAAGAATGGTGGTGAACAATTTTTGAAACAAATTTTTATTTCTTTCATGGACGATGAAAAAGAAAGAAGCTAAACAAAAATTACTTCACGGACAAAGAGATGTGAACAGTTTGAAAACCAAACATCCATGAATATGAAAAATGTGTGTGTGAAACTTATTTGTGTGCAGTGAATAAACAAACGCAATACAAAATTTCTTTCGTGTACAGTAAAGAAAACAAAAAGGAAATGAACAGTTTCTTCATGAATATGGAAAATGAAAGAAGAGAGAAATAACTACTCTGATCTAATGTTGAAAGTTAAAGGCAAGATGTTCTTCCCCTTAGTTTATTAGTCACTTCTAGCTTAAAGTATACTTATAATAACGAAAACTTACTTACATATGTATCTCCCTGATAAAATCCTAACTTTAACTAATGGTAAGTTATAATAATGGGCCTATAAGTAATAAAATTCTAAAAACTACAATGATAAGTATATGAATGTACATATACATATGTGTTTTAATAGAATAATATTACAGAATATTAAAGCTTCAACAAAACACCAACAAACAATCTATATACGTCTTTATTTTTCTTAACTGCCCTTCTACAATAGGATCACTTTATGCATTAATAAATGTTTTGATATAATTTGAATTCACAAATTTTCTTTGCTTTATTTAGAATTGTAAATAATCCTTGTACCATACCAGAAGTAAGACAATAGAACGAAATCTCCCACTTGAAGTGATTCTGTGTTGGGCGAAGCTGTGGACACGTTCAACTAATTAGCAAAAAATAAAAATGACTAATCCTCTATTCTCCTTTTTTGTATATGTACATACATACACACAATATGTTGTGCAAGCCCTTGGGATGTAGTTAATTTTTGTTGGTGCTTTCTTAGTTGTCTGAAAGTATTTTAGCGATAATAATAAAATTTATTTATTAGAGAGGAATGTTTAAAGGTTTAATGTACACTTTATATACATATACATACATGCATACATACATACTCATATCTATATAATTTTGTCTATATATATATACATATATATTTATATATATGTAGGTGGTGGCAAGTTTTTCAATGAAAGTTATTTGTGACCATTTATTGTTAGCTAGTGGTTAAGTGACGATGACCTTGTCCTCCCATCAGATAGAAAAAATTAATATAATCAATAACCCAATTGGAAATTAAACTGCATTTTTTGTTGATGATCATTGTCAGTATGAATTGTAATAAAGTTTCAAAATATAGTGGGTAAATGTTAATGTTTTCGATCTGATTTTTGTGCTTAAGTGGCCGTAAATAATAACCCCCTTATTCATAAACGTAAAATAAAGTTATGGCGAGCTTATAAAACAGATTTCCGATACAAATTTCGTACAATAAGCCCTTTATAAATTTATTAATCGTTTATGAATAAGGAGGTAAATATTTATATAATTAGCCAGTTGGCAATGTCTTTAAGACATATTTAACGATAGTAAATCGTGGAAGACATATTGAAGACAATATGTTGATGAAAGTTTCTAATATATGGCCACTAAATCTCACATGATATATATATATATATATATATATATATATATATATATATATATATATATATAGTAGTGCTCGCCACGTCGCCAGCGTCCTGACAATATTTTGTTCGATTTTCCTTTGAAAATAATCCATACCTAGTTTTAAGACTCTTACGTTTATAGTGGTGCAGATATGGTTTATATATATACTTTATATAGAGGTGCCCATCTCTGGGTAATTAGTAGGGTATCCACTCGTTTAATCATCGCTCGATTAATCGTAGAGTTTTAAGTCGATTAATTGTTCGAGTAAGAAAAATTGCAATCTACGAATAAAAAAAAAAACTCGAACAAATTATATCGGTTAATCGACAAATCGACTAAAATTAATTTCTACTAAGATCTTCAATTTTTACTGATTTTTTCATAGATCGAATATAACTTTTTCCCAAACTTTTTTCATTCTGTTTATGAACATCGTAATAAAAAATATGAATATAATTAGCGTGTGTTTTTAAAATTTTCAAATCTTCTTAGTAGTTTATAGTTTATCTTAATAGATAAACTGTAAACTGCCTGCGTCTAAAATCGATTAAATATTTGCTCGAATAAAACCAAACCCGATTAAATGGATACTCTAGTAATTACTCAGGATGTTGCATCAAAGATATATACATATTTTTTTATTGAAATTTTATTTATTGAATCTTCAGGTAGAATTAAACTAACAATAATGCCATTATATAAAGTGGTAACTATTTATGAAAAATATCAAACAAGAGGGACGCTTTAGGTGGTGGTAGACTTCCTTCTCACCAACTGTATATAGATGATTTATGCGAAGGAAATTTTGCTACTGTCTAAAATAAAATGTTCCCATTTTTTTCTTTATAATTAATCACCTAATATGTAATAAAAAATATTCTTTCAACTTAGAGAACTTAAGTCTGACTTTAAAATTTCTTCTGCATGTTACAATAAATAGTTCGTCTAGTTGCTTTATTTGTTTTTGAATACGGCCGGCCAGTGCCGTGCAAAAAATTATTTTCACGGCGGATGTCATAATTTTGAATTCTTCTCTCTGGTGTAGGCCAAAAACGGCAATAACTTCTTAGTAGAATGTAGCCACAGTCGTTTGGGATTTTTTGGGCCAGCGGTATTGGATGTTAATGCATGTTTCGCTGTTTCAGCTTTACCTGATGGCGCATTTAAATCTTTGTGAATGTTTGAGTTTTTTTATACCAGTTGTTTACGTTGCTAGCTTAGTCAGTACCCTAAAAGTGAATTCCATAACACCAAATTGGTTTTAGGATCGACTTGTACACTAGAAGTGATGAATTTTTTAGCATAATGTGTAATATAACGTTGGCAGAGCAACATGTGTACACGTCTTCTCTGTTGATGCATTTATATTATAATGAATCGCTTTTAATTTTTTGCCACGAAGGTTAGACTTTAAATTAACTTTAGATATACAGTGCCGGTGAAAAAAATAGCACCAACGACAAAATGTAGTTTCATTCCAACGCAAAAATCAATGGCAGATGAGTCCAAAATTGTATTATTTGCAAGCAAGGGATCAAGTTCCTACGTAAGAAGACCCCCTAACGCAGACTTCAACCCAAAATTTACAAATAAAACCTAAAATGGTGTAGGTCCTATACATTGGGTCAAAACAACAATGGGTATGTTGGTAAACTCGAGAAAGTATTGCTCCCTTATGCTTCTGAAGAAATGCCATTGGTGTGGGTTTTCCAGTAAGATAATGACCCGAAGTACACAAGAAAGCTTGCAACAATAAAGTCAATATGATGGAATTACCCGCTCAGAGCCCAGACCTCAATCCAATTGAGAATTTATGGACAGATTTAAAAAAGGTAGTGTCTCAAATGCAACCAACTAACAACGAAGAGCTTTGGACAGCTGTGCAGCAAATCTGGAATGAAATTCCAAAGGTAAGACGCCAAAATCTTGTAAATTTGATGTCAAAACGTTATGCACACGTTATTACAAATAAAGGACATGTAAAAAGGTATTAATTAGAATGTACAAATAATGCTCAACGTAATAAAAGCATCATTTATAATTCTTTTTAATTTGTTCTTAATTTAATGTTTAATATTACTACAAATTGAAGTGAAGTGCTGATTACTTTTCAAGTTTTCAAGTGACTGATTATTTTTCAAGTTTTTTTAAATAAAGCATAAATTTCAAAATAAAATAATTAGCAAAAATAAAATTTTTTATTCCATGTGGAAGCCACAATATCAATTTAACCTATAGGAAAATATGTATCGGAGACATCTTTTCTTAAGCTTGGTGCTATTTTTCTGACCGTAGCTGTATGTTTAAAATTAGTAAAATAAATCAAAAATGCACACTTTTTTGCTTGCCTCCTTTTTTGCAATAAAAAGCCAAACGTCTGGGTAATAGTTACTATTGAAATGACGTTTCATCTATACATATAATAAAACAGTAGCTCATTTACTATCTGTGTTTCTCTTCGTGTTTACATCACGTAAAAACTACTGAATGGATTTTCTTAAAATTTAGAGATGAGGTACCTCAGTATCCTGATTCCAATATAGGTTATTTTTTTCTGCAAAAATATTCTACTTCCAAGCGAAAGTGGAGAAAAAGCAGTGAAAGTACACAGTTATTTTAGTAGGGATATATGTATATTAGACATTCATCACGATACAAATTCATCAATTGTGGACACTAAGTAAGATCATGTTTGTTTGGAATGCTTTTAGCTTCATTTTTGTTAATTTCGACTGTACTTGACCTTTCCAAGTACGGCGGGAGTCAAGATATATGTACAGAGTTCGTTCACCTTTATTTTCCATTTTGCCAACCATTTTTATAAATTGAGTATGTGGTCTTTTAAGTATCGTGATGCTACCTGGGAACTTTCGTGAATGCTTAAAAAAGCTGTGATATCAGCATATTTCAATCTGTGGACTCGGTTATTGGCTGGTGTATCATGCTTTTCTGGAGAAAAATAATCAAGAGGTAAAATGGCATTATATAAAAAAAATATTTTAGATGCTATACGGGACAGCTCCATTAGCATCTATTGTTGGTTTTATCAAAACCAGGCAGGCGCTTTTTTGATGTTCAAATTAGTTATTGCCCTTTCAATATCCCGAAGCTTAAACCTTACGGGACGACTATATCAGTAGAGATATTTTGAGTACATTTTTCAAATGGCCATCCTCTGACGTGCATTTGGTATCATTTCCTCTTTCTCCCCGGTCTGCACGATAAAATTCATTTAATTGCCTCTTAATTTGGTATTTATGTTAATTGGTAAACTCATGTTATATTGTATAATCTCGGTTATGAGCCAACATAGTGTACATCTTTCGGATAGCTTTTGTCATCCTCTTTTGAAATTACTGGCCTTAACTATAATCGACGGTCTCTTAAAAATAATCATTTGGTATGGGGGTACCGGATCCGGCATTTTCGGGGCCTATCTGAGCGTTAAAATCATCCATCATAATGAAAATTCATCCCTAACTCACTGTTGCGAGAAGGTATAAAAAGATTCCTTTGTGGAGTTTTCAGTGAGGGCGTAACATTGGACAAACCTAAAATTCCGGGCCTTGCCGCGTACTCTTGCAGTAATGATTCTGAGTGAGGATTCCAATCCATTAGGGCACGTTTCACCAGTTTTCAAAGAAAGAAACTGACGCCGCTTGATCGATGAAATCGTTCGTTGGGTTTCCAGAGAAAAGAACCATGAGACCTTCTGCTATTGTACTTCTGCATTGTACTTCGCATAACCGAAGTAGTGAGATGCATTATTGTGCAAGCCTTGATGCTTCCAAATGAGTATGAATGTGAGTAAGAATGCCAAATTACGTAAACGTTTATCTGGTTTATTAGTTTTCATTCTTGTTTTGGTTTCATTAATAAGGTTTATATTTAAGACGTCGCACTGTGGTCAATATTTTGAGATAGCGGCCAAAACTCCTTTTGGTTTTTGTTCTCCGATTTGAAAGTTATTAGACTCATATGAAAGTAGACAGTAGTAAACCTCGGGAGCCAAAAAATTAGAACTCTATTTCAACTATTTCACTGAGAACAGGGTGGTTCAAAATGGGCTTTTTCAGAATTTAGTAAATTTATGATATTTTTAGTTAATTTTTAAAGTTTAAATGATCATAACTTTTTTGTTTTTCAAGATTTTTGGGCGAAATAAATTTTGTGTTGTAACTTAACTTTTTTCCTATTACTGGTGAAAAAAAATTTAAGCTCTACTGTTTTCAGAACAATTTAAATATTTTTTTTAAAAAAGGTCAAATTTCTCGGAAATTTACTATTTTGTAGTCCTAACTCTCCCCTACATTCCTATATATACATGTCCATGCATCCGGACTGCACTTTTTGAGCTACAGCAGTTTTTCTGACCCAAGGTAAGATATTCGGTACAAATGCACGTCATATTTTTTGAGAAGTTATTTGTATGTGAAAGTGGCTATTATGCAGATATTTTGATGAAATTTTGTACAAGAGTTCTTATTGACCCAAAAAAAAAAAAAATGCTGTTGAAATTAGGAGAAGTTGGCCCATATTTGGACCTAGTCTACATAGAAGGGTGTATCAAAATTTTGACAAAAATGACAATAGAAATCTCAAATTATGTGGTATCTGCCAATTCATTTGGAAAAGGTAAAAAATGATTTTATTGCCCTCTAATATTACATAACTTAAATACCTGAAAATTGCAAATAAATTTAAAACCAATGGAAATAACTGCTAAAACCAAGTACCTGTTATATTATTGCCAGTACCTGTTAACTCTCAAATTATGTGGTATCTAGCAATTCATTTGGAAAAGGTAAAAAATTGTTTCAAAAAGGAAAAAAAGAAGATCATGTTGAAACTTCGAGCAATAGTATATTAATCCATGCATTCATTTTTTTCTTCATTATTGTTTAAACATTGGTCAATTCAGTTATAGTGTTCTATATGATATATATTTTGAACGGAAAGATGAAAACGACATTATTTTACATATAATGAATAATCCATTCTTCAAAATATACGACAAACAAGAAATTAAAATTCATAACTTATAAACGGTACAATCAATGTTCCAAAAACGAGAAATTGTTTTACTCACGCAACCAAGAATGGCTAAGAAATAAACTTATTTTTAAAAAGCCATCAATAACTACCACTGGTCGACCAGCAAAGCCAATTGATAATTGTAGTGAAAGATCACGAAGACGCAAGCTTAAACATATCAATGAAGAAGTTTCTTGTAGCATCATAAAGGATTCATTTCTGCATCAAATTCAACCATCGAAAACTAAAAAGAGTAAAATTGCTATCATTGAAAAAATAGTGGAAGCAAGCCCCAGACGTACAAAAAGGATTTCAGAAAGTATGCCGACACCAACTGAAGAAAATAAATTTACTCCAGAAGAAGCATTTGCACTATTTTTGGATTTGAAAATGACTAAAAACCAATATACAGAATTGCGGAAGAGAACCAATGAAAAAAATTGTGGAATTTTTCCATCATATCGAGATATAGTTTCTGCCAAAAAAGATTGCTTACCTTCACCAACTGCTATTAGTGTAACTTCAAGTTCAGCAGAAATGAAATTGCAGGATCTTCTTGAACACACTGCAGAACGATTATTAAAGACATTTGATGCTGACTATTTAAAGAAGTTTAAAAATTGCAGAATGACTTTAATTTCTAAATGGGGATGTGGAGGGTCCTCTGGCCAGAAACAATACAAACAATGTAATGCGGAAAATTCATCAGATGCCAATTTATTCATGATTTCTTTCGTTCCATTACGTTTAACAAAAACTTATATTGGTTCAGAGCCGACAACTAGTAGAGCTGCAGAGATAGATGTATGGAAAAATGAAATTCCCTCGACAACAAAATTTTGTAGACCAATAAAGTTTGCTTACAAAAAAGAAACTAAAGATGTCATAACTGAAGAAGTTGGCAAAATAACAGATGAAATTAAAGAACTTCAACCAGTGATATTTGAATTTAATGACCAATGCATCGAAGTTAACTTTAAAATGTCGCTTACAATGATCGATGGAAAAGTTGCACAAGCTTTAACCGAAACAAAGTCTTCGTCAAGCTGCACCATATGCCAAAAAACATCAACTCAATTGAGCCAACCACCAACACAAGACGATAGTTTTAATTAAGCATATGAATTTGGAATGTCACATCTTCATGCTAGAATTCGTTTTATGGAGCATATTCTTAAATTGGGATACGATTTGGAATTTGGCCCGTTAGGCGAAACAGTGAGAAACAACAAAGAAAATTTGGAAAAAAGAAAGCAAAAAAAAAGATATTCAAGAAAAATACCGTGAGATGGGCCTTATAATTGACCAGCCAAAGCAAGGAGAACGAAATTCTAATGATGGAAACACAGCAAGGAGATTTTTTTCCGATCCAGAAACTGCAGCTTCTATAACTGGAGTAGATTATGATTTAATACGACGATTCCAAATCATATTAGAAGTTATAGCATGTAGCAAAAAGATAGATGCAAACAAATTTGGTCAGTATGCTAATGAGACAGCAACCCTTTATAACCAAAAATATTCTTGGAGACATATGCCAACCACAGTTAACAAAATTTTGTTCCATGGGGAACAAATAATTCAGCACAATATGCTTCCAATTGGAGATCTCTCAGAAGAAGCGCAAGAAAAAAGGAACAAAGACTACAGATTCTTTCGCGAGCACAATACAAGAAAAATTTCCAGATATTGTACTAATGAAGATCTTATTAATATTTTGTTGTGCACATCAGACCCATATATGTCCAGTATTCGACAAAAATGGAAATCAACCTCATTAGAGTTAGATGAAGAAGCTAAACAACTACTGCAAAATGAAAATCAAAGCTATTTGGAAGAAATTTTTACTAATATTGTTTAATTAATACTAGTTTAAAGATTATAATTTGTTTCTAATTTTAGTATAAATTTTTATTAATACATTTAAACAAATAAAAGGGCACTTTAAATCAATAGTAAAAGTTTACTTAAAATTTTATCGATGTTGTGTTTTTTCTGTATATAATATATCCAAATGGTATCGATATTGTTGGGAATTTCAGTGTTATTTTTCAGTTTAATCCTCACAAGAATTAGCTTTCTTCCAAAAAAACCAACCTTTGGCCCCTGTGAATATTGAGACTAAATATATGTCAGGGGCCATATGTTGGCATTTTCTGACCAAAATTAAGTTTAGGAATAATAAACAAGTGCAAAATACCACTGAAGAAAATAAGAAATTATAAAAAAGATACTTATTTAAAATGTCAAAATATTCAACTTTTACATGGAAACTCAACAAAAAATTAAAATGCATTTTTAACTCCACATTACTTACGTTCCTATCAGTCGATTTTTACGTTTGAACACGCAAATTGAAACTTAAAGTCCCTCCTATTGAACAAAACAAATTGCGTAAAAAAATACCAATCCGGTCAAAAGTTATAGAGTTTTGACCGCTATCTCGCGAAATTGACCACTGTGCGCCGTTAAAAACAATATAGCACCGTCTCATTTAAGTTCTACAACATGCATTGCATTTTTGCAACAATAGCTTTTGTTTTGTTTGCAAAAGTAAGTACAAATCTTATCAGTGTTATTACATTTTTCTTCAGTGAAAATCAGTTGCTATTATTGTATTATAGTTAATAAAATTAATCGGAATTGAAATTTTATATACGATTGTCTTTTTTAATGTCAAGAGCTCACTTCGTTTTAAGGAATGAATAATGAAAAACAAATCGTGTAATTTTTTATTTGCGCTTAACAGAATAACCGAATTCGACTGTAAACTCCCGTCTTCATTTGCTATCAACATGTCTTAACAAAAGTCAAACTTCATATAAAAAAACCAGTATTAAAAATAATGTTTTTTTTCATATGAAGTTTGACTTTTGTTAACGCATGTTAATGTCTAATGGAGACGGGGGGTAATAAATTTTTGACTTATATTTTGTCAAAAAATGCCAAACTTTGGCTCCCGCATATACATATATTTTATGGTTTCCGATTTCAAAGTTATATTTCTCACCGCGCCGCGTTTAAAATGGTACTATTTCAAATGCGGCTTGAAAATGATGTCTTTACATAGAAAGCGGCAAACGTATAAAAATAACAGCCAGTGAAATAACAGGTATGACAACAGTATTTTATTTACTGGCGGAACAAATCCAATCAATTATATTACTCATTTGAAAGTAAATACCAGTGTACCTAAGTAGCCAAAAATCTACTACTCTATTTCAACAATATCACTGCGAACAGGATTATCTAAAATGTAG
The DNA here is from genome assembly GCA_949628195.1 of Phasia obesa. Classification (NCBI taxonomy): domain Eukaryota; kingdom Metazoa; phylum Arthropoda; class Insecta; order Diptera; family Tachinidae; genus Phasia; species Phasia obesa. Next base: position 79,010,958 of record OX451216.1, read on the forward strand.
TTTCTCGGTATTTTTCTAAAATTAAAAAAATTCATTTTAGTTTTAAAAGAATTTAGTGCAAAATAAATTTTGTATAATTATGTAGCTAATAAGCTATTATTGCTAAAAAAAATTATGTCTTTCAAAAATTTTTAAAATATTATTAAAAATTGTATATTGCCTTAAACCGCTTCAAAAAAATCTTGCACTATATTGTAGTCCGAACCCTTCCGTACATTGCTATTCCCCAGTATATATACGCTATTAAAAGTGACGAATTATTTTATTCATAGCCAGCAATCGTTGTCCAAACATACAGATCGTCGCGTTTCTTCTTAAACCACTTAAGCGCCATTTTTTGGAAATTGACTTTTTTGTTTTTTATGGTAGAAAATAACAGTTGCCACCAGACTACATTCTCATCTTAACAAGTTTGTATGAGAAATAAATAAAATCAAAACCTCGTAACGCCATACATGTGACATTTGCAAGCAAAATATAATGGTTTTTATATTTCAAGTTGGAAATGTTAAAGTCTCAACAACAAAATTTTTTGTATTTGAGATTAAAAAAATTCGGAAAGTTTCAGACCAATTTAAGCATTTTTGGTAAAGTCAAAAGTTTTTTTTCTAATAAATATAAAAATAAACGTTAATTTACACATAGAAATTTTAAATTTGCTGTTTGCGCCAAAACCACGTAAGTAACAATTTAAAAAAAAAAGTTTCTATACCCTTCAGAAACTTGCCCAGCCAAGTTTTGCAAAAAAAAATGTTTTGAAAACCGTATTAAAGAATTTATTAATTTTTTTTCTTTTTCTGAAAAAAGATTTCTTGACGCTTATATGGTTTAAGAATAAACGCGACGATATGTATGAAAAAAACATGTTCGATCACCATACTCGCAAATGCACAAAAGCAGCATGACGATAATTTTAGTCAACGCTGGATTTTGTTTTGTACTTTCTGCGATCATTTTCACATAAAATACATTGACAGAATTGCAGAATAATTCGTAAATTGATTTAGTGACTTTAACAAAATCGTTCCATCATTAACCACTCCTCAGTTGTATGTTTTACTCTTCAGATAAAATTGTATTGCAACACGTATTTGTTGCAAAAGTCTTAATGCCTTAAACATTACAATGTATAATAACATTTTGTAATTTTTAAAGTATAGCAGCATCGATAACAGAAAATCGCCGATACCAATATATCGGTAGCACTCCGAGATTTCCAATGCTACGCGATAATAACAATTACAAAATAATTGATTTAATTTTTATATTTATTTGGTAGACCCTAATACGGTTGAGCGATTGGCGGTTTGATAGTTTCAAATATGTTATTTGTTTATAACTTAGATAATAAATATACGAGTGTTTTTCTTGTTCAAAGTAAACTTACCAGTAGGTTCATTTGGCTCCATATTTCATTTAGTTGCAATTGAGAGATGTTTTCTTTATTTAATATACAATGGCTATTTTTATTTTAAATTTAAAATAGCTTGTTTTGTTTGTTCGGGGCTCAGAACTAAAAGTACAACAAGTTTAATGATTTTAATCACATGCAAGCACAACACAAGTGTAGAACAAGTTTTATTTAACGAACGAATTCAGAGAAAAATCACCGCAACTGACATCGATCACGATATTTCATTATCGACATACATCGACATATGATACGAACACACAGTTTGCAGAGGTTTTAATGAATGATTTCTCCAGATTCTAAGTTGTATTTTTTGACTTTTCGATTGGCGATAATATGAATCCGTAGCTTTAAAATATTTAAGTGGGAATGTCATGTCAGATTATGTAAAAATGAAAAATTTCCTATTTATTTGTTTGAATTAAATTTAATATGGTGCTATTATCCTAAATTATTTTATATCTACAAATTGATTGTTGTGGGTAAGCTAGTCTCTACGACTATTTCGCTGTGCTTAATTTAGGTCATCAGAAAATTTACCCGAATTTTAGATAAGCTAAAGATACCTTTAAATATAATTTTTTTTGACTAAAATTAGGAGAAAGCCAATTCCTATTTATAGTTATTAAAAACTATCTGGGAATAATGGCTATTCACATTTTATTTTATTTATACAGTGTAGTATCTTGCATATTCAGTTTTTCCTGTTTGTTTTGTTCTTATTTATTCACTTACTGCACTTCTCTGATTTAAAACCCACGATAGTTATAGAACCTACGATGGATGTAATATCATATCAATAGCCCAACCCATATCAAAAGGTTTCGAATGCTCCAAAACATTCCACAACATTTAAGAGTGTTTGCGAATCACCCACAATGATATGGAATGCTACGATGTTTTTCCTGAAAGTTCCACACTATTTCAGAATGTCTGGAATCGTCTAGAACATTTTTAAATGAACATTTTTAAATGTTCTCGAGTATTCTAGAAATTTCTAGAGTGCAAAACATCCAGCCCTTATAACCTTAGAAGCACGGCCTTGAGACATAAACAGGCATAGGTGTGGGATTTAGGGCGGCCATACCATATAACTTACTTGATAGATCTGGGCTTGTTTCTAACTTCTACGCGAAGAGTGAAGGCTGAAGACAAAACAGTGCGCAACTAGGGCACTATTTGACAAGGTATATCCTCTTTTTAGGCAACAATAAGACAACCAGACAGACCAAACCGAAGTATATGCCTAGCTGAAAAAGACAAGCGGTACAAAACTTAATCTAATGTCTATTAATCAGGCTCTGCCAAGGGCCTTAACTACATTTAATTAAAAAGTTTGAGATAGTTAGTCATGGACTGTATGAGATCATTGAATGAACTTTGAACCCACAACTATACTGGTTGGTAGTCATGTACCAACATAAGAGTGCGAGACAGATATATAATATCAAAATTCTTCTATGACTTAGGTACTAGCTACGCTAATAAGAACACTGATTTCCGCGATAAGTCAAAGTTTTCTTGTCATTGAAAAGCTTTAACTAAGTTCGAGGTTAATCCCAAAGGTTGTTTACATTAAATTAGAGCAACCACAGGTTACTTATGGGATGGATTACCGAACATAGCGGTCTTAATGCTAACAGCAGGCATAATTAGACATGTAAATACTTTATGAATGTCCTACCTTGAGATTTCATAAAATGAAATTCCTCCAAAGTTTTTGTTAGCTCCGATAGATTTTAACAATCTTTCACTAAAAAAATTAAGATCCTTCAGCTGGTGCAAAGTCACAGTCAGATAAACATTCGACGGTACCCAATAAATGCTAATGTTAGGATTTCATCAGAGAGATAAGTAGTTTTTCGGCCTTTAAGGCCGAGGCGCATAGAATATGTCATACATTATACCTTGACATATTCAACTGATATCAAAGTAACGACGGAAGAGGTTGACACAATGAGTATTTTGTTGACGGATAGTAAATCAGACACTTAAACATTTTTTTTTTCTCAATTTAACTTTATTTAATTCATTTATTTTGTTGTATATTATTTTATTTTTTCTGCCACTCAAAACCAAAAATTAATTTAAACAAGGAAAAAAAAACAATTGATTGTTATCAAACCGCTCAACGTACGTCAAAAGTTGCCCAACTTTCGTACTTTGCGTTGACGGACACGTACTGATTTGGACACCGCTCATAAGAAAACCTGTATTTCAACTTTCTTGTAGTTGAAAAAGACGACATACATATAACGTACGACGGATTCTATGTGCCCCGGCCTTAAGTATACTTTAAGGTTGAATTGATTGATACACTAAGGCCCATTATTATAACTTGCCATTAGCTAAAGTTAGGAGTTTATCAGGGAGATAAGTAGTTTTTCGTTATTATAAGTATACTTTAAGCTAGAAGTGGCTAATAAACTAAAGGGAAGAACAACCTGCCTTTAACTTTTAACATTAGATATAAGAGTTTGAAGTTGGCATGTTTTGTTATCTATAAAGTTACCGTATTTTCTAATCTATGAAGAAAAATAAATTCATGTTAATTTAATTTTGCATCCGAAAAATAAAAATGGAAACCAGATCTAGTTTATTGTATATAAAATATTTTCGTTTGTTTGTTGCGCAGATAACTAATTTGTGGTTTGTTGAAAGTAAACAAATCAATAAAAGAAAGTTATGATTTTGCAATACATTTTTAATAACCATTTTATTTCTTCTTTTTCTACATATTTTCAAACAAAAATTAATTTTATTTTACAATTAAGTTGTAATAGCGAAAAATAGTTATTGTTTACTTTATCGCTCACTTGAGCAAAAGTGAAGTTTAACTAATACGTACTTTAAAGACAAGTTATGATACGCAATGATTCCTTTTGGCCTCAAATTTGTTATGCAGATTACGACATTAAAAGGTCAGAAAATTTTGTTACAACAAGTATTGCTGGCAGAGGTAATTGGGTTAATAGGTCTGTTAACTGGTAGAATAAATTTTTGATACTCGTACCTATTAACTTTTCTTCTGATAGTATAACATTCAATTTCAAATTTTAGACTTAGATTTTTGCAATTTTTTTTTTAATAAATTGCGTCTTGAATATTTTTTCCTTTGTAGCTTTTTTACAAGTGTTTGTTATAAATAAGACTGAAATCTTTTGACGGAAAGAACACTGGATGAACAAGCGAGTAACATTTTTTACATCATTATTACGAGATAAAGTGATGCTTGTTTTCTCGCTTGTGGTTTATTGTAATTTAAAAGTTGTTTTTTTGTAATAAAAAATTTATTTATAAATTTATTATGCAGCCACTAGGGCTTTTATGTTCGAAAGTGTATGCACGTTGTCTCTCTATCAGAAATAAAAAACAACTTAAACTCAACTGGTTTATTCTTGTTTATCTGTTTGTAATTTGTGTTTTTCATTCAATGATATACATACTTTTAAGCTTTTGATTTAATTTTATTATTAATTTCAGCTTAATGCAATTTCAACTTTATCCGTATCAGTATTTTGTTAATACATATTTTGTTGTTGTTAATTTTGAAATTTCGTATTACTTTTAGTTCATGTATGTATGTATGTACATATAAATGTACATATAAATATGTATTTGTACACTAGAGTAGAAAAAAATTGTTTATTGTTAAATAATTTTTCTCGTTTTGTGAGACTATAAACAACCATTCTTTGAAACCGGTTTTGAAGTTTTATGCTTTTTTATTTTTTTTTATAAAAGCTAGTAAACATGTATCTATAGTTTTGAGGGAGCTTTTGGTATTTATTTGTATTTTTTGTTGTTGCTTTTTTTAGATTTATTTTCAATTAACATACGCTGGATACACCACACACACCCATACACATAAAGCTAAACATTTTTGCACGCATACATATGCACGTACTTGTTTAGACTTAAATAAACGATAAATATAACTCAAATATTTTATGAATTATTTTGATATTTCACAATATTCGAACGACATTGGAACTGGCCGTCATTTAAACATGCGCGTCAGCCATACTGCCAGCTGCTAGAGCAGAATCAAAGATAGGTGCTAATAAAAATCAAATCATAAATTATGTGGTATTTATTTATCAAAAAATTAAAATCAATGAATTTAAAATTTTTCTAAAGAAACCCGTCTGGCGTTTTCCCCAATCGCAATAAAACTTTATGCGATACAATATTCGAAATTTCTGATATTAAATCGTACTTAAGTACGTACGATTATTAATAACACTTGTTCTCTTTTAATAGCAATATTATTATATTATTCTTTGGTTTAATAATTAAAATTACGAGGTTAAGCAAATATGTCTTTGAAAAATGTAATGTTTTAAAATACTGAATGTTTAAGTTATTGGGACAACTAAGCGAAGAAATCAAGAAAACACGGGAATCTTGCAAAACAATATTCTTTTTTGTTAATACATAATACCTTTGCATTTTCGGTTAAAACATACAAGAGTTTAGGTTCGAAATGTCGACATATCGACATATCAAATTTATTGAAAAGTTGCGGGAAAACAAAAAATAAGATACAAAATCATTTTATGCGTAATATCTGAATTTTTGATTTTCGGTCGGCTTGCAAAATTTCTAATAAATGATACAATTTTGGAAAACTAGTAAAATTGTATTAAAAAAAAATATTCCTACGATTTTGCAAAGACTTATTGACTTCCTCTCGTATCTACATGTTTGAAAATGACTGGTGTTTATATGTTGCTGTTTTATTATTTGCAATTAAAATGTTTGATATGATTGTGATTGATTAGCCACTGTTTTAATTTTTAATTACCACTGGTAGAGAATTTAGTCATTGCACAAATACAAATAACATCTCAATATTTAATGGATTTAAATAATTTTATTTTGCTAATACTAAATTTGTTTAGTTTTATTTTTTGATTATTTTTAGATTAAATCTTTGCTATAAAAATAATATTTCAAATATTAATTATCTTTTGAATAAAAACTACGCGACTTTAAACACCCGCACGATGTTTAGCTCACGGCTTCAAAATAACAACTAACTCTCGCTTGGTGAGCTGGTATTGTTAATACCAAGTTGCTTTTAAAACATGTATTTCGAATATCTGCGTTTGTACTCAAAGCATTTTTATTCTATTATACTTATATTTTACTGTGAGCAGATCTGCAGACTGGTATTAGCGATACACTCAAAAAATATATTAGTTAAAAAACAAGTAAAAGTGCTATATACGGCCGTGCCGAATCTTCTATACCCTTCACCACGGTAATTTTATTTATACAGACATGTACAGCATTATCCATATTGTTGACTCTTTACTTAAATAAAGTCGTATGAGAAAAAATCATTATTCGTGAGTTAAAGAAATAGAAGACAAATGAAAACAAATTCCGTTTGCTACAACTGACGCCGTGTTGTCAGCTACTTAATGTTATTGAAGCCGACAGCTACATCGTAAACTCTGACATTGTTGTAGAAATACTTATTTTGCTTTTATAAAATTAAATAACTTTTTCAAAAAATTATAAATATTTCCTCCAAAACTTTTTGTTTGTATATGAATTTGTAATTTACAATTTTGTGACATTTTCTCTTGTTGAATAAAATAGAAATTAGACTAAGTTGACGACAGCCACAACGGTGGCTGACAACGGAAGTCAGCAAAGCTATGTAGCTCAAAATAATCGTTTTATTTTTGACAGTTTGTAGTCGGTATCCTGATGATGTCTATGTGTTTAATGCACCTAGGTTTTAAAACAGAGATATCATCTATTTAAAAATTAAACGCATTTAAAAAAATATGTTCCTCTATATACACACATACATACATATGTATATTCTTAATAACTATTAAATACATGTTATGTTACAGTCATGATTTTCATTTTCAAAGAAATATTGAAATTTTTGTTTTAATTTTTCGAAAATTGTGTGTAAAAATTTTTTGTAAAAATATTTTTTTAAACATTTTTTGTAAAATTTTATTTGAAAATTTTTTGGAAAATTTTTTAAAAAAAATTTTTTTTTGAATATTTTTCTGTAAAATATCTTTTTGAAAATGCTTTGTAAATTTTTTTGTAAATATTTTTGAAATATTTTTGAAATATTTTTTTTTTAATTTTTTTAAATTTTATTGAAATTTTTTGTTCAATTTAGGACCTTTCTGCAATCTATATTGAGTTAGAATGGTCAGACTAAAGCAAAAATAAATCCTTACAAAAAAAATTTCCTCATATTGACACATAGGGGGTCCTTTTCACTGCTCCTATTTATCAGTGGGTACCCTGTGGGTCCATTGGCTACCTCTATGTGTATTGCTTTCTATTAAGGTCTGTAATACAAATCAAATCAGAAAAACCCTACCAATCTAAAAACAAACAAAAATCACCCCTCGGAGGGGGTTATTGATCCCCCGAGATCTGTATGCACTCCTTGCGACCTACCTGTCGCAGTCTAATATTTATTTGACAAAAAAAGGCAAAACAGAATCATTAAAGCCGAAAAAAAATTTTAAAAAACCTGAAAAAAATATAGATAAGCGTGGTTTTTGGCTAGCAGCCTCCAAAGGAATGATCCGATGTTGCTGAATTGCAATACCAAAATTTTCGAAACTATGTCTGACAGATTGGTGTTCTTAAATTTTTTGTATCTCTTCTGGTGCTTTGGCAAATTACATTACAACACTAACACGGACAGACGGACATCGCTTAATCAACTTCTCTATGTATAAGGATCCAGAATATATATACTTTATGGGGTCGTAAATGAATATTGTAGAAATTACACACGGAATGACAAACTTATATATACCCTTTCCACCTGTGGTGAAGGATATAATAATCGTATTAATAAATTATTTTTTCAAACAATAGAAATTTTCATAGTTGTATTTGGAGAAAACTATTTAAAACATTTATAAAACGTTGAAATCGTTAGGAATAAAATCTTAAGTAACAACGAAACTTAGTCAACGCAACTAATTTTAGTTTATACTAGAGTAATCCTGCCCGCGTTGCTGGACAATACAATAACATACGTTTGCGTCTTTGTATTAAAAATTAAATAAAAATGTAATTCTCATAAGAAAATACATTTTATATAGGGAAAACATACCATCATAAAAGTGCGCGTATAACGCATATTCGTAGAAATTTTTCGATGTTTGTTTTTATAAACCATCACTGAAAATAAACTTTTCTAACGGATGTTCTCGTTTGAAAATCGGTTGAGTGGTTCTCGAGTTATAAAATCACGAACATAAGACAACTTATTTTTATATATACTCGTATAGAAGATAGGAACATATACAGACATACTCGTATGTAGTTCTTCTTTAAGCCAATTATCGTTCGTTTTATAAGTTTGTCATTCCTTTTGTAATTTCTACAACATTCATTTCTGGATATTTAAACACAGTGAAGTAAGCTGAATTTGCGATATCCGTCCGCCTGTTTGCCAAGGCCCCAAAAAAGCTACAGAAAATTTAATCACACCAATCTGTCTGACATAATTTCGAAAGCTTTTCAAACTCGGATAATGCCATTCGAAGACCAAGGCAGAAAATAACCTTACCTCACTTACCTCTATTTTTTTAATTTTTTTAAGGTTGCTTTAATTGCATAAAAATGCAGTGTAACTCGCGAGCGTCCAGTTGTCACTAGAAAAGCAATGGGTTCCTTGGAGCTTCAATGTTAGATTCGTTTTTTTACGTTTTTATGCTTTGAGCTGAACAAATGACTGCATGGCAACCCAATGACTGCAAGGAAATCTAATGAAACCTATTGTGATAAAAACCCTTTTAGGGAAATGTTCAATTCGTTTAATGCTTATTTCTACTCTGATATATCAAGGGCTTTTCTAGAAGGTAAAGTACCTCAGTTAACGTTAATATGGATCTCAGAAACCGCCCCTTAATAGCTTTCAAGGGATAAAATAAACCCACAAGGGATATCAATATTGGAACAATTAATCGAAAATTTATAAAATTTAAAAAAAGGTTTTAAATATGGAATTAATATTATTTATTTATTAAATACCACAAAAGGCTCATTATTATAACTTGCCAATAACTAAAGTGAGGTTTTTATCGGCGAGATAAATGGCTTTTCGTTATTATAAGTAACCTAAATTGCTTTAAAGGCAAGATAGAGTCACGAGCCTTACGCACGTTATAATAACGAAAAACTTCTTATCTCTCCGATAAAATCCAAAGTTTTGTTATTGGCAAGCTGGATAATCTCTTAAAAGCAACGCTATATAGACATACTTCTTGCCAGGTGTCTATTTTTATTGCAAATATTTAAAGAAGTAATTTCATTTAAAAATTGCACCTATTTAGGTGGTCGTGGTATATACCTAAGCTAAGCAAAGTATTGCTAATAATTTGGAGTTGTTAGGAAAATTAAATAAAAGTGGTGGTGTTAGAAATTTTATTTTTATTTTATTACTTATAGGTATAATAAAATACTTCATCAAATTCCGTGTCGTCGTAAAAAATTTAACTTTATATTAAATATTAATTAAATTATTATTAAATATTTCTCGTATTTTATTAAAAACTAATAAATCATATAACGAAACAAATATGTATATAAAAGATATCATCTAATAATTATTTTGAATATGTGATGCAACAGATTAATGATACAATGTATCAGTTTCTGCATTAAAAATTCCCACAGTTTTTTGGAACGTAATAAAATATTCAATAAAATTTTTATTCTAAGATTTTTTTTCCCCAAATAGAAGAAATCGTAAGAAAAGTTTATTAGAAAAATTTATGATTTAAATTCACAATGCCACAATGCACGCATATTTTTATTTTAGTATTTTTTTTTATTTTAGCTGTTCAATTTTAAGGTTTATTTTCATTCACTTTTTTACAGATCACACGGAACTACTGTCATCTTAACAACAACCAAACTCCAAACTATGCCTGAGCATTAGGAAGAAATTTCTCGAACTACCGTAACATCAACAACAATGTACTGATTCATGTTATGTTTGTGCGGGTAGAATCATGAGCCCATATTTCTTTAATAAATAGACCGGATAGAGCATTGCCAATGGCCTCATGATAATAGACACTTTTTTGCCTGAACTTGAATCCAGGGATTATGTCAAGTCAAAATTCTTCGTTATTAGGTAGCTACAATTGAACTCTGTGAAGTCAAAACATAAAAATTAAATTGACACATGAATACTTTACTTGTACTAAAGTTAATTTAACAAATTAAGTTGATTGAGGTTTTACTTCACTATTTCTGGGGATAGATAAAACGAGTTCAGCTTCCGGGACCACTCCCATTCGATTCTCCAACAGAACCATCTGTTATGCAACCGTGTTTAAAATATCTCGCTTTCGAAAATAAAAAATGCTTTAAAATATGCAGTACCTTTAAATCGTTAAAATTGCGTTCGTTCACTGCTTTTTCCCACTTTCTCTCGGAAATAATTTTGCGGAAAAAGTATCATAAATTTGAATCAGGGTACTAAGGTATGTACCACCTCACAAATCCATCCAGTAGTTTTACGTGATGCGAATGTAGACAGACAGAAACACAGACAGACAGGAAATAAGTTACTGTTTTATTATACAATTTAAATGTATATAATTTAACAAAAAAAATTTTAACAGATTATTGTTATTATTAAAAAAAAAAACCAAAAATCAGTCAAATCGATGAATAAAAACAAACATTATTTGGTTACGTATGAATAAAATTAACATATTTTGTTTATTATAATTATATTATGGTTAAAAATAATATATTAATTTTGACCAAAGTAATGTTACAAACTAGTAAAATTTGTCAATCGCAAATATATATTGTTACAGAGAACATAATGTGGTTCCTGTGACCATACCTTAACCATGTTTTTTTCTTTGCGTACAGAAAAATTTAAGATATAAATGGAAAGCAGTCTCCTTACAAATTCTGACTCAATTTCGAAAAATAATTGCCATAGTGCTGAATATTATTTAATTAAATTATATATAAAAGTTCATACAAAAATTTATTAGATAAAAAAAAAACAAAATATTAATTAATTTGGCATTGGTTTAAATTTATTTGCATTTGCATAAATGCGATTGGGTTACACAAATGTTTGAATTATATGTATGTATATATCAGTAGAGTTATAGTAAGTATAATCTTTTTTAATTATTATTGAACCTCCATACAAAGGCTCTTAGTCGAAACGAAAATAGGCAATGTTGGAACTGTGAGAGATGCATTTTCCATACAAATTAAATAGAATTCTTCATATATCTCAATAAATATAATAGTTGGGGTCTTTAAAATGTGTGGATGTAACCATGTTATAACATTTTGCAGGGAACTATATAACTATAGGGAACTATATTATCTAAGGCTTTCAAACCTTAACTAAGTTGTTTATTCAAACAACTTATGGTCAAGATTGGATGTGCGTAAAAATGAAAAACTGCCAGTAAATCTCTACATATAATTAAACTGTAATAGGACCATTCCTTTACATAAAATATTTTTTGAAAATTTTGTTGCTGGTGCAGATGAAGAACAAATCCCCAATGTTTAGAATTTTTGTCTTTCCGCCCGTCTGTCTGTGTTCGCATCACGTAAAAACTACTGGGCGAATTGTAATATTATAAATTGTAAAGAGGTCCCCTAATACCAAAAATAGGATACTTTCTTCCGAGACAAAATAACGCTATTTTCCAATTTAATGGTAATGAGAACTGGGCAGCATCTTTTATTTTTGTAAGCAGTGTTCTGTAAAGACACTATTAACAGCACTTTACAATAATTTTAGAATTTTATATAAAACTTATGTTACAAGATTCTGAGTAATTACCTGGTGAAGAGGGTACATCCATAAAAAGTAAATACATAAAACATCACTATATTTTATCACTATTTTAAAAACAAATATTTTTCAAAAACTATTAATCATAATAAAAATGATTTTAGTATTAGTTTTTGGATTTTTTTAACTAACCAAATCCGAGAAACCATTTTCTAATTATGTAAATAAGTATGTATGTACAATCTCCTCCATTTTTCTATAACAGTTAATTTTGAGAAGAGAAGCAGATTCAATTCAAGAAATGTGACATATGGCCGAGAATTCTACCATTACATGTATCATAATTTATTCTAAAAAGCCACGCCGCCGAAAACGAAATGGTTACACTGTTCAGAGCTAAACCCATCAAATTAGTTTAAAATTTAAATACGGTAAATAAATTAAAAAAGAAAACGAATACGAAAATACAAGCTGGCTTAAATTTAATTATCAATCAATTTTGTTTTTGAATAACTTTTTTGTAAACAAAAAATGATTTTGACTGATGGAAATCTTGAAAAGGGAGAAAAGGAATTTTTAAACTAAATTTGGAATTAAATGCTGTAAATAATAATATTGTATTGTAATAATATTAAAATTGTCGCTTCCGCGATGCACTGCAATCGTGATTTAATATCAAAAGATCATTTGAACAAATACAAAACCTAAAACATCTATACATACATATGTACATATGTATAAGAAAACTGTAACAGGACCATTTCTGTACATGAAATAATTTTGTTGCTGTAATAATAAAATAGTAATCGAATTGGAATACAAAACCGCTATTTTTAGAATTTTTAGTTGTCTGTCTGTCCTTTTATTTTTGAAAGTGGGATATTTTGAACGCTATTTAGACACCTCTACAATTATTTTAATTTTATATAATTTTTTTAATTTTATCCAGGTATAGGTACCTCTATATAAAGAAAATACATAAACCATAACTGAGGCACTATAAAAATAAGAGCCTTAAAATTTGGTGTGGATTACTTTCAAAGCAAAATCAAACTAAATATTGTCAGGACGCCTTCAACATGGCGGGCGCAGCTAGTCTACTATACGTTTTTCTGCCTATTTTAGGAATTGGAAAAACCCAATATAGTTCATAATTAATACGAATGATTATAGTTTATAATGAATATTGTTCGTGGGAAAACCCCATCTATATTCATTACGCTTAGTTCTTTACAAGTAATATTTCTATTTATTTTTAAATACATGTGTATGTATGTACATTAGTGAATGTACGTACGTATACAAATACCTGTATTAGAGAAACTAATTTGTATTTTATAAATTTTAATAATAAATCAGTTTGAACCAGAGACCGTAAATAACTATTATCAGAAAAAAAAAAAAAATTAATGTTAGTGTCAATGGTGATGATCTTCATATACTATCAGATACCAATAGATTTGTATTGATGAGCTCTTTCAGATTTTATGTTGATCTTATAAAATCTGCCTCCGTTACGAGTTATTTTTCGACGAAAAAATAAAAGTTCGAATGAAACTTTTAAAAGGAGAGGTTTGTTTTGTCGTCATAAAATAAAACTTTTTTAAGGAGTTTTAGTTTTCCCGTTAGAAAATAGAACTCATTTTGTTTTTATGAGTTCATGGCACAATAAAGAAATGTTAGTACATTTTGACACTTTAAGATGGAGACAAAAAATAGTCAACTGAGCTCTCGAGTTTACCTGTTATGAATTCGCCTTGGAGGGGTTTTATTTTTCCGTCTAAAATAAAACTCATTTTGTTTATTTTCTTCTTTTTATTGGCTCTATCTGATATGATGTTCGTTGTAATTTTTTTTTTAATATAACGAACATAACTTTTTCTGTATGTGAATGCAGGCCGCTCAATGTCAATTTAAGAGCATAGAATGCTCTTTCCACGCTTCCCTGGTTTGCAGGCACAAGCTATTCCCTTCTGTTTGACAATTTATATACCATGTAAGTATTATGAATCGATAAGTGTCTTGAAGAAAAATCATCAAATTAAAAAATAACTTTTGTCATCCTCATTATCCGGTGAAGATCGATAATTAAACAATAACAAATTTAAAACCTACATTGTATTATGACGATATATTTATTCAATTAAAATGCAAGATTATTGTATTGGTTACCAATTTACATAAAATGAGTTTTATTTTCTGACGAAAAATTAAAAGTTTTATGTTATTACATCAAAATAAAATTTTCTCTTTAAAAGTTTCATTCGAGCTTTTATTTTTTCGTTCAAAAATAACTGTTTAGATGGATTTTTTAGCTAATTCTCAAAATAACTGTTACTTATTTTTTGATATCGATAACTGTTATTTACGGTCTCTGCAATTAACAGATTATTTTATATTATAAACTAGGAATGGACACGTAAACGGCGTGAAATACTAAAATTGAGGATATCTCAGGTCATATGTAAATAAATTCATATTACAAATAGTAGTGAGTTCAATTCATTCATGTTGATCACGTGGTTTATTGTGGTTAAAATAAAGTGACCATCTCGTTTCTAAAAATAATTATTGTTTACGTCAAATGCTCGTGCTTCAAAGATGTAGTATTAAAGGTGTGTTTAGACTGCGTGTACAAGTCATATGAAATGTCAGATTTTCTTTTACGGGCACTCACATCCAGCATTTTAATCGTGTCTAGGCCGCTTTACAAACGATGAAAACAATAACATTCTTAAGCGGCCTAGACACGTTTAAAATAATCATTAAGCATTGTGCTAGTATTTCTGAAAATACATTGAATTTGTAAGTGTTACACAGACGATGCTGGATGAAAAATCAAAAATGTTCTATTTCTGGCATGCTGGATGGCATATTTTGATGTGTTTAATGTGTATGTTCTTCAAGCACGTACAAATTTTTCATTTAAAATGCGATTTCAAGTTGTGCGATTGCCAAAAATGTCGGAAAAAAGAAAGAAATCGTAAAATTTATTTAAGTGACCGTAATTTAAATGATGGAAATCTCCATGTGTAAAAAGGAAAAAAAACGTGCTGCGCATGATGTTATTCATTTATTTAATTTATTTATTTTGTTGTATTTTGCTTTATATTGCTCCCACTCAACATAAAAATTTAATAAAAACAAAGAAAAACCAATTGATGGCAATTAAATTGCTCAACGTACGTTAAAAGTTGCTTAGTTTCATACTTTGCGTTGCCGAAGACGTTCTGATTGTGACATTGCTCATAAGAAAACCTGTATTTTAACATTCTTGAATGATGCAGATTGAATTGAAAAAATTATATTATCTTAAACTTTGAAAGACTACAAAAAATTATTTCATATAGATCGTTAGTACGCATATGAAAGTACGAATTTCTCAGTTTTCCAATCTGTTGTTCATATTATTTTGTTTAATCAGTCAGTATTTTTTACCGCTGAGCTTTATTTAATAAGAACAAAAAAGGCACCTTAATTTTGTCACGTTATGAATGAATAATTTAAATTACAAAGCAGGTGCTAATGTTAAAGAAAAAAGCGGAATGCATATTTTCTAGACAGCTACATCTGTCATCAGCACTCTTCGTATCCATCAACTTTGGGTAGTGTTAAGTTGTACACATCATCTATTTAACCAACCAAACTCAAACAAAGAAATACGAGAAAAATCGCATTCAATCATCTATCGTCAGTTGGTAAGAACGAAGTCTACCACTACCTAAAGCTTCCCTCTTGTTATTTTAGTATTTACTTAATTTAATTTAATTTAATTTAATTACATTAATATTTACCATCTTATATTTGTTTTTCATCGGTCGTAAAGTAGTTCTGGATCGGGGAACACGTGCGTGCGTACTACGGTACTGTTATTGGTGGTCGCTTAATCAGCCACGTGTAATCGTTTGGTTATTGTATATAACCTAAACATTTTAATTTCAATAAGTCGGACATTGATGGAGCACCATTTTAAAAACTCAACTTTTAACTGGAGAAGCACCATTAAACTAAACTTTTTATTGGAGGAGAACCATAAACCCAAGTTTTTTTCACTGGAGGAGCACTTACTCTTATTAATTTTACCTAGCTGAATTTGGAGTCTCACTTCCTATACCTTCGTGAGAAGATATAGGAAGTGAGACTGCATATTTTGGAGGAAGCTAAGGCAATCACACTCTAGCGCTTTGGTTTCTTACCTTTGCCATTTACTAATTTTTTGGTCAGAATCCAAAAACAAAAAAATATATGTTGTTCCTTCAGCTAACTTTCGGTTAGCAATGAAAACTCTTTTGTCATCCAACATTCGTTTTTAGTTAATACTAATCTAGTATCAAACCAAACTTTGTTCGGTAAACATGATTGCGCAGTGCTTTGCGATTTTTAATTTTGAAAACCAAACCAAAAAGTTTGTAAATAATTACAGATGCAATTGCGCAATTATATGTAATTACAATTGAAAAAAAAATCAATTATAATTATATTTAATGGGAAATTTCAAGGAATATTATAGAAAATTGTTCAATTGAAAGTAATGATTATTGCTTAATTACAATTGCTTCTATTTGGTAATTAAAAATGTTCAATTACAACCCTAATTTAAATTATAATTACTTGTAATGTGAAATGGAGAATATGCAACTACACATTACCTGTAATTTTAATTGTAATTCAGCAGTCATAGGGAGATGTCTGCTTCTCAATAAAAAAAATAAATATTGTAAAAGATACATTACCTAGTTGTAATGAATGTCATGGAAACGCCACAAAATGTCAATGATGATGCCTCAGTCTGATCTTTATCTATTTTGCATTTAAACAAAACCCAAGATCGATTTAATATTAATTTTATTCTTTGTTATTTTTCATAATGCTTTTATACTGAGTAATAAGAATTTAGCAAATGTTTTTTAAATTTTTTAAAATAAAATTGCAATTTTGTGTTAAATTAATAAAAAAAAGTGTGTAAACAAATAAGCATAAAAATAGCACGCCTACCAAAAAAAAACATCTTTTACAGGTTCATTGTTTATATTTTAACAGAGGTTTATCCCTTGTGTTGCTTGCTTCATACTCGCATCCATACAAACATATGTATGTAAACTAGTGCTGGCAATTTCTGCTACTTTTAATTACTCGATACTACTCAATACTTATCAATTGTGTACTCAATACTACTCAATACTTATGTTAACATAATAACTGTCAATCAGAGTTTTAATGAAGTCGTTAATTTTTTTAATTAATTTCTTTCCAAAACTATAACGTTAAAAGTATTGAGTAATTACTTTTGAGTATTTAGTACTCAAAAAACATCAAATACACGGTACTCGATACCCACTACTCAATACATTGCCAGCACTAATGTACACCCGCACATCCATTTGTATATGATTTTTTAATTTTTTTTTTCTATAAAATTGAATTGTTATTGTAAATAACATTTTGCTTCTGAAAATCTGTATAAATAAAATTGTATGGAGGATGTTTATCATTCTTTGTTGCAATAGATCTATTTTAGACATCTAATGAGACCGTATGCACCGTAGTTGAGGTGACCATTAGTTTCATGGAAACATAGTGTAAAAAAAATCAATATTTTACAGAAGGTATTCAAAATACATAGCTTCTAATATTCACATAAATTAATACATATTTATTATATCTGATTTTATTTTAAACATCAGGCTTATTCGTTAAAAATTAGAGTAAAAGAAATTTTATAATTAAGATAAATTCTAAAGTTTCCAATCGTATTTGAGTTTTTTGGAACACCAAAAATGCACCTACATTTAGGGCCATTATTATAACTTGCTATTAGCTAAAGTTAGGATTTTTCAGTGAGATAAGTAGTTTTTCGTTATTATAAGTATATTTAAAACTAGAATTGACTGATAAACTAAAGAGAAGAATATCTTGCCTTTAACTTTTAAAATTATATCTAAGACTTTGAAGTTGCCATATTTTGTCATCTATAGTTGCCGTATATTCTAATCTATGAAGAAAAATAAATTCATGATAATTTAATTTGGCATTGAAAAATAAAACTGGAAAACAGATCTCGTTTGTTGTATATAAAATATTTTCATTTGTTTGTTGCACAGATAACTAATTTGTGGTTTGTTGAAATTAATGAAAGGAATGATGTTGCCGCTACGTTTTTAAAAACTAATTTATTTTGTCAAAAGTAGTCGGTGTTTCTTCTTGTACTACCATATTTTGAAAAATATTAATTTTTTTTTACAATGAAGTTGTAATAACGAAAAATAGTTATTGTTCACTTTATGGCTCACTTAGCAAAAGTGAAATTTAACTAAAACTTACTTTAAAGGCAAGTTCTAATAATGGGCCTTAACCATTTAAAATGTAATAACATAAAAAAGCAGAGTTTTCAACAGTATTATTATGCAATTTTAGCTCTTGAGGTTTTTCCTGTAATTATTGTAGAAATACAACAATACAACAATAGGCTAAAATAGTGTACTGTTCATTATAATAGTGGATGGTTGGTCACCGTTACCATATTGATAAAAAGAGAGATGATGTCAGGATTACCTGTATTAATTTAATTCCCGATTTTCGATTTTCGATTTTCCATTCCCATATTGCATTTATTATTGTCGTTTTGCAGTTGTCAACACATTACAAAATATTTATTTTTGCGCAATATATTTACATAAATTAAAGACTTTTGATTATGGTCCATATATTGTTCCACCTACTAATATAATATTCACATATGTATGTAGGTTATTTTATTGCACAATATCAGTTATTGCAAATGTATGGATATTTTTACACAAGTTTTAGGTAATTAAAAAGTAGCTTATTTTAAGTCCGGCAACAAATATCTGCCGTGAAAAATTTCAACAAAACTTACTTATTTCTTCGATTTCAAGTACCTATTAGAGAGTCAGTATAACTACTTTCACAAATCACTAGGTTCCCGTTTCGTAGCAGCAGGCGACTACAACACTAAACATACGTTTTGGGGATCACGCTTAATAACTCCTGGTGGTGTTTTGTTTACAACAGGTGCAAAAATGCATTTGAATGTGACCTCGAGTGGACAACCCATCTATTGGCCAACTGATCGTCAAAGTCCTGATGTTATTGATTTTGGCGTGATTTAAGGGTATTCCAAGCAAATTGAATAAAGTTGAAGCGTTACTATAGAACCAATATTTTGTATCAAATTGGTTGAATTATAAAAAAATATTTCAGTACTCATTGTTTGGAAAATATTCTAATAAAAACACCAGAAGACGTAGATCAGAGTCTTATTGATTTTGAACAAGACCTCAAATTAACTGGCCAACATGCAACTGTAAGACGACAACAAGGCAGAATCACATTTATTCTGTAGCTGTCGAGCTACTCTTGACTGAGAAAAGAAAAATTCGAAGAGAGTGCCAATGACACAGATGTGCTCAACTCAAGAAAAGGACGAAACGACTAAGAGAGATGCTGAAATCTCGAAGAGTAGCATCCCTGAAAAACTACCTGGAAGATCTCAACCCAAATCCTAAATCATATTATTCATAATGATGTGTGGGTAGAAACCTTATAAGGCCAGTCGAATTCGTCTGGTGGCTGAGCAAGAAACAGGGTTGCCAAACGGCCTGGATTGTCCAGTGGAATGGTCAGGTACCAGCTAAATAAATCTCAAATTGAATTTGAGAAAAGACTTTCTTTAATTTTGAAAATTTTTTTTTGTTAATTACTTGGAGCATCGATATGATATCAGAAATGAGTTACTTTACAACAAAATTTACGTTTTAGCGTTAAAACAATCTCTTTTATCATGGGATAACATATCATAGCTTCGAAAAGTTTTAGAAATATCAAATGTAATTAACAACGACATGTTCTCCATTGACTTTTGCTGCCTTTGATACTTTGCCGAGAGATATTTGAATTGATAAAATAAGGTTCTACTTTTTTCAATAATGCGATAAAGTGGAAAATCTATATAAATTGATCTAATTTGTTCTTTCCATACTAAATAGCAATGCTTTTTTTGAAAGGTCCTTTAGTATATTATTTATTTCTTATAACGCATAATTCCTTTTTTTAAATTTATTATTATATAGTAATCCAAACAGATTACTATTGGTAAAGCATAGCCATATAGCTATTTCACTGGTGCTTACCCAGATCGTCAGTGGACTTTTTTAAATTTTCCGAATAAAAACCCAGATTCTTATGCTCAAAATTTAATAAACCAAATAGAAGTTTATTAAGTCTAGAAAGCAAGAAAAAATCCAAAATTTCTAAACAAAAAACATAGTAACCATTTTAAATTTAAAAAATTAAAAACTTCACTTTTCTTTTTCTTTCTATTTTATATTTTTTTTTTAACAGTTTGTTCCGACAAACAACCGAAAATAAACTACCGGAATGTCAACGAACTCCTTACGAAAAGTCTGACTTCAAAAAATATAAAATTATATATGTATTTATGGTAAAGTTTAGTGTAGGCCACTCCAGATTTGAAATTTGAATAAAATTTTGTATTTCTATTAACTATAAATGTATTTTGAAATTCTCCAGTTATTTTTTCAAAATCCTGGTGTTTTTTTCCAGTGTCCAGATATTTGACTTTTAGTATCTGGCAACCTTAGCAAGGAATGATACCGAAAAAGGCAGTCTAATTGTTAGACATTTCCAAAAGGTTTTTACTCCAAATGTATAGCAGAGTTACCATATGTCGAGCTTAGTGCTGGAGTAGGCCTAAGATTTCAATTTCGTGATATTGAGAAGGCAATTACTTTAACTTCAAATCATTGATAATATGCCCCCGTAGAAATTTTTATTATTAATGCCATTTTACGTCTTGAGTACTTTCCTCCGGATAGGAAGGTTTCTTGAGAAAAGACCACACAAAAAAAAAAATTAGATAGACCTAAAATCCTTTTATCAAATATGTGAAAGCTGTTTAAGAAGATGTTAATAACTAAGCTGAACCCAAATCTAAGCAACTAAAGGTGTATTTCGAACCATCAATTCGGCTTAAAGAAAAACATAGTAATATCTGTTCTGGGCTTTTTATCGACGTTTCTCAAGCATTCGATAAGGTATGGCATGAAGGCCTAATACACTTACATATATACGTTAAAACTGAACATGCCCGTAAACTTATATAAGCTGTAGGAAAGTTATTTAACTAATCGAAAGTTTATACTAAAAGAAGGAAAGCCGGAGTTCCCCAAAGTAATATACTGAGGACCTTTTATACCTCAGATATCCCAACTAGTAACCGAGTTTACACGTCGACACTTGCTGACGATACAGCTTTTTTAAGTAGCATCACCATATTTACAAGATCACGTAATCAATTTTAAAAAATGGTTGAAGAAATGGAGAATAAAGGTTAATGAACAAAAATGTATTAACTTTCACACTGCGTAGGTACTCATGTCCCTCTATTCTCATAAATAACCAAATAAACAAAATACCTCGGCATACATCTTATTCAGCTCCTTAGTTGGAAAAGCGAATGATCACATCCAGCAAAAAATACTGATTCGGCGTATGCGATTTCTAAGAGAATGACGAGTTGTTTTCGGTTTCGAACGATTACAGTTATGCGTTTTAGTACGCTATTTCCTTGTTTTTTTTTTTATTTTTTTGTAAACTTAACATTTTATGTAATACAAAATTGCATTTATTTGATTTTTTTAAGAGGTTTTGTACGGCAGGAAAATATATTACTGCTTTTTCTGCGGGGCATTTCCTCCCTGGTCTATACAAAATTGGAATATCCACTAAGATCTACTTAACAAGTATATTTATTCTTTTTAGACTTAAGATATGAGTAATTATTGATAGTTCAATTATATTGAAGATACAATAAATAAAAATTGCAAAAAACAAATCCAGTAACTTATTCCAATATGCTTGCAACTCATCCAAATCCTTTGACGCGTAAGTAAAATTAACCTTTTTACACTCGACTTGATCGTACATCAGAGGGATGATGTACAACAAGCTTGAAACAAACATTACTTTTTGTCTAGCACTGGCTGGACTTAGCAAGTATTTATATTTATTTTAGACTTAGGATATGACTAATTATTGCTAGTTCAAATATATTGAAGATACAATAAATAACATATCGTCGTGTTTCTTCTTAAACCACGTAAGCGACATTTTTTCGAAATTGACTTTTTTGGTTTTTATGGTAGAAAATAACATTTGCCACCAGACAACATTCTCATCTTAACAAGTTTGTAAGAAAAATAAATAAATCCATTTTCAAACCTCGTAAGCGCCATACAAATGACATTTGCATGCAAAATATAATGGTCTTTATACTAACTATATACCACTAAGTTTTTTGTATTTAAGATTAAAAAAATCATGAAAGTTGCAGGCCAATTGGAGCATTTTTAGTTAAGTTAAAAGATTTTTTTGATAAATACAAAAATAAATGTTTATTTGCACACAGAAATTTACAATTTGCTGTTTGCGCCAAAACCACGTAAGCGACAGATTTGGCTACAATTAATTGTAAGTAACATATTTAAAAAAAAGGTTTCTATACCCTTTAGAGAGTCGCACAGCCATGTTTTGCAAAAAAATTATTTTGAAACCCATATTAAAGAAGTTATTAAGTTTTTTTCGTTTTCTGAAAAACGACTTCTTGGCGCTTACGTGGTTTAAGAATTAACGCGACGATATGACAAACAAAAAATGTAAGGGCGTTATGTGTGATTGGCAGC
Source organism: Phasia obesa (assembly GCA_949628195.1). NCBI lineage: Eukaryota > Metazoa > Arthropoda > Insecta > Diptera > Tachinidae > Phasia > Phasia obesa. The sequence goes on from OX451216.1 coordinate 79,033,882, forward strand.
TTAGTGGTCGACACAGTGTTGCCAGAAGTAGGGAAAATTCCTATTTGTAGGTATTTCTACCAGCAATTTATTTCTTTGTTATCTGCTTAAAAAAAACTTATATAATTATAAAAGAATAAAAACCTTAAAACAAAAAAAATATTTTTATATAAAAAAATAAAATTGATGTTTTTAATTCTGAGCAGGCAACACTAAAATACTAATCCATGTATGTAATTGGTGGGCAGCAGTGGTAATTTTTGACATTATCTTGCAAATCCTTTTTTAATTCTATTCAGTTACATTTATTCAAATTGCGATAGTTTTTTAAGGGAAAACGACCCTGCATATATTAAAAATTAAATAGCCATTGACGTAAAGTGACGATTACATAATTAAATTAACCTATATAAATAAAATAAAATGTCGTTCGTTGGTAATCGCATCACTTACGAACGGCTGCACTGATTTGGCGATTTTTTTTAAATCTTAATCATAACCCAACTTAGGTTTATTTATTATCGTCTACCTGGAGATCTGCAACAGGTAGTTTTGAAATTTTCGACAAGTAACCCTCACACCAATGTGCATAGTCTAGCAAAATACAGTCTGGATTGGGATAGTGGGTACCTCACATAGAAAGTGAAACAATATTATCGTGTACCTAGAGAGCTACAAGTAAAATTATTATGTATCTAGAGATCTGCAATATATAGAGTCATGGAAACCCTTATAATAATGTGTATAGTCTACGCCCACTGTTCCTATCCAATCTGTTTTTTGCTAGACTATGCGTAATAACAAGATAATAATATTTTACTTTTTATGGGAGGTACCATTTCTGGTATCCTAATCCAATCTTATTTTACTGGATTCGGCACATTAGTATGAGGGTTACTTGTGCAAAGTTTCACGACTCTACCTATTGCCGATCTTTAGGTAAGCGATAATAATTTCTCACTTTGTGTGGGAGGTATACACGTCCACTACTCCAATCTAGCCTGTTTCGCTTAACTGTGTACATATATTAACTGTGTAAAATTCTCAACATATGGCAAAATCTCAACATATGGCTTCCATTAAATCAATGGTTATACATTATATGACACGCATAGTAGAGTACGGTGTGGATCGGCAGTACTGACAAAGACCCGAATCAAACGTCATTTATTGTGTGACTTTTATGAGGATTACCTTCAATCATCAAATATCTGCCTTGAAGAATTTTTAAATCAAGTATCAGAGAGTCTGTATAGCGACTTTTATAAAAAGGTCCCTGTTTACTAGCATTTGGTGACTACAACGACAGGGGGCGGGGTCATGATTAATTACCCTTAAAAAAATACCTGATGTTATTGGTTTTGGTGTGATTACGGTTGTTCCAAGAGAAATGATTAAAGTTGAAGTATCATTGTAATTATCGTTAGATAATTCACCCACCAGTGTTTCCATATGGAACTAACAAAATATCGTGTCAGAAAAGACAAGCACATACATAAATTGGTTAAATTAAGAAAAAAATTTCAGTACTCACTGTTCGGAAAATATTTTAGTAAAAACACCAGAGGACGTAGGGCTGTGCCTTACTGACTGAAAATCTGAAATTAGCTAGATACAATCAAATGTATTTTGTATATTTCGAACGACTTTGGCTTTTAATAGAAGAATTGGAAGAGTGGCAATCATGCAGATCTTCCAAACTCAAAAACAGACTTAAAAAATGCACGAAACGGTAAGAGAATTACTGGAAATAGTATACTTGAGAAATTGCCTGGAAAACCTTGACCCAACACCTTGCTAACTTCGTGTGGAGTTTGAAGACGAAATTGTACCGTACAGTTTGTGGTTTATTGTGATAAACGCGAGATTTCATAGATCCCCAAAGGAAATTTGTGACGCCATCTACAAAACTGAATTTCAATTTGTCATGAAATTGGTAGAATGTATGCAGCAACAATAAATCCACGTTCTTCAATTGAATGTTGCTTGTTGTCAACTAATTCTGTACCTGTTTACAATATAGATGTCAAAACAGAATGACATTTGGTGCCATTTGCAAAAATTAAGACAAATTAATATTATGCGCCACCCCTTAAGTATGGAACTAAAAAAAATGGTACAAAATAGTAAAGTATATTGGGTTTAGCTTAGCGGTGGTTTATTATTCCCGAAATTTCACCCGATTCCCAGGATGAAATTTTTTAAATCCCATTAAATGGAAACACTGATTTATGTGGTTATTTAAACAACAACAATAACAACATAGTCTTTACAATAGAAATATTTTGATTGCAAGTGAAGTTTGTGAAGGTCATATTGGAAAAGCATTGGAAACTTTATTATGGTTCCTATTTGTGTGTGTGTGAGTGTATGTGTTTGAGAAGGAGGCCATGTGTTTATTGTACCACAGATATCGTTTATTTTCGTTTACACCCTCATTCAAACTTGAACAATTATTTTATTTAAAAGAAGCAGGAACAGACGCATATACATAAGTACATATGTATGTACATATCCCCGTACACGTACTAACGAAAGAAAAAGTTTTTTTTTAGACTTGTAATACGGGCACGAGAATGTGCAGATGGAAAAGATAAATAAACAAACTTATATACCATATGAACCAAGGAGAAACGTGTGTTAAATATTTTAATAACTGAGATATTTCAGCAATTTGCAGCAGATTGTTTATGTATTTTTTTATAAATAAATTAGGAAATTAATTGAAATTGTTGAAATACTTTAAATTATTGCACGTTCGAATTCATTTATAAACTTTTATTCGGAAGTGAAATTATCCGAATTTTTTATCTGCGTTGTATTTCACTTCCGAATATAATTTTTAGTTGTATTTCGAATACAAAATATTTGTGGATTATTAATTACAAATATAGATTCAGCTATAAAAAAAGATTCGTAATGAAAAAAAAGTTTGTGAATTACAAGTAATAAACATAAAAGTTACGAAATTTTTGATAACGAGTGTTTTTTTAACAGGTCTTACGGATTTTCTTTCTACTCGGAATACAAAACAGGAACGATATATCCGGAACCGTTTCAAAATTTAGTACTTTTCTTACGAGTCTATTAAGATTCGTACAAAAATCTGTCAAAATAATCTACTTTGAGGAGGATTTAAATAATTGAAGAATCGGAAGATAAAAAATGTAAAGTTCAAACGAGGCTATTGAAAAATATAAAAATAACTTTTTCTTCTTTCTAATTAGAAAGGATGTAGCTATCCAGTAAATGCATTACATTCTACTAGTGTCTAAGCTAAAAATTTTCCATTTTTTCTTTAAAAATTAATCGCCTAATTTGTAAATATATGTTCATTATACTTAAAACGAACTTAAGTCTGACTTCAAAAATTAATTAGCATGTTTATAAAATAGTTCGACTAATAGTTTAAGTATTCTTTAAATACACTTCTCTAAAAATTTGTTGTTGTGGGAAACTTTTGACTATCCTGCCGGATATTAAAAGCTTTAAAGTTATATTATAAACTAGTTTATTTTATCATGTGTTGTCTGGGTTCCTTTTAAAATTGTCTAACCACAATAGCAACAGTTATCGAAATCGAATGAGAAGCTTCGAAGAGAAAACATTTGTTTAATCTCAACAACAGCGCCGCTAACTGGATTCAATCTATCTCAGTCTGTCATCAAAGGTATACGAAGAAAAGTGATGAAAGTGATGTCGCTTGGGCAGAGAAATAATGAGATTAAAATGAATGAAGCACGGGATATTTATGGTCAATCTGCATTTCCTTCTTTAATTTACCTATCTTTGAGAACGAAAACAGCGGTTCTATATTTATCCAGATCCTTAAATATATATTTTTGTTCAATTTCATTAAAATCGGTTTAGTCGTATAAAACTATCTGTTTTCCTGCTTTTTCCCCTCTATATAGAAAAAAGTCAAAAGTGTCTATAAATGTTTCCGCCTCCAAACATTTCAGAATATTTATAAATGACATATGGCATTATTTTGTAAAACGCAGCGAGAAATTATTGAATATAATTTTTTGTATATCGATTAAACCTATTTTTTATAAAAACCGGATTTCAACTTTATAAAAAGCTGTACAATTTTTGTTTATTTGTGCTTAAAATTATTACAGAGATTTAAATTCAATTATTAAGATATTAAGTTGATAGAAAAAGTAATAAACGTCGTGATGATTTAAAATCGTAGGAAATAATAGAGGCACTTGTAAGCATCTGAATCTATTTAATTTTAAGATATCGTTTTACCAAGAATTTCTTTAATTCTGTAATACGAATTTTTAAGTTAATTTTCTTGCTAAGAAAATGGTTAACGGATATATCATAAATTTAAAAAAAGAGTCGTTTTTGATATTTTAAACATTCCAACACTGGTTTCAAATGTCATTTAATCGATTAACCTATATTTAAGTAATACTAGGATTACTTTTTTTGTATTTTACTCTCATTATTTGGGTTTTGTATGAACTACTTTGAGGATAAATGATAAAATAATGGTTTAAAAATAAATAAGCTGTCGATATTATTGATTTTGAAAATAATATTTATAAATAGATTTCTTTAGCATGTCTACCTTTAATTCATCGTCTAATTTTTTTACCAAACAAGAACAACAAAAAGCGTTCTTATGTAAATAAAAGGCAACGTCAATGAAATTGTTATTTGAACACTGTAATTTTCAAATATTCTATTATTACACACAGACATTTTACATTGAATTATAAATATCTGACCATGCCATCTATAAACATCTCTTCTCTACATAAATTTACATATTTCATTACTGATAAACTGACATTCAAATAAACAGACACTCAATACAATACTTTACGACCCTTTCTTTATGCAGAAATAAAGAGCGTCTTCAACAGCATTATTCTTTCAATCTTTAAAAATTCAGGTTTTACTTACGGCTTAAGTAAGGATTATCAGCTAAATTACTAAGTGGATGTTTCAGGTTAGAAAGTTTAAGGTAATGCTAAAAACTGTCAAGGGCGGCTTTGCGTAGCTTATAAAGAGCTAAGGATTATTATAAGTGAGGGTTAAGTAAAACTTTCCGATAAGCTATCGGACATATAATCCTACCTGTAACTTTTAACGTGAGTTTCTTTTAAAGTTTAAATATTTTCGCTAGCGTATATTTGTTGCTACATTTCTTTCCGACGCATATGTCGAATTTATAAAACTGGTATCGACACTAAGTCCCCTTTATCATTATGCAACTTTTGTCGCTGCAATTCTTACTTAGTAGACAAGAGGGGAGTGAGGACATATAAGATTGCACAGACAAAAGTTGCATATTGAAATTGGGCGTTAAAAACGTCTTATTTGTCATATAAATATTGCATCTTCAAAGTATTTGAACTAATAAATATTTACATATCTTAAATCTAAAGTAAAGTAAAATTTCTTCTTTATAGTCAAATGTAACCACGAGCATTAAGGAGCGGACGCATCCAAACGTTTCTAGCTTTTTCAGATTTTCACATTTTTTTCATTATTCCATAAGTAAAGGCCATTTCAGACTATAATACAAGTATTAATACTTTTCAAAATTTCAAACAGTGTGAAACGGCCTTAATTAGGTAATGGAAAGTACAAACTCATCTTCGAGTTTCTTTTTTTAAACCAGGATGCGAATGTAATCATGCGCAGAATCTTATTTTGGCGGCTTTTAATTGTTTCTATTGAAGCTGAGGCAGTGCCCTGTAATTGTATTCCATAACACAAAATAGGTTTGAGGATCGATTTGTAAAATGAAAGTTTACAATAAGCTTAGGGTAGAATTACTACCAATCAACCAATTTCGTTGCTTTTACTTATAAGATGTATAGAAGAGCATGAGTGTCTATGCAGCGTGAAATACATTTTTGTTGATTTATTTTTACTCTTCAACCACATCTCCAAGTGATGTAGTTATCTGGATGCTATTTGGGAGCTTTCGTAAATGTTAAGAAAAGCCGTGACGTCAGCAAATGTCGAAGTGTGCACTCGGTTGCTAGTAGAAACTAAGAAAAATAAAATTAAATTTTCTAGTTCTTTTTTTTCAAAATACATAATTGCAATTATATCGAATCACATTTTTTTAAACAGTTGTATCTCTTGCGAAAAAAATTTAATTTGTTACTTTACATGTTTACATGACCATAATACACACACAATAATTTTAATTCTAAATGACTTTAATTAAACAAATTACCTCACCTAGTCGATTAAAATTTTTTATACCACCTGGTGTTTTGATAACAAGGAAATTGCATGGTGCTAAATTGTGTTGGAGATTAATGAAATTCTTTTTTCAAGATTTTTTCTGGCATATCAGACATTTTTGTTCTTATTATTTTACCTTAAAGCTTTATATGGCTCAACTACCAAATCGATTAACTACACTTTTTAATTTCAAAATTATCTTGTGATTCTTGAATGTCTCAATTGTCATTTAGAATGGATCTTCTAAATGACAATATTTCAATTAATTTACACTCAAAGTTTAAGAAGTTGCTAAAAACAATAATTAAATTAAATATTTGTAATAAATGAACTTAAGCCTGCCCTAGCGAAATGACCACAGACCAATCAATTTATAGTTTTGTAATAATTTGTGTTAATAGAACGCTATTAAATTAAATCAAACTTAAAGAACCAAAGGTTGGCTTAAGCAACAATAAAGATAAAATGGTAAATATGAAAGAACCGTTTCGTAATGGAAAGCTTCGTTAGTATTTTATTATCTAAGTTTGGATGGTTAAATAGATGAATCCAAAGAATGCTGAAGCGAGATGTAGGGATCAAGAAAATGCATTACATTCTGCTAGTGTCTAAAAATTAAGTTTTCGACGTTTTTCTTTAAGTATGATCACTTTGTAAAAAATATTTTTAAAAAACTAACTTGAGCCTGACTTTGTAGGCTAATTAATAGTTCGACTTATAAATTTATATATTCATTTAAATATTAATATGGATATAATCGCTTTGGAAAGTGTAGCATCCATATCTTAAAACATCACTGGGTGAAATGAATTTGAAAGTTAAAAAGCAAATAAATAATTTATAGTAGAAATTTCAATTAAGAAATTAAAAATGTATTATACATAATTATAAAGTTTTCCATTTTTTAGCTAATATTTTTTCATACATATTTTGAACAGTACGTATGTAACAGTATGATGTTTTGCATCATTGTTTCTTTACCAATGATACAAATATTTCGTAAAATAGTCATTTTGCAAATGAAGATTTCGTTTATTAGGAGATTAATAATTTTAGAAATTAAATAGTTAAGATAACACAAGTCTCGTGATATATCACAATAAACGTCAACGAAAATAATCCGAGTTATTCCAAAATACAGATTTTTTTTCGTTGTTGTTCGACAGATCGACAATGTCAGTAATCGGATTTGTTTCTTAATATTTAATAATCTCGGCAGGTAGAAACACTTAGCCATGGTGCTATGTTATTTAAGGTTAAAAACATATTTTCTCGAATGATAGTAGTGTACTGCTTTATAAGTTGTTGAGGGTTGGTGTATTCCATTGCTCAAAATGATTATAGATGCTTTACTGCAATTGGTGGAAGGTCTTTATTGCTATGCTCGATAAATGAAGTTATATTACAGCGGATGGTTACTTCTACAGTCACATAAAAGCATACGTTATTTTTAACGATGCGGGTAGAAAAACCTACCGTGTATGGCCGGACAATTTTATTTAAACGTGCCAGAAATGGTGTCGAGTCAAAATTAATGAAGAATTTAGTTGGCGCGTATTTTATAATTTTTATTATAAAATTGTTTTGAAAGGTAACGATCAAAACACTGTGCTCGAATTTGACACTTTTTTTACAAGCTGGGCATCCTACTGGTAAAGCTAATTCAAGTACACTGAATTCAATGGCATTAGCCGTTTTTAGAAGTTAGCGCTCGTATTTGCGATATTCGCGATTTAAAATTTGTAAGCTAAAGTACAAAAAATGTTATTTTTATACTTTTGAGATAATTTTTAAATTTAAATCAATTCAACTCTATTGAATAAACACAAGATTGCATGACATTCTTATTTTGTTCTTTAAAAATCTATTTTTTTCGGGAAAAATCAATACAAAATTATAAAGCAAAGTAATTAATTTGCGAAATTTTTTTATTGTTTTCATTTTGTATTTTGCTATCAATTTATCAAATGTGCTTTATTGTCACATCGTCTAATCATTTCTGTATGATTCTTCTGTTTCAAGCAAATCTCCTTTTAAGTTCCAGCAAATGTCACCTAACGCGAATCCAATTTTTTACCACTGTAGCAGTGTTAAAGTCAGGCCGTCGCTTGATGGAATCGCTCCCCATGCTCTTCAGACTCAGCTGGTGATTGTTCAGCAAACTAGTTGGTATGAAAATGCAAAAAATGAATCTTTAAAGACATTTCAACATTAATACGATGAAAAGCGGTAAGCATTTTTTCTATATGAATGCGCCAGTTGTCAGACCGATTAATTCCTAAAACGTTGTCAATAACCGCTTTTACAGAGTTCCATGCCTCAAGCTCATCCATACTGAGGGCATCTTTAAATAACTTATCCTTCATCAAGCGACCGATAGCCGGCCCATTAAGTATTCCTGTAAAAAACGAAATATGAATTCAAATTTTCAACATATTAGTATAAGATAAATTAATACAAACCTTCTTTTATTTTCATACTACTTAATCTTGGAAAAATACGACCTAATTCGTTAAACGAACTTCCATCCGGATTAAGTACTTTAATAAAGTTTTTCACAATGCCTAGTTTTATATGTAGCGACGGTAGCAAAACTTTGTCAATTGATATTGATTAAAAGAGTTATCACTTTTAAATCAGCACAAATTTTCCAATTATGATCGTTGTATTTCACTACATCGAGGATTTTTTTCAATGATAAATAAGTCTCTCTTGTGTTAGTACTTAGTGCGATTGGAATTGAATTTTTAGAATTTGTCATGCAGAGCAGTTCTGCCTTTAAGCTTTTAGATGCATCGATGAACAATCGCCTATCTTCGGGTTTATACTCATGATGTATTGTTCCATATTTTAATTTTATTAAAGTAGATTGATTAAAATCAAAGTTAGCGAATTTTTCTAAATTGAAATTAAAAAATTGTCAAAACAGTATAAAAATATCGTTTTTATGGTACTTTAGCGTACAAATTAAATCGCAAATACGAGCGCTAACTTCGAAAAAATGGCTAATGCCATTGAATTCTGCGTACTCGAATTAGCTTTACCAGCAAGGTGGCCAGCAAGGTGCCCAGCTTGTTAAAATTTGCGACTAGCATAGTGAAATTATATGAGAATATTGTATTAAAGTTTATTTGAACGTATTAAGAAATCCAAGAAAATGATTGTGAGCTCTATGGGAAATATGACGCAAGAAATGTTAAAAATGCAATCTATGATATTGCAGGCAGTACCTAGCAAACCATGAACTGTTTAAAAATAAGTATGTTTCTGGAATCCAAACGGCATACTCCAACACAAAAATGAACTCGAGTACTTCCTTAGGAATCAACAAATTTATGTCATGCAGGTTTCAGAGACACACTTAACAACAAATCGCTTTTTTTAAAGTCAATGGCTATATTTTATATGATACGAAGGACCCCGTGCAAGAGCATGTGGAGGGTCGGCAATACTTATAAATGCCCGAATCAAACATTATTTACTGCGTAATTTTTGTGACGATTAACTTCAAGCAGCAAATATCTGTCTTAAAGAATTTTATCAAAGCTTAGTTATTTCTTGGATTTATTCACCTCCTAGATTTTCAATATTGGAAAGTCAGTATAGCGACTTCTACAACACACTAGGTCCCTGATCACTACTAATAACTCTTATAGGTCGTGTTTTGTTTAACACAATTTCAAAAATGCGTCTGAATGTGATATCGAGTGGACAACCCACCTTTTGGCCTACTGATTCCTGATGTTATTGATTTTGGTGTGATTATTGGTATTCTAAGACAAACGATTAAAGTTGAAGCGTCACTTGAATTGTTCTTAGATCATTTACCCGCTATCGTCTATATATGACACAAAAAAAAAAAAAAAATATCGTATCACCAACGACTAGCACGAGCATACGTTGGTTGAAATATAAAAAATATCTCAGTACTCATTGTTCGGAAAACATCCCGCTGAGAACATATGAAGACGTAGAGCGAAGTCCTTTCGATTTTGACTAAAACCTCAAATCAGCTACCCAACATTTTTTTTTCATAATTTATTTAATGTATCTTCAATATTTTTGAACAAACAATAATTACTCGCATCTTAAGTCTAAAATAAAATATACTTTTTAAGTCCATCCAGTTTGTTTCACGGATTTTGCAATCATTTGCGGGTCATCCCTCTAATGTACGGCCAATAAAAGCAGTGTCTCTTCTTTTTAGTCGAATGTAACCAGGTTCATTCAGCATGTTACGCGCCAAAGGGTTTGGATGAGATTCAAGCCTCTTTAGATATGTGACTGCATGTTTCGCTATTTCTGCTTTAAATGATGGCATGTATAGGTCTTTCTGAATGTTCAAATTTTGTATTTACCAGGGAGCAGATGTAATCATACGTAGTGTCTTATTTTGGCGTCTTTGAATTTTTTCTACATTGCTAGCTGAGGCAGTGCCCCAAAACTTAATCCCATAACACCAAATTGGTTTGAGGAACGACTTGTACAGTAGAAGTTTACAATCTAAGCTCAGGGTGGAGCGTCACCCTGCCAATAAGCCAATTTAGTTGCACTGCTTTTAATTTCATTTGTGTTAACTTGAAATCAATGAGGTTTTTCCAAGTAAGGCGACGGTCAAGATGTATACCCAGGTATTTAACGAATGCAAGCTGTGGTATCATTTGGTTATTTATGCGAATAGGAAGGCATGAGTCCCTCCCTACGCAGTGTGAAAGTTATGTTAGTACATTTTTGTTCATTCACTTTTATTCTCCATTTTTCCAAATTGAGTATGTGGTCTTGTAAAAGTTGTGATGCTACTTGGGCGCTTTCATGAATACTTAAAAAAGCTGTGTCATCTGCAAAAGTTGATGTGTGGACTAGGGTGCTATTGGCATATCTGATGTGTACAGTAAATATAAAATTGGTCCCAAAATACAACTTGGGGAACTCCGGCTTCAATGAGCTGTGGCGAGCTTAAGAAGTCACCTACTTTTAGTAAAAACTTGCGATTCGTTAAATAATCTTTTAAGAGCTTATATAAGTTTTCAGGCTTTAGCTTAAATATTAGGCTAAACTTTATGGAATGCTTGAGAAACGTCGATAAAAAGCGCAGAACAGTTTTTTTTTTCTTCAAAGTCATTTTAATTACATTTACTAATCTGTGTGTTTGTTGGATCGTACTATGTTGTTTTCTAAAGCCGAATTGATGGTTCGGAATACATCCTTTCGTGCTAAGATTTGGATTCAGCTTAGATATTAATATTCTCTCAAACAACTTTGACACGTTTGATAAAAGGCTTATAGGTCTGTATGATTCTACTTTTGTGTGGTCTTTTCCTGGTTTAGGAATCATAGTTATCAAAGAGACTTTCCACGCTGTGGGAAAGTATTTAAGACATAAGATGGCACTAAAAACAAAATGAATAATTCTGCGACCTAAACGGGGCAACTCAAATAACATCTTGTTACTTGTTTTATCAACGTCAGGGGCTTTTTGGTGTTTAAATCTGCTATTGCCCTTTCAATATCGCTAAATTCAAATCTTAGGGGAACTACGGCAATAGTATCTACTGGTGGCAACTCAACTATATCAGTACTCATATTTGGAGTGAAAACCTTTTTCAAATGTTCCACAAATTAATTACCTTTTTCGGTATCATTTCTTGCCCAGTCTCCACAAGAAGTTCGCAAGGGGGGCTTACGTACGACCGGCCTTTTAAGGTTTCTACTTGCACGCCATAATGAATAATCTGATTGTGCAGTTGCATCGAGGTCTTCCAAGTAATTTTCAGAGATGCTACTCTTCGATATTCTAGAAGCTGTCTTAGCCGTTTCGTGCAATCTTTAAGTCTAGATTTGAGTTCAGGTGATCTGTGTGATTGCCACTCTCTTCGAATTTTCCTTTTTTTCAGCCAAGAGTCGCTCGAAAAAGTAAATTTGTTTGTATCTAGCTGATTGTCGGGTTACTGTTGTATGTTGGGCAGCTGATTTAAGGATTTTATCAAAACTAATAAGACTTTGATCCACGTCTTCTGATGTTCTTAGCGGTATATTATCCGAACAGTGAGTACTGAGATAATTTCTATTTTTCAACCAATTAATGCTTTTGCTAGTTGTTCGTGACACAATATTTTGCTGGTTCCATATATAGACAATAGTGGGTGAATGATCTAAGGATAATAAAAATGACGCTTCAACTTTAAGCATTTCGCTTGGAATACCCTTAATCACACCAAAATCAATAACATCCGGTATTTTTCCCCATCAGTAGGCCAATAGGTGGGTTGTCCATTCGATATCACATTCAGACGCATTTTTGAAATTGTATCAAACAAAACACGACCTTTTGGAGATATTAGGCGTGATCCCCAAAATGTATGTTTAGCGTTGTAGTCGCATGATGCTATGAAACAGGGACCTAGTGATTTGAAGACGTCGCTATACTGACTATCTGATACTTGAAATCTAGGAGGTGAATAAATTGAAGAAATAGCAAAGTTTTGATGAAATTCTTCAATTATAAGTATTGCCGACCCTCCACATGCTCGTCCGCGAGGGTCCGTATCATATAATATATAGCCATTAATTTTAAAAAATCTATTTGTTGTTAAGTGAGTCTCTGAAATTAGCATAACATCAATTATTAAGAAAGTACTCGAGTTCATTTAGGTGTTGACGTAAGCCGTTTGCGTTCTAGTAACATATTTTTAAACAGTTCATGGTTTGTTAAGTACCGCCTGCAACATCATAGATTGCATGTGAACCATTTCTGGCATCATGCTGCTCATTGAGCTCATAAAACTGTTTAACGAATGCACTAATGTATGGATGCTTACTTCGAGGCGATTGTAAATAGCTTCCAGTTGGTGCTTGTTCTTTAGCTTCTGGGTGCAAATTTGAGGTAGAATTGGTTGTAGGTGCCGCTTTGTGTGCTGAAATATGATTGGATTTTAACATATCCGCGTATGAAACATGTTTGGTTGTGGGTTAAGCTAACTGAGGGTAATGTGCATTTTCTTGGTATTGTGGCTGCCTAGCAGGAGTATTAAATTTCTGAGTTGACTTCCTTACCATACAAAAAACTGGACAGCCTCTGTAGTTAGCAGTGTGATTTCCACCGCAATTGCTACATTTTTTAACCTTCATTTGTTTCGCTGTCTAAAATAGCAAAACAATTGTGGAAATTTATTCCCTTAGAATCATTGTCCATTGGTGCAATCTGCGAAGACTTAGGGCTTCGACCTCTTTTGAATTGAAGTGCTACTTTTCTTTTAAAGTAGCACTTATCAACTCCAAAAAGAGAACTAACTACCCAACATTCAATAATAGCCTGACAATCAAACTTATTCTGTAGATGTGGAATCACACAGATCTCCTCAACTCAAAAGTACACTTAAAGATTGTACGAAACGGCTAAGACAGCTACTAGAATATCGAAGAGTAGCATCTATGAAAAATTACGTGAAAGACCTCGACGCAAGTGCACAATCAGATTATTTATTATGGCGTGCATGTAGGAACCTTAAAAGGCCAGATTTCGTAAGCCTTCCTTCGAACTTCGTCTGGAGGCTGGACAAGGAGTGATACCGAAAAAGGCAATTTATTTGCTGGAAATTTAAAAAGGGTTTTCACTCCAAATATATCGACTCATATAGTTGAGTTACCAATTGTCGAGGCTAGTATGGCAATACCGCAAAGGTTTGAATTTGGTAATATTGAAAAGGAAATAGCGGATTTAAACACCAAAAAAGCCCCTGTCGTTAATAAAACCAGTAACAATATGTTATTTGAGTTTCCTCGTATAGGTCGCAGAATTATTCTTTTTATTTTTAATGTCATTTTACGTTTTGAGTACTTTCCCACAGAGTGGAAGTTGTCCTTGATTACCATGATTCGTAAACCAGGAAAAGAACACACAAAAATTGAATCATGCAGACCTATAAGCCTTTTATCTAATATGTCAAAGCTACTTGAGAGGATGTTAATAACTAAGCTTAACCCTATTCTAAGCGACAAATTTGGCTTCAGGAAAAAAACATAGTACGATCGAGCAAACTCACAGGTTAGTCAATGTTGTTAAGAAGACTTTAGAAGAGAGAAAATACTGCTCTGCGCTTTTTATCAACGTTTCTCAAGCATTCGATAAGGTATGGCATGAAGGCCTAATATATAAGCTAAAACTGAATTTGCCCGTAAACCTATATAAGCTGCTAGATAGTTATTTAACCGAACGAAAATTTATTGTGAAAGATGGAGATATTTTAAGCTCACCTGAGCCAATTGAAGCCGGAGTGTCCAAGGGTAGTATATTGGACTCGTTTTATACTTGTTGTATACTTTAGACATGCCAACGAGTAATCGGGTCCTCACATCTACATTTGCTGACGGCAACTCTTTTAAGCATTCACGAAAGTCCCGAAGTAGCATCACAATATTTACAAGACCACGTATTAAATTTAGAAAAATTGTTGAAGAAATGGATAATTGTCAATGAACAAAAGTGTACTCGCATAACTTTCACACTGCGTAGAGAATCGTGCGCCCCTATTCACATAACGCAACCTCAGCTTTCAGATGTTAAAAATCTCAGCATACTTCTTGACCGGCGCCTTACTTGGAAACGACACATAGAATCACAGCTAACTTAAATGAAGTTAAAAGACTTCCAACTAAACTGGCTTATTGGCAGAAGTTATACTCGCGCTTTAGATTGCAAACTTTTATTGTACAAGTCAATTCTAAGACCAATTTGGCGTTATGGTATTCAATTATGGTGCACTGCCTCAGCTAGGAATGTAGAAAAAATACAAATGCGCCAAAATAAGGTTCTACGAATGATCACAGTTGCTCCCTGGTATATCAAAAACTCTAATATCCACAAAGATCTAAAAGTCCCAACAGTTAAATCAGAAATAGCGAAACATGCAGCAACATACCTACAGAAACTTGAAACGCATCCAAATCAGTTGGCCCGTAACATTCTAAATAAAGAAGGAGGGATATTGCTACTTTCGCCCGTACATCAGAGGGATGACCCGCAAATGAAACGCAAACCGTGAAACATAATTATTTTTTTTTTGTCTAGCACTGGCTGGACTTAACATGTATATTTAATTTTAGTCTAGATTTAAGATTAAGATAAGATAGTTATTGCTATTTCAAACTTTTTGAAGAAAAATATGAAAAAAAATTGTAATGCAGTCCTGTCCTCTAAGTTTAATTTGGTTATTTTAAATGGTTGACTGTTTGGTAGGTAAACTGTTTGGCGTTTCGAAAAATCTCAAATGAGATTGGAAACTATAGAATTTCTCTTAATCATAAAATGGAATTTTGAAACATTTTAGAGAATTGTTTTTTTTTTTATTTCAACTATAAAACCCATTTGCACTTTCAACCATTTACTTCAAACACTGAATACCGCTATTGTTTTTATTAATAAATTTTACTACTTTTTTAAAACTACACTGTACACTTATAATGGCCACCGTAATTATACTATGCTTGGAAAAAAAATTTACGTTTTAAAAAATACAAGATCTAATGAGAAACGTGTTAATAAACTTTTTAGGTATACAAATGCTTTGCTTTGGGGATCGGTGGAGTATCTGCAATTTCAAGTATTTCTTATAATCCGTTAGGAGTCATACTTACAGACAATAACACTAAACAGAACAAAAGTTTCAGGGGCTAAAGAAGTTCGTATGTCCTAGTAAAGCTGTAAACTTGGCTAACAGGTGAATTTAAGAACAATTTTATATTTCCTTATAAAAAAACAAAAAAATTGTCTTTCTACTATTAAATATCAGTCAACTGAAAATGGAGTTTTTAAAATATCTGTTTATATTTCTTTTAAAAATCAATCTGACGAAAACAAAACATGTACAGATGTATGTATGTACATATACCGAGATCGACATAATATTTTCTTAAATTGAAAAATGTATATGTATGTGTTTATGAAAAGATTATACATTTATTTATAATACATTTATTATGTACATACATATGTATGTATTTTTGACCTACAATTAAATATCGGTTCTTGACATTTTTATTTATGTATGTAGATAGATTTAATTAAATTACTGAAACAATTATATAAAGAACTAGCAGTGCCCGCCACGTCGCACAGAGGGGTATTTTGCCAATCTAGCCGGACATTAGGGCAAAAATTAAATTTGAGAAATGTAAAAATTCTGCATCGTATAGTGAATATTCAAGGCGTTGGCTTGAGATTTGTTGTTTTGGAACACTGTTAAAGTCAGGAAAGTTGAGTAAATTGCATACGTTTTTATTGACATTATATTTTTTGGTGGCTAAACGAATAAAGATTTTGTATTGAGTTTTTTTTCTGTAAAAGGGTTTATTAGTAGCTACTTATGTTAATTTTTAGAATTTTTTTTTTAATTTTTAATGATAAAAAATTTTGTTCAAAATTAAAGAGGTTTTTTTTTAAATTTTTGGTAAAAAAAAGTGAAAAGCTTTTTAAGAGTGATCTCCATCGCGATCCTAAAAATGTTATATATCACTACAATCGATTTCTTCTTTTATGCTGTAAAAAAAACTTTTTATGTTTTTTCTTATCTAGGATAGGTAAATACGAGTAAGAAACCCTTTTATATTCATAAAATGTTTTTGTTTTTAATAACTGAAGGTAGATGTTTTTTATTTAAATCATTTCATCTAACACTGTTATTACCTGTACAAAAAACAATTTAAATATTTTTTTATTTATTTATTTATTTATTAGTATTTATAATACTCTAAAATACACACATTTAAAATTATATATTTCAAAATTGTTGAGTTTCATAATCAAATTTGACTATTTATTCTTTACAAATTTCACACATTTTCTTTTAAATACAATATAATTTTGTTCTGTTTTAATATCATTTGTAAGTGTGTTAAATAATTTAAGACCTTTATAAAATAGTGATCTTTGCATTGTTGTCGTAATTGCTTTCCTTAACCTGAAGTTTTCTGCATTTCGCAATTTATATGGTTGTACTTCACCGACATATTTTATCTGTTCACATAGATATTCTGGAGCATTACCATGTTTAGTTTTATGTCGTTGTTTAATATTTAGCCATTTAAGTGTATCAAGCATAGCTTGTACCGATGTATGTCTATTGCATTTTAAGATTGTCCGCATTGCTTTATTTTGTAGCTTTTGTAGTCTTTCCAATTGTGATTCATTGCAGCATGTATATATTATTGTTGATCCGAATTCAAAATGAGGTTTTATCATCGTATTGTAAATATTTATTGCATTCATTGTATGCACTTTATTTCTAATTCTCTTGAACTATGTGATCTTTGAACTTCATTTCTCGATCTATTATAAATCCTAAATATTTTATATTTTTCACTTTTTCAAAACTTCATCATTAATTTTAAATGTTATTTCGCTATTCATATTTATTTCTAGCATTTTAGTCTTTTTTTCATTTAATTTTAGTTTGTTCATTTTTAACCATGTATTAACATTATTTATGTCACGTGTTATATTGTCCTGCCACTCTTCAACTGAGTATCCTTCTGAGTATATGAGCGTATCGTCTGCATATAGCACCACTTCACATTTATCAAGAATACTTGGCATATCATTAATGTATATGATAAACAGTAGGGCACCTAATATTGATCCTTGCGGAATTCCGAAATCATTTATTAGTATATCAGATTGTATTCCGTTAACTTTAGTAATCTGCTTTCTGTTATCTAGGTAAGATTTAAACCATTTCAGCTCTATGCCATTTATGCCATACATATATAATTTTCGAATTAATATTTTTCTGTCAATAGTTTCAAATGCTCTTTTAAAGTCTAGAAATATAGCTAAGATTTTTCTATTTTTTTCAATGTTTTTCCACCGATTTATGATAAAATTTACGCCGTTTCACATGAAAATTTTTTCCTAAATCCCGATTGATATTTTGAGAAAAATTTATTATCTTCCATATATTTTTCCAACTGTTCTTTTACGATTTTTTCTAAAATTTTTTCACATGTTTTTAACGTCTAAAATTGTTATTGCACTAAATTTGAATCTTTGGTTAACCTTAGGCATTCGACTTGTATATTGCACATTTTCAATTGAGTTTGTTATTACACGACTACTATCCACAAAATATTTGTTGAAATTATTAGCTATTTCAATATTCTCCTTAAATTCTACATTGTTAAATATCACAGTTTTTATCACATTCTGCCTTTTTTTTATCACTAAGGCTTTTATTTCTACACACATTTGTTTTTGATCCTTTGCATTATTTATTTTATTGTTAATATATTTACATTTTTCATTTTCAATTTTAACTTTGTACAAATTTCTAACTAGTTTGTATTCTTCCAACGATTCGGCAGTGTTTTCTATTTTAGCAATTTCGTATTTTGTTATTTTCTCTCTTTTTATACGATATAATTCATCATTAAACCATTTATTAACTATATTTTGTTTATTTAAGGTTTTTTTTTAAAGTAAACTTTTGATTGTTTCCTCTAGACATTTATCAACCATTAGCACATTTGGATTGACTTTCATATTTTCTTGAAAGCACATATTTTCACATAGTTCCCTTGTAAATTGGTTTTTATTATACTTGAAAAAGTCTAAGGTGTTATTTTCCTTTTCGGTTTTTTTTTATCATCTTTTATTAGTATTTTAATCATTTCGTGGTCTGATATTTTATTTTCATTACAATTTTGAGCGGTTGTTTTTAAGCTGTTTGTAATAACGTAATCAATTATTGTTCTTGATGTATTTGTTACTCGCGTATATTAATTTACTATTTGTTTGACACCGTTGTCGTTCAATTGACTTTCGATTTTATTTTTATAAAAGTTATTTCTGACCAATCTATGTTAAAATCACCCGTAATAATTATATCGATATTTTTCTCACATATACATTCTAATGTTTCGTTAAAAACCTCACAGAAATTCGATGCACAACTACTGGGCGATCTATAAACCCCTACAATTAATAAGTGTATATTTTCACGAATTGCTGTACATGCTATAATCCAATATTGAGAATCTGCCTTTTTTTTCAAATTTTTTTGTGACTTTCCATTCCTTTTTGTAGTATATGATTACCTCTCCAGTTCTTGTAGAATTAGAATTTGATATTAGCTGATTATAATCTTGTAAAGTTATTTCATTTTCGGTAATGTATTCTGTCATATGTGTTTCCGCTAATATAATAAAATCTAGTGTTTCTGCTGCAGCTATTATTTCTACCTGATTAAAATTATTTGTAAGGCCTTGTACATTTGTGTATAAAATATATATATCCTTTAATTGTTAAAAGGATAAACCTATTTTTCTCTTTTTCATTTTAAGTTTATTTTGATACACCGGGCATTCTCTACTATAAGTACCATGATTTTCATCTAATCCCATGTTCAATTTTTGATTCATCCTTATACAATTTATACATTTAATTATTGGCTCTTTATCACATTCCTTTGTTTTGTGGTTCCCATGGCATTTAACACATATTTCTTGATTTTTGCACTCGCTTGATATACATATGATTTGCATTGCATTTCAAACATCTCCTTACATCAGTGCCGTCAAAAACTCTGCATTTATTTAACTTTTGTGCATTTATTATTTTTGTATATGATTCACTATCTGTTTTTATCTTCACATTATATATTTTCCTGTTATTTCTTCTATATTTATACATTTTCATTATTTTAATTTCACATTTGTTTATAATTGGATTTTGTTTTCTTATTTTATCAGTTATCTCTTCTTCCGAATATTTAAACGAGACATCAGTTATATCTATATAAAAGTCTGTTGGGTTGGGCACCTTAATTTCGTAGTCATCACTCAATTCGTTTTGTATAGCATTTTTTTATTTTTTCTCTTTGTTTTCAACCTGAATTACCAAAGCTCCATTTCTTCTATTTTCTATATTAATTATTTTTAAATTAAGCGGATTTACTTTTTTATTTAATTCTTCTTTTGTTTTTTCAACATTTTGTTTTTCTTTTGGTTTTATTATCAACGGCATTTGTTTATTAGCATCTGGTATCACTGTTCTGGATTGCACTGCATCAGCATATGACATTATACTATGTTTATTGTTTATTTCTGTTATAGCTTGTTTTATATCTTTGCGCATATTTATATTGTTTTCTTCAATTTTGTTACATATTTCATTGTTTTTATTTTCAAATTGGTTTACATTTTCACATAGTTTTTTAATTTCACCCGCATTTTTCGCAAATGATTTTGGGGCACTATCTATTTTTTTAATCTTTCCTCGTACCGTTTTTCAATAGCCTCCAGAAGTTGCTTTATTTCACACTCATTTTCTTTCAACGACATTTTGAATTCATGTTTATAATCTTTTAAGTTTTGTTTATTTTTGTTAACATCCTCTTGAATATCCCTAAGCACTAGATCAACATCTTGTATGTACTGTAGGCAGTCATCACATATAAATCGCACATAATTGTTTGCTTCCAAAACCTTTGCTGAATATTAGTCTATTCCCGCGCATTTAGTTGTGCAATGATATTCTTTATTGCATACTCCCATACATCTCACACCCGTTTCCCCACGTATTGCTGTCTTGCATTTACTGCAATCAGGCATCGTGTTATTTTTTAATAAAGTTATTAAACCAAATAATTTTCATAAACTTTTCTTTCCACTTATATATTTTATAATCGTATTGTTTCTTTAGATGTCTATCGGTTATTTTCCACTATTATTTATATAAATTTTTTAATATGTTTTTAGAGCTTGACTTTTTGCTTGCCTTACTATCACAGGGTTGCCATCAGAAATATCAAAAGAGATATAGACGCAGATGCCCTTTCTTTCGGACTAACTACTTTACACGACAGAATTCGCCTATTTGAGAGCATATTACACCTGTCATATAAACTGTCAGTGAAAAAATGGCAAATAAAACCTGATGCGGACAAAGCCATTGTTAACGCGAGGAAAAAAAATATCCAAGAAAAATTTAGAAGTGAATTGGGGCTAGTAGTGGGTGTACCGAAAGCTGGATTTGGAAACACCAACGATGGTAACACTAGCAGAAGATTTGTTTCCAATCCTGAATTAGCTGCAGAAATAACTGTACTTAACGCTGAAGAGGATTCAGATACGGAAGAGGTCTTTGAAGAATCCGACGAAGAAGAACCATGGACTCATCATCATCTTAGTGCAAAGGAGAAGTTGTTTTAAATAAATTAATTGTTATAATTTTAAATAAAATTTATCGTTACAATCATAAATAAGTTATTACTATGAATAAATTAATTATTTTCCGATAAATAAAATACTATAAAGTAACAAATTACAAAAATATTTTTTTAATAATATTCTTGGGAGGCGGGGATTGGTTAGGCATTGGAAAGCTTAAAAATGAATATTTTTAGGAAATTAGCAAAAAAAATTAAATTTTTTTTCACAAGATGTTTTGGGTGTCTATTTCTTTTAATAATTGCATTATTTTTCAAGTAGTTTTTTATTTTACCGCCCACAAAAAGGGGCGGGGCTAAAAATGGCATTTAAGAATCTGTCGAGTCCAACTTTAAGTTTTTGAACATTCTTTGACCTTAAAAGTTGTAAGTGCTAAACAAAATGACGGGAATTTCAAAAAAAACTTACATTTTTCAGAGGTAGGATTACTTCTTCCAAGGGGAACTTTTTTCTCCTTGATCCCATTTTTCCTATTTTATAGCATTGACAGCCTATGAAAATAAGAGATTTTTCTGCAAAGTTTCATTAACCTAGGGGAAATCAGTACATTTTTAGAGCCAATATAAGCTAAAAAAAATGTGCGTCCAGGACCGGCCCGAGAATCATGTATTATTACATATTATATTTAATTAGTGATAAACCTTTTGTATATTTTTATTCATGTTACCATTTTCTTTTTCTGTTATAAAAATATAACTATCTAGTATGTTTTATTGATTTTTGATTAATGTATTTTTTGATTCTAAAATATTTTTGTTTCAATAAAGACTTACATATTTTATAATAATAATTAAAAAAAAAACCATAAATTTTATTTCTAAAAGAAATAAAACTTAATTCGAGGTTAGTAAGCGCCCGGGGCGAGATTGTGATCTGGCCCGCTACACATTTAATTGATCTAAATAAACTTACATTTCTCATATAATTTATTTTTTTTATTTTATACTTATAGCGTTTTCTTTTTTGACAAAAATGTTGCATATATTTTACACTTATTAAATTTTCGTGTTCTTTTCTACAAAAAATATCAGAGTGTGAATAAACATCATGTTCTTTTCTAAATATGTCGCACCAAAACCAGGTAAATATGCTACATTTTTTACACTTAACTTTTATTCACGGTGAGATATTGCCCTTTTATGTAAATATTTTTTTTTATGGAAAGCATGAATTTTATTTTGAATTAAAATTTTTTATGTGAATAAATATTTTATTTTATACATCACATAGGCATAAATGTTAAATGTAAAATCATATTAATATTAATAGGACAAAATATTTTTTCAGAAAAGAAAAAAAATATAATAGATAGAATTTGTTTTTTTAATTATAATTCGAATCAGGAAGTCAAGGAATGTAAATAAAAAAAGTTTCAATGAAATCTGGAATGGTAAACATTATTGTTTTATTTTTTCCCCATTTTTTGCACTACGAAGCTGATGTTGATTACAAAAATATCTTTTTTGGTTAATTTTTGGATAATAGTTATCAGCCTTTAATGGCAAGGGACCTTTAAAAATTAACTTATTCTTTTCGGTTTTATTTTTTGTATTCTGGCCAAGAGGATGGATCCGATTTTATCAAGCCAACAGTTTTAGGAGAAGAAATTAATATCGTTTTGTCAGCTTCATTCTCATTAATATCTTCGTCATTAGAATCTGAATCTGGTATTACTAGTATTTCAACTTCATTAAGTGTACTCACGTTCACTGATGACAGCCGAAGAACTAGAAGGAGCAAAATAGGAAGTGAGCTTTAGGACCTTCTTAAGAAGCACTTCAGTCGTTGCCTCCTCTTCTCTTACTAATTGAATCTTTGTGGTCCAAACAGTTTTTTAAACATGATGTTAAAAAATTATTCAGTTTGTAATAATCCTACTGAATGTTTATGGTATGGTAATTGGTAATTTCATATATAATATTATTGTTTTCGTATTTTACTTCTTAATTACTTTTTTGTGGGCAATTAAAGAACCAATACTAACTTTTCAATAGCTAGCCGTTTTTAATTCGCACACTCGCCGGCGTCATTGGACGTTTCATCGTACTTTTGAAAAACGGTCTTTACACCTAGCAACCATTGAGCCACGAGTTGAGCATACATAGGTGCTCTTCTACAAATTATTGTTGTTTGCTTTAATAGTCATAGATTACATTCGTCAAATATTCAATATTCGTGCTCCTATCCATAAAGCCGACGGCGATATTTCTTTCGCCCTTAGACAAGTTTGCGTCCCTTCACCGTGGCGCCCGGGGCGATCGCCCCAGTCGCCCTGCCCTTGGGGCGGCTCTGTGTGCGTCGTGTCAATATTTTGCTTTGAAAGTATTCCACACCAATTGTAAGACTCTTACTTTTATATTGGTTTATGTATAATATTCTAAAATTTATAAAAAATTCTAAAAATTATTGTAAAGTTCTGTAGGAGGTGTTTAAAATATTTTAATAACCTTGTAATTCCACAAAGTAAAACGACAAATTCTATCAATTGGCGCCTAATGTTTCGCAATAGTTTTTTAAAATATTCCAACTTCAAAAATAAAAAGGTGTGTTGAATATATCTCAGTTTTAAACCGAAAATTTCAGTACCTGTAAACCGGAAATTGCGTTTTTCAGTGCTTTTTCTTCACTTTCTCTTGGAAATGAGATATTTTTGCGGAAAAAAGTATCCTATATTGGAATCAGAAATTGCGTTTTTCAGTGCTTTTTCTTCACTTTCTCTTGGAAATGAGATATTTTTGCGGAAAAAAGTATCCTATATTGGAATCAGGATGCCAAGGTACCTCCTCACAAAATTTTTTTAAAATCCATCCAGTAGTTTTTACGTGATGCGAAAGCAAAAGAAAAGCATATAGGCGGAAATGAGTTACTATTTTATTATATATGTAGATAATTGGAATTTAATAATAGTAATATAAAGAATAATTTAATTGGGTGATTTTATAAACCAATTTGTTTTTTTTTTTGCTTTTCTTAAATTGACTTGACAGACGAATAGGACAATGTTACAATATTTGGCAAAAATAAAAGTTATCGTTGTATTAGTGCGCCTTATTTTAAAAATCATTGCCCAAAATTTTGAAATTTTAAATTTAAAACAACCATTTTTTGCCTGTAAAATTTTGAAATTGTTTAACATTTAATTTTGAAAATATAATAATTATTTTAATTCGCAGGATAAAGGTATTTTACTTCAATATTTAAAATCAAGCGCAATCGCCCAGTTTTGTTTTTTAAATGATAGCATGTACATTAGGGTGGAACAATATTTTTCGTCAGGTTCAAGTTGGTTATGATTTGTGTTATCTGCAACTGGAGCAGAAGTATTATTAACAGGTTCATGTCGGGTGAGATTTTGAAATTTTTATTTTAGGTGTTTTCACGGTGGTTATATTCCAAGTTTGCACGTTGTAAGTATACTGTGCATATTTGAAATAATAACAATTTTTTTTTCAAGTTAATTTTAATTTAATTTCTGACAGCTAGTTGCTACATAACAAAGTAACATAGTGTCTACAACTGGGATAAATTTGTCTTGAGAAGAGTAAAACTTCATATAACAAAACCAGTATAAAAATAATGTTTTTTTATATATGAAGTTTGATTTTTATCAAGACAAATTTATCCCAGTTGTAGACACTTTGTAAAGCAAAAAATAATTAACTTCGCCGTGCTGCCACCTATTAAAATGAATTCGCCTTGAATAAAAATATAAAAAGACAAATCTATATATATAATAAAATAGTAACTCATTTCCGTCTGTCTGCTTTTCATTTGTGTTCGCATCACGCGAAAACCACTGGATGGATTTTAACAAAATTTTGTCAGGAGGTACCTTAGAATCCCGAATCCAATAAAGGATATTTTCTTTTCCGCAAAAATATCTCAAACGCAAATTCCAAATTGGGATATTTTAAACACTATTGCTTGACATTAGGTGCCAATTAAAAAATTTGTATTTGATTTGTATTTTTAATTTGTGGAATTACAACGTTACTAAAATATATTAAACACTTTTTATAGAGCTTTACAATTATTTTTAGAATTTTTTATAAATTTTATACAGGGATGGGTATCTTTATATAAAGTAAATACATTAACCATAACTTACTAATAAGAGTCTTACTATTATAAAGTTTGTTTGATTAATAATGCAAATTGTCATAAAACGAAATCATTTTCACAATTTCAAACAAACTTAATTTTTATTAAGTTTCGCAAATGTCCTGTTCCAAAAACCCCATAAACCTTGCGTTTTAAAATCAAACATATTTTAGCATATGGGCATTTCCAATGTGGCGTTACGTGACATTTGTACGGCAAAAAGTAAAAAAAAAAAATAATGAAAAAGTCAAATTTGTAAAAAAGTTTTTTATATTTGCAAATTAATTAAGTATCACTATATTCAGTAAAAAAATTAAAAAATCGATCATAAATTGCAAAACTCTGCGAATTGGGCAAAAGTTTTTGTATAAAACATTTTTTTGGAGGATTTGTTATAATGTAAATTAAAATTTCGAGTTATCAAATTTAAACATCTTTCTTCGTTTTGTTTTTTTATTAGCCTTAGTATCTGGCATGACGTAACTGACGTTACGTTACTTAAATTTCCATTCGATATGTTTTGATTAGGAAATAAAAAAAATATACAAATATAAGAAAATTACATTAACATATTTATTATAGTGAATATTTAAGTCCCATTAGTCGAAATATTTAGTATTGAAATAATATTCTTCCAATTAAAAAAAATAAAACGATGTTAATTAAACCTTCCCTCAAAAATTCATACATGTATTTATTATAATTTAAAATTATATGTATTTCTAATCTTATATAAATTATTTATTTCGAACTAACCGTAATTCCTTTTTTATAATTTAAAAAAAAAATAGTTATTTCCAAAAAATATAATAATCGGTATGGTTAATTATGGGGGATATACATATAGCTATTGCGCTAGTGCCCAACTAGTTCATCAGTGGGTTTTCCGAAATTTTCTGAAAAATTGCGATTTTTAAACTTAATAGACTAAGCAACATTTAAACTTTTAAAGAAAAACCGGCTTACCACAAGCCTATGCGAATTTGATTTTAATTTTTGTAATACGGCTGAGAGTATTTCTTTTTCAATCGAAGATTCCAATCGCTGAAACCACAATTAATTGTTAATTTAAAATAAACATACTGCCATGCAAGGAAATATGGGGTGACGTTACACACTTTTGAAAATTAATATAAAATTCACTATTCGTTTAATAACGGAGATTTTTATTATAATTAGTTTATTTTATTATCCTCTGTTAAAATGCAAAATTTCATGCACTTGCTATCGTCAGCGTAGAAATAGTGGGAATGGGTTATCTTAGAATACCATTAAAAACAAATAAAAATTGTATCGTCAATTGATATTTGGTTGATCTTTTGCATTTATTTTACGGTTAGTTTTTGTTGTTGCAAAAGTTCTGTGGTAAGAGTGGAATTTCACTATTATTCTTAGACACGTAAAATGTAAAGAGAAGATACGCTTAGAAACAAAGTAGATCGAAACGAGAACTTGAACTTTACAGCCCAGTATCCCGCAAGCGCAGCCAAGAAAAGTTTTGAACCCTTTAATTTATTTAATTTTAAACATTTCTCTTCTGTTTGAACTGTTGGTTAACTTTTAATTATTCGGTTAGGGTGGACCTTTCTGTGGAAATGTCCATATACGGTTTTTCTACAGGGCAAGTTTTCTGGTGAATTTTGCTATTTTTCAACACAAATCCATCTATCCATGAATCATGAAATACTTCGTGTATTTCACGAGCGATAACCCGAAAAATGTTGGCAAATGAGAGAATTTTTCTTTTTTGTTTTAATTTCATTACAATCTTAGAAGACTTCAGAACCTGAGTTTAACACTTGCATGCTAAGACTAAAAGTACGGTTACATTAGGCAAATGTTTGCCTCAAAATTGTTTGTCGGTGTTTGATAAAAATTTTTTTCAAACAAACCACAGCAGATCCTCCTTTAGCTAGTTGGTCTACTGCTTCATTCATAGCTGTGCCTATGTGTCCCTTAACCCACATTAATGTTACCTCACTAACCGAGGCACATCTGTTGAGTTTTAAAACACATTCCAGCACTAGTATCGAGTACACGTTCACCTGCCTCATGCGTTTTATAACGGACAGGTTATCAAATACAATAAGAACCTTTCTTCCCTGCACCCGACTTTCCAGCAGGTGATCCAACTCATGCAGCAATACAAGCAATTCTGCCTGGTGAACGGATACGTGCCCTCCCAAACGCAGACTATAGGACAAGCTCAGCTGAGTATACACCCGCTCCTGCTCTACCGTCCATAAGAGAACCATCAGTAAAAATGCTGATGTAGTTACCCAACGCGTTCCACGTTATTCTTCTAGTCATGCGTTCCATCTGCATTTGAGCTTCCCTAACCTCCTTACTAACTAGGTCCAGGATGCTCTTATATCCGATGTTAGGCGCGGAACACCCTTTAATATTTAAATAAAATTTACATATTTGGTATATCAGGTTTAGCACTCTGCAAGGCTCAAAGGTCTGCTATAACGGTTAAGAAATTGAGACCATTATTATTTGTTGTAGCGGGCAAACAATACAACTTCTGTTAACACTTCACGCATGTAACTATTACTCTTCAAGAAAAAAGAGAGGTCTGTAACAGACGGACAGACATCGATATTAAGAGTTACTTTGTTAGCCTTTAAGTACGTAACCTTAAAAACAGTGTTTTATCATGTGTTATTTTATTTTATTTGCTAATAAAAAAGTTTTAAATGCAAAAAATTCTGTAGGAATCAACTATTATTTGCCCCTGTTTGCTCTTACAAAAACTTTGTAAGTACAAAAATTATTTTCCCAAAAAAGACAAAAATATTGCCGATGAGTGGTCACATTGGGAACATTTTTGTTTGCCGGCAAATAATTTTTTTTACCAAGAAACAGCTGTTTTGTTGTTTGCCTATCAATTTTATTTTATGGTCAGACTATGGCAAACAAATATTTCAGGCAAATGTTTGCCTAATGTAACCGTACCTTAATTCTATCAGTTAAGTAACTAACGGTACTGTTTCCATATCTAGTGTGATTGTCGAATGACTCGCTATCCGATAAAAGGATAAATTTAAATTCACAACCAAAAGGTTTAGTACAATTTCAGCACAAAAAGTACAATTTAAAAAGCCGATTGGTACTATTTAAAAATTTCATTTACCATCCCTGATTGGTACATCAATTATATGTATATTTTTTAAATTGACGTCGATTGTTTTTAAAGTTTGGTTAGGGCAAATTGAATACTAGGTAAAACTGGTAGCCCAGGCGAACATCTTCTTCTATATGTGCGGAAATCTGCTTCCATTTCACTTTTCTTTAATTATTTAAATAAGTTTTATGGAATATTGAACAACAACAGGCCATACAAAAATTAAACGATATTTAATTCGATGGACTGTGATAATTTCGCTGGTTATATAATTTCAAAACTAGGGCTAACAGAATTTGGTTTTACAACTGCAGATGAAAAAGATATAAATTATACTTTTGCTAAGTTGTTATCTATATAAGCCAAAACCTGATTTTTTGAAGTCTTTGAAATATTTAAGTTCAGCATTTTTAAAATTAATAGGAATTTCGTTGTGAACAAGTCAAAATTATATGTCAAACTTATTTCAATTAACAAAATTAAATTGTGATGTGAAAACCATAGATAACATAGATGGTCAACTCTCCAAATGTCAAAAACGTGGCTTTAAATGTCTTCACACTTACGGGTACGGTGTGAATTCAACACCCATAGGGGAGTAAAATTTTTTTCTAACATTAAGACACTATTACGCGATATATTGCTTCACTTTCCAATTATGTAATTAATTTTCAATTTTTGCAATAAGAACTTATTCACAGTTTAATGTTTTTTTGATTTTTTAACAAAAAATATATTTCATTTTGTTTACATGTGTTAG
Organism: Phasia obesa; assembly: GCA_949628195.1. Classification (NCBI taxonomy): domain Eukaryota; kingdom Metazoa; phylum Arthropoda; class Insecta; order Diptera; family Tachinidae; genus Phasia; species Phasia obesa. The sequence goes on from OX451216.1 coordinate 79,063,287, forward strand.
GTGAAATTTATTTCTGCACAGTATTTTATGGGATGAAAATTTTCAATACAAATTAATAATTATTTTAAATTGCTATTCAATATAACGTTTTTCGCACATATAAATATTATTATTATTATTATTATTATTATTATTATTATTATTATTATTATTATTATTATTATTATTATTATTATTATTATTATATTAGCAAAAATGCAAAATTATATTTTTATTTAAAAACAAAAGAAATATTTAATTTTAGCATCTAAAATTGATGGTACAAATGTAATTGAAAAATTATAGGAAGACGACAATCAGAAAAGAGTACGAAACGAATTTGGACAATGGAATTATTAGAGAATGGAATTATAAAGAATTATAAACAACGGCATCATAACTATATTTTTTTATTTATTCTTCAGTTTCTAATCAATTATTTAAAAAAATTTATTGAAAAAATATAAATATTCTTTATATTATTTTTGCAAACAAACACCTTTCGGCAATAGTGAATATCTTAGTATCTGGTCAGAGTTATGCCTCATTAAAATCTCTTTAATTCATACTGTGTGAAGGAGTAGGAAAATGTATGAATGTATGTAATATTTTATTTATATAGAAACAAAATTCAAAGTTTTGAACAGTTCCGTGTAATTTACTGCATGTTACTGCATATGTTCTCTATCATGAATAGTTTTCAGTATTTTATTTTCAATGCACCGTGAATCCTTTCTTATTGTGCCTGTTTAAAGTGGTTCTACACGACGTGTGTTTGTCATATGACTTGTCAGTTTGATAACCCATATGTAATTTCATGTAAATTTACCTTGTGTAGAACTGTAGATTACACATATATACATCTATAGCTTTCACTTCGCACGTTTTTATGATCAAATTTTATTTATAATTTCCATTTTTCTTATTATTTCATCAAAATTTTGTAGAATTTTTGAAATTTTAAGTTTTGTTAAATTTATTTTTTAATGTCATTTGTTTTGGGCAAAACTATAGTTGCGTTATTAAGTTCTACCCGATTTTGAGTAATTTCGTCAAAAAGCTTTTTTGAAAATATTTTACACTTATATTTCAGAAGTGGAAGAGCTTTTTGAAATTATTTTACACTAATAAACCCTATGCTATTATAGAAGAAAATATGTCTGCTTGGCAGTAAAATATAATAGTATAGGGTTTATAAGTAAAATAAATATCCGAAATATAATGAAAAATTTAAAATTCTCATATCCTATTTCCTTGTATAGTTTGTATATATAGAAAAATTATTACGACTGAAACTACCTCGCATATACATAGATGCGAAAAATGCTGACGACGCACATTGGGGTAATCTAGCCGGATATTACTTTTTTAATTTATATTGGCTCTCAAGTTATTGAGTAATCTTAAAATAATTAAACTTGGCAAAAAAATATATTATGGAATTAGGCTGCTAAAAATTTAATTATGTTTTAAATTTTCTCACACTTTCGTTTAGCAAATGCAACTTTTAAGGTCAGCAAATGTTCAAAAAGCTAAACTTGGACCTAGGAGATTCTAAAATAACATTTTCGCCTAGCCTCCTTTTGTGGGCGGTGACATAAAAGATTTTTTAGACAAATATTTTAATACCATAAAAATAAAATTTTGAAGCAGATATGGGGGATTCAATTACATTTCAATTTAAATTACAGGTAATGTGTAATTGAATGAAAATTTTCAATTACTAATTACAAGTAATTGTAATAGAAATCAGGGACTAAAATCAATTACAATTACTTGTAATTTGTAATTGAAATTTTTCAATTACACATTACCTGTAATATAGTTGAATCGATCATGTTTGATGTAAAGATAGGTAAAAAGATAGGGCCATATAGGTAATTGAAAAACTTCAATTACAAATTACAAGTAATTGTAATTAGGCAGTAATCATTACTTCCAATTGAATGAAATTCAATTTAGAGTTTATCTTAAATATAAATCTCTCGCGTTGCATGATCAACAGTATTATTTGATTACGGTGAACACCTTGATGAAGGCAATTATTGCTTTTTTTAAACTATGCGGTCATTTATACATTTTTTTATTTTATATTCTGTAGACATTAATACACACGATTGTGAAAAAAATAAATTGAAATTGTAACTTCAGCTTTACTTGCATGATTTAAATTCATCTCTAAATTGCCTTAAAAACTATCTCCAATACTAAAGGCTTTGCTATAGTCGAATACTCCTATTATTGTTACTCCTAACTATTGTTTTGTTTAAATCAAATAAGAATTTTTTATTAATAAATAATAAATAATAAATTATGGTATATTATGCAAATATACACGGAAATATTTGATATTAATTTATATGTTATTAAAAATTATGTGAATTTTTTTTAGTTTTTCCTAACTTTCGTTATATTATTTGTTTTACTGTGTTTTTATTTTTCAATATAATGCCTAATTTATTTATTCAAATTGTCATTATTTTTTATAATTTATATGTAATTGATAATTTTTGTAATTAAATATTTTTTGACAATAATTACCAAAAAAATATTCATTACTTAAAATTTTCAATTACATGTATGTAATTGTAATTGAATTTTTTTAATTACAATTATTTTAATTTTTTTTTTTCAATTACAATGTTTAATTTAAAATTGAAAATTAAAGAGTGTTCCAATAGGTGATGATATTTGACCTATATGGCTCTTTCTTTGGAACTGTTATAGACAGACGCTTAAAATTTTATTCCTATAAGTGATGTAATTTATATTTAATTTAACAGACATTGCAATTTACACAGAATGTGTATTTCTATGGCTGCTATCACAACTATTAGCCCGTGAAAATATGTAATTTTTTAATTTTCTTTTTAAAGAGCTGTTATTTTCTTTCTACCCAATTTACACGAAGAAACACTCTGGAGAGCTCGTGCATAAAGAATAATAAATTTCCAAAACGAATGTTTCGTCAAATCGGATTCTCTCGATCTTCCAGTTTGGCATACAGCAACACACTTTTTAAAATTTAGTTTAGTATTTTTATAATAAAATCCTTTAAAATTGTTTTACAATCACATGGAAATTTTATTATCTGTTATTTTTGTTGTTTTACTTTAGGGTAAGCACTATAGTCATAGTAGTAAAAAGTTTGTATGATCCAATTAAAATTTGTAATTTATCTTATTAATTGTTAATACCCTGCAGCCTTTTGACTGATAGGAGGGACAGACAGCGGATACTTAGTTATATATATACATATATATATATATATATATATATATATAATAATGAATTACATTATTATATATATATATTATTATATATATATTATTATAATAATGAATTACATTACTAGCGACACGAATTATTTATCTAATTTTTAATTGTTTAATGAATTTGTCGGCAACATTATCCTAGTAATATTTACGTTTATTATTGATACTTGAAGCAAAAATTAAGATACCCAGTGGTTTTGGTAGCTAGCTCCGCACTTGTATATTCGCCAGCTCTTGAAGAACTACCGCTAGTCGCAATCCAATCTACTTTCCATGCATTTACCTGGTGAATTTAACATGGGAATGTCCTACGTAGGGAGCAATTGACCCATCTCTGCATTACCTTTACCCACACATAGGGTTACAACATTCAACAGAATGTCGTTCTTAGTGACGAAGAGAGAAATTTTATCGTAGAAAAATATAATTCTGCATTACTTAAGGTTAGAATAGAGACTACCAGTTGTAACAAGTTAACAAAAGATATAAGTGTCTGTAGAATGATGTAGGTATGGTTGGGTTTGACACATCAGTAGCCCTAAATGTAAACTGAGTAATTGGGCTACCTACTTCTCCTGTCATTAGTGGTGATGGTTCCTAGCTAAACCACTGGGATAATTATACCTACATAGATACATGTCTGTCTGTATGTCTTTCATTTGCTTATTGCTTGATTTTTCTTATAGGCTGTACAAACTTACCAGATTTTTTCATATCAGCAACTTGATCCATTTTAGAACCAAAATTAAAATTTTATTGTAATAAACTTATTTAAAAAATGTGTTTAATTGTTTTCAATATTAAAATATTTTTAAACAATATTCGATATTCTAATTTTATATAATATTATTTTTGGTATTATATTGATTTTATTTCATTTATCTTATTGTTAATTTAAAATATTTAGCACAAATTATATTCAGAAGTTAGAAATTACTCTGCATCGAATGTAACCGTCCGTACAAGTAACTTTACGTACGATTTAAAAATAAAATAAGAACAATTAAAGAGACCAATAGCAGAACAAATAAGACCAAGCGATTGCCACCATAGCCAAATGGACAATGTGATTCCAATTTAGTATTTCAACTCGGAACATTGTTATGTTTTATTTACTCAAAAAAATCAAGAATATCCGCGCAAACTCAATTTAATGGTGAGAAGTATTTGTTAGTATGGAAAGTTTTTATTCAACATACAACTAGTGGCAAAAAATATTAACTTTAATGAAATTTGTTTTCTGTTGAAAAAAATATATACATGTTCCTTTTATTCCCATTGAAGCATAGAGCGCCACAGCGTCTCAGGAAATAAAAGGAATGCATACAATGGCTTTTATAAATTACTGGCTCTAAAAACTACAGCACGTTTGGGTGCTCAGATAGCAGTCCCATCACCAAACTTGAAAACGGGGGTTCAACAACTTTCGATACCTGAAAAAGGGTACCGAATCGCAAGTTGAAAAAAGAATGTTATTAATGGCCTATTTTTGTAACGATTACTTTTTATTTTTAAATGCCTTTCATTTGAAAATCATAAGTGAACATGGATTAGAATTAAAATAAACGATTAAAGAAAGCTTAGGATTTCTGAGATTTTAAGGTCCTTTATTTATTTTAGATATATGGGGCTTTAAAAAGTGCCAAAAATTACAATTTAATTACGATGTCTCGATATTTTGAAAAGTTAAAATGCCTTTAAAATTGTAATAGTCTATGTTCGTATGTATCGAATCCTATGCACTCTTCGCCATAATTATTAAACAATTACTTTATATTTAAATGAATTAACAATTATTCAGGCTTAAGTTTTTTTTTTATTATAAAAAGATAAAGAAAAATTAGAAACTAACAGAATGTAATGCATTTTTTATACAAAGTTTACGATAATGCATTACAAGGTAGTTTCAATCGTAGTATTTTTTATAGTTAATGTAACGAGATATACTAAATACGACAAGATGGACAATTAAAATCGAATTGATTACGGTAAAGTATTGCTTTGAGTACGAAATCATTACATTCACTTAACTTTCAGAGAACGAAGTTCTACCTTGTATGGAGGTACTCATAGAAAACATGTACCTACATGTCGTTCTGATTTCGTACCTACTTATCGTTGCGATTTCATACCAATATATGCTTGCGATTTCTTTCCTACATATCGTTCCAAAATCGGAAGATATTGTCAACCAGCCGAATTTGGAACGAAATTGGAAAGAAATTAAGAACGCGTGTATGTATTTTTTATTTGTTTTAATCGCCCCTGCGTTTCGATTCGAGTCAAAATTTTCTCCGTTTGTTAACTTTGGTATTTCGTATTCTGTTTCATTTAAATTTTTACGATTGTATTGTATTGTTAACGGAAAGTTTTGTAATTTTTGTTTCTTTAGTTTAAAAGAGCGTGTAATAAAAAAAATATATAAATATAAAATACATTAAATATTTTTTTAACTATTTATTGGTTTTCTCCTGAAATTTGTGTTTTAACTTCTTGATGGAAAACAGCAGCGCCTGAGCATTATAAAAAAGGTTACGAATTGAATGGCAACGAAGGATGATATTGCGCGTGGATCCATAAATTAAAACTTTATTTCTATTTATTACAATGATGTTTACAAATATTAAATATGACTTCTAGCGCTACAGGACTCTTCACACTGGAATAGTTCCAGCAGAAATATCTCTTAATTATGTTCGGCCTTTTTGACTTTCCACAATTAGCCTATTTGTGTATTTAATAATTACAAATTCTAAAATATTTAACTTTTATTAATTGATATTATTTGTCACGGGTTTTTCGCACTTAGTTTAAATATAAATAAAAATAATTTATTTAAATTAAAATGGCAAACAATTGTTTATTTTTTCTGTTCCTATTTCATTCGTTTCATAAATACTCTCGTCATCTTATTCTTTAAAAAAAAATTTGACATGCCGAACTACTAAGTCACATGAGCTGACGACACTACCTAGTAAGATAAATCTACCTTGATTTTGAGAATAATGTTTACACCAACCTCAAATTAGTTTTCTTCACAGTTTAGAACAGAAGATCAAATTAAAATAATAAAGAATTTAGCACATAGAAATTTGTACAATGGAAATAGATATATACATATCGCACTTGATCAACAAGAGGGTATTCTTATGTGTAAGGCCTTATTGTGTAAGGCGTTGTCGTTTTACGTCAGCTAGAATAGTCGATATCATTTTTTAATTTTTTCCGTACCGTGCGTACCGTGTAAAAAAAACGCCTAAGAAATTTTTTGTAATAAAACAAATTCAAATTTAATAAAAATGTTTATATCTTATTTTTTTTAAATTCAAGTTTATTTTTCAATTTCCTATTTCCTTAACTAATATAAAGAAATTCAAAATTTTTCTTAAATTAATTTTACACATTTTCAACGTTTCTTTTTCTATTTTGCATCTTTTTCTATTATACCTTTCGACTTCTTTAAATGAGAGCTTCACCCTGCTAATAATAACTCATATAGACCATGAGTTTGCTTGGAGCGTAAATATGTATATATGTCATATTTAGTGTTCAGCATATTGCATCTTTTTGTGGATATTTCGAAGTATGAATTTAGATTAAATAACATTTTCGTTGCGAATTACTAAAATTATAGAATGTGTTCCATTTAGAGATTCACTGAAAAAATCAAATTTGCAGGAAACTTCAGTGAATTTTATCGTTTTTTCTACAGATCGGTCCAGCCGAATATGTTTAAAAAATGAATTGTAATAAAGCAAATCTAATAAGCGAAGTATGTAGCTCAAAAATAAAAATAACCTACACAACAGAAAAATTAAAAAAAAAAATCACAGAATCTTAACCAAATCTCCGTATTTTTCACACAAAATAGTTTTAGAACTTACTTTTGAAGAAAACTAATACTAATACCAAGACTTAAATCTTGGTTTTAATTTTTTAAATTGCTGTTTTTCTTTCAATCGTGATGAAAAACTCCAACGACAGTTTTTGTCGTATTTTAAAGGCAAGAACGCCATACACGGTACGAAAAATTGAAGTAGATTTACATTTTGAGTCGTATTTTTGGCGTTATCGACTTACATAATACGCATTTTTTAAAACGCCTAGGTTTTTTCAATAGAGGTAAAAAACTGTTTGTGATTACATTTTAAGATAATTTCAAAATCTGAACATATTACAGTAAGCAAATTCCATTTGTAAATATATTTACACTGTTTTACTTTAAATTTTTTTGCAATTATTGCCAAATAAATCTATTTTTTGAGTTACTACCATGTTTCTGAAACTTCTCAATATATTTTTTGTATTATTTTGAGTTGTGACGCTTTAAGCCTAGTACTCTGTTCGAATTTGTGGAAAATGTTGAGCAACATCTATTATTTCACAACGAAAATTTGACATTTAAAATGTGATGTCTATCGCGATTTGGAAGAATTTTACGACATTATGGCTTTTAAATATATCACATTGTTTTAACAAAATTTCCACAAACAATTTTACAAAAAATTCCACATGAAATAATGCTCATTTGCTTTATTTCACAGTTTTGATAAAATGTTGCCAGAAACATTTCATGTTTTTCCACAGTAAAAACAGAGTACTACTTCTGCAACATTTTTTCATGACTTTTTCATACAAATTTTATAGGTATGTATGTAGTTTGACAGTAACCGCATGAAAAACTGAACAGAGTACCAGGCTTTAGTTGAAATTTTATAAAGTTTCAAACATTTTTTTTTTCACAAAAGGGTATTAACTCAAAAAAATAAATTTGTATCTTACCTTGTTGTGATATTTTATCAACAAGATGGTATCAGTTTAACATATTTTATATCTTAAATACATGTTCTTAATTTCAGATATACTACTACGAGTAGTATTTTTTAATTGATATGTTCAAGTAATTTTTTTGTTGCACATATAACGGCAATTTTCGCCACAAGCAGTTCGCAACTTTTTCTTCTGTTGTTTTTCGTGATTAGTTAGTGAAGTATATTGTTACGTTTTTAGTTTACGTTGGGTTCTTTAAATTGCAAAAATAAAAACACGCCAATTTAAATTTTACTGTAAGTACGTTTTTTTTCATACATCAACCACTTTCTGAATTTCCATGTCCGAAATCGTCATTCGAATCAGAGCTGAATGGATTTGCAGAGCTATAACTTTTATGGCCACTGTGTATATCCTTTAAGAGGCAAGGACACATACTAGTGTTGTATGTTCGGACTCATCGTATTAAATATTAATTAACTATCAGGCCTGTTCTGAAAATCACGTGATTTTAAATCACGAACCGTTTTAAAATCACGTGTTTTATTTTACCCTGTTCTGTAAATCACATAATTTTTTATTTTTTTAAGTGATTTTAAAATTGTAAAACCACAAGAAAATTGCTGATTTTTATTATTTTTTTGATTAAAAATTACGTAATACGTAAAATAAAAGCAATCTGAAGGGTCTAGGGTAACATTGTGGACCCCAAAAGGTTTAAAATGAAAGCAGTATAAAAAATGGGCGTTTTAAGGCTTTACTTACGGAACTATTGCAATTTTCAAGTTTGGCAAGGTTTGATGTACTTTCTAAACACTTAATCTGCTGACAGTTAAAAAGAAGCGGAAAAACACAATTTTTTTATAAAATGTTACTGCAAAAGAAGAGTCTTCAAAAATGCACAATTTTTTCATATTTTTCTTATAATATTACGTAATTTAACTACAAAAATCATAAAAGAACACTTCATACTTTTTATTACAGCAGTTTGTTATAAAATTAACAACAAAGAACTCGCAAAAATAAGTAAGTGATTTGAAATCACAGACACTTTCCTAACCGATTTAAAATCACGTGATTTAAAAATTTTGTGTATGTAGAACACCTTTTACGTGATTTCAAACCACTTTGATAAAAAGTGATTTTCAGAACAGGCCTGTATTATTTGTTCGTACGATATAAAATGCAGTAATTTTTCTATTTAAATATTTTCATTATTACTGCAATAAGCAATCAATTTCGTTATCAGCTAATATTTATTTTAAAGTAAACGTATTATAAACAAGATTTTATTAATGGTTATAAAAAAAAGTCACAATTCAAAAAAATTTGAAGAATTTTATCATAAAAAGAGTCGCATTTCGAATTAAAATCATAAAGTAAAACAAATTTTATCAATAAAATAGTATCAACTCAAAATACAACCAATTTTAAATAATACAATTTGATTATTTTTAACTTGAATAAAGGCTCAAATCAAAATAATACTTTTTTTATGAAAATATACGACGCATTTCTGTTTTAACTTTGATATTAACTGAAAATAATACCTTTTTGTTGATATACAGGTACTCAAGACATTATCACGAAAATGGTCTCATATGTGGGTTTCGAGATCAAAGAGTAATCAGAATACGTTGAAATTCTTACAGTCGATAGATATTGATGTTGTTAGTTGATTTCTCGAAAAAAGTGAAAATTTAAAAATTTTGAGTTGATACCCTCTTGTTGATCAAGTGCGATATATAAAAATGATAAGCATATCACGAACATATCCGTTTTAAATCGTTTCGACTTTCATCACATATGTACATATGTATGTACCTGATAATTGTGATGAAAACCTATTTTGTTGGAACAAAAGTCGATGATAAGTCGTGTTGTGTAACTTCGTTTCGAAGCGCAAGAAGCATAAAAGCTTAAAGGGCGTTGACGCATTGCACGCGTGTATGTAAGCAAATGATTTTGACAACTACTTCATGATGGAATAAAAGTTGGAGAATGAAACCAATTTTTTGTCGTTTGCTGTATAATTTGTTTTCTTTTTATTGAATTAGTGTGTGTGAATGTAGAGTTGAAATGGGAATACTTTTACATCTATTGTTTTCTAATAAATTTTGGAGGTTATTTTTTAGTTGGATTATAAGTACAGAATTAAGCTTTTTGTCATATATTTTGTGTTATTTAAAAAAAAAAACATTTTAAAAATTTCATTTATGCAACATTAAATCATTTAATATTGAAGGAACACTGTGGTTAGTACCCTACAAGCAATATGGTAGTCGACTATGAAAATAACACAGTTCAAGTTAACTTTTATGGCCTAACTATAAGCTAACTACAATATAAATCCAAAACCTCCCCAAAATCAAAAATACATTTTTTTTGTAAATTTTGTTTTAAATATTTTTAGTTTTTTACTTTACCATACGTAGTATAAGGTAAAGTATAGTAATCATGAAGAAAATCGAGGTCGGTATTTCGACGGATTTTTACGTTTTGAGATCTCCTAAATCCATTTTGGCTATTTTCGCGATGTTGTCTGTGGGTGGGTCTGTATGCCACTTTTTTTTTGTGGAGTTTGTACGGTTTGACATATCAAATTAAAATTAAGTACGTGCCTTTGGTTTATAGAGCTGTATAAATTTTGGGCATAATCGGGAAAGATGTAGTTTACTTAACACCCCAAACCGAAAAAAATTTTTCGATCGAATATACTTTGAACTTTTATTCTTTATGTAATATATTCATAAAAATATCTGTTTCCATAGGATATGGTAAAGTTGAGTATAGGCCACTCCAGATTTTTTATTAGATTATAAAATAAACATTTGTGTCAAATTCTTTCTTCTTTTTTATTTTGAAATTATGGCTCGATGTTATATAGTAGCTAATTATTTACTATGTTGCATTACATGTATTTATGAATTATTTTATAAAAACAAAAAACTTCGTCTAAAAGAAGACAAAAAATATAGATGCAAAAAACTGCTCAACAAGGCGACCGCGCGAACTTATTTCTAAATAACTCTTTAACAATTTCTTTCGATTTTAATAATTGAAACACCAAACGATGCGTAATAAAATTACCTTTAAGTTAACTTTACATAATTTTTTTCATTTCCAACTGTTTTGGAGTTATTCAGAAATTGGTGGCAAAAAAAATATTTTAAATGAAAAAATATTGTTTTTTTTTTTTTGTTTTAAAAAACTTGTAAAAACTTAAATCGGCAAATATTTAACATTTTTGTCCTTATTCGGAAAGCTAGGTATACTAGAAATAAAATAAGCCATAAATGATGAACATCGATGCATAAGTGTTCATATTCACAATAAAGACGGGTTTTTAAAAACTAGTTTAAACTTCTATTCTATTTTAATTAGCTAATCTTATACTTATTTAACCCAATGTTAACTGATGTTGATGTTTTTAAGTGGTAGTTTAAACCTTTTTGTGTATCCATACAATGTCATTTTCTTTTCTAAAAAAAATATTTTGCCTTATAAATAGGTAATACTTTTTATGGATCACCCAGCCCTTGAAAAGTGATTTCAAAAGAATAAAAAAGAAAACTGATTTTATATTTAACATTTATGCTTATGTGACGTATAAAATAAAATATTTATTCACATAAAAATTTTAATTTAAAATAAAATTCTTGCTTTTAATAAAAAAATACATATCGTCACCTAAAATGCAAAAGGCCGTAACTACTCAAAAATTCAAAATTTACTTTTTGATTGATTATGGCGAACTTAACCGAAACACATCTACACAGCAAATTTTACATGTATACGTCCAAAAATAACGACTTTATTGGTGAAAAACAAAAGGCCGTAACTGCACTTTTCCAAAAAAAAAAAAAATCAAAACAAAGTTGGCTTTGATTATCTTTCAATGTGTGTTATGTTTGTTTTGTAAGTTTGAATCTAAAATGTGGATATTAAGTTTTAAGTAGTCTTTAAAAAACTAATAAGTGTAGTTACGGCCCTTTGCATTTTAGGTGACGATATGAATGTGTTTATAAAAAAGGGCAATATCTCGCCCGGAACAAAATTTGAGTGTAAAAAATGTATCATATTTACCTAGTTTTGGTGCGACATATTTAGAAAACAACATGATATTTTTTGTAGAAAAAAACACGAAAATTTAATAAGTGTAAAATGTATGCAACATTTTTGTCGGAAAAGAAAACGCCATTAACAACAACAAATGGCAACATTCAATTTTTTATGTTTTCTTTTTTGTATTTTTTTTTAAATGCTTATATTTTGATCTATATATAAGTTAAGTTATATAGTTATATAAGTTAAGTTATAAGTTTAAACCACCAACGTTGGCCGCTTAAACTAACAAATAAAAATAGTTATTTATCTTGAAAACTAAAAACTAGACGTGATAGAATCAATCTGTAAACAGATTTGGATTCAGCACATAAAAGTCCATTGAAAAACAAGGTTCAAGCTCCGGACTATTTTTATTTTTTGCCGACCTGTGTTATTTTAAATAAGGAAAAATGTTATCACATATTTTTATAGTCTCCTAATTACAAAATAAATAACTGAGCTAACTACCGAGTAGTCAGTCATACAACGGACTTCTGCCTAGGACGTCACAATGTTAGAAACGTCAGTTATTTCTAATAAATATAATCAAAAAGGTATATTTATTTTACTAGGTAGTGGCGTCTCCACAACAAATACAACAATACAAGAACAACATGGCATTTTGTTATTGCTTTGTAGTTCGAAATGTCAGAAAACATAGAAAAAAATTGAGAAGGCCTGTATATGTTTTATTGCTTTCTCACTTCTACACTATAAAAGTTCTAACAACATAAAACTTTTGCCATGTCGAACTACTAAATCAGCTGGGCGGACGACAATACCTAGTAAGATAAATATACCTTGATAATCCAAGTATCAACTATTACAGGGGGGTTATTACGTATTTCGATTCGAAAAAAATCTTTTTCGAAACACAATGTTAAAGTCATACAAATTCGAATGATTTCCGTTTCGAATCGAAATACTTAATAACCCCCCTGGTTACAAAGTAGTTAGGTTAACGGGCTTTAGAAGTTAGTAGAGTTGCTGATAGGGCTTGTATGTGCGTGTATATTTTCACAATTAGTATTAATAAAAAAGGTTTATAGTCCTAATGGAATGTAGGCGATTGTTAATGAACATCTTCAACCTTTCCTATCCGAACAATTTAGTAAATTTGAGCTGGTGATCGTCATTATTTCCTTTACTTCCTTTTTGCTATTTTGCAAGTAGTAAAATATATTCATAAATTTTTTTTTATATTTCCACAATATTTGTTAAATGAAAACATGTAAAATAAAATTCACAAAATTATTTTAAACAAATACAGTACAAAACGATACGATACGATACGATACAACACAAACGTACAGACACGTTCCAAAAAATACTTACATTTATATGAATGTATGTATTACAAATAACATTTTTATTTTTCTTCAGGTTGCCCCTATTTAACACTTCACAATGCTCATGGCCTTATCCAATGACAACTGAAAAGGCAAAGTCTTCATTGTTGGAGGTGGCATTGCGGGCAAGACATAATACGCCAACCAGTGTAACGTTTTCAAAGTTATCTTTTGATAGTTCGCTGAATTGTTCCAATAATTCTTGACACGATGACCAATTGTATCCTGCAAACATTTACGCGTTATACTTAATTCTTTTTCCACCGCTGCCAGTTCTTTTCTCATATGTTCTTCTCTGTTCTTACATTCCCTTAATTGTTGTGCAATGCTCCTGGTCATGAAAAGATTACAAAAAAACTTCCTTTACTTGTGTATAAACCTTACAACTTTTAACTTAAATAGGATCCCGCAAAAAAATTCTTAAACCCCATAATTAAATACATACATACATATTTTAACGTAAATAATTAAAAATTAAAATTATGGATATTTTAATACCAATATATAACTCATCAAAAATGTATACATATTTGTCATTGGGGATAATAGGAAAATGATTAACACCAACTCTAAAAACATGTAGGTGAAATTCTAGAAAGTTAATTCAATATGCCAAGATATCCAAATGTAACAAACAATCAATCAATCAATCAATCAATCAATCAATCAATCAATCAATCATTCAAGCAATTAATTTAGTTTTGTTTTATTTAAATTAAAATTATTTGTATTAGGAGTAAATCAAAATCTCTTCCAGCCCAACAGCAATATGTATATATGGAGTACTTACTCATTCTGTGATTTAATTTTCTCCTCTGTATCGTTAAGCCTTCTCTTTATTTCATAAAGTTCATCGCATTTCTCTTGAAGTTTCTTACGAAGGTGTACGTCTTTTTGCAACGCATCATTGTTTAGCTCGCATATCTGCACGAAATGTAAATTATTTTATTCAGATGCACTCGCAAACAGTCTTCTTACCTCATTAATTAGTTCATTTTTTTGATTTTCTAACGTTTGAATTTTACGCTGTTCCATGGACAGTGAAGCTTGAAGTTCTCTTTGAACGGTCATACTTTTGAAGAGTTCTGTCTTCGTTTGAGTCAATAAAGTTTCGGTACTTTCAAACTCTTGTTCCTTCATTTGCAATTGTTGCTCTAGCAAAGCTTTATCGGCTTTGAGACTGATCAATGACGTCGTCAAACTCTCACATGACGACTTTGTAATTTTTATATCTTCTAACGATATCTTCAATTGGCAATTGAGCTCTTCGTTGCGTTTTTGCTCGGCGCGAAAGAGCCTGTTAAAAACATGTAGTTGATTTTTGGCTTTGATGGCCTAAACAACGCAGCAAGGGTCAAAATTTTAAGATTTAAGTATTAAGTTAAACTTACACCACGTTTAAGTTCGGCTACTTCGTCTATTAAGCGTCTTACTTCATCACGCCTTTTACGCCAGGCATTTAGCATAATTGTTGCGAAAATTTTCATGCCAGCCGTTTGGGGATCACACTCAGGCATCGCTAAATAATAATCTTGATTGTACATTTTGTGGACAAATGAATTTTTCGAATACGTCAGTGTCATATTTTCATCACAATTGGTTGGTATCAACGCTTGATTATTTTCACTGTTATCTCTTTGGCACAGTGGAGGAGACGGAATGGGAAAGTTCTTTTGGCATCGTGAACGACTAAAATCCATTTGAGAAAATGATTTTCTTTGTTGGAAACGTAAAATTAGTGCAGACTTCTAACGTACTAAACTGAATGTACTACAGCTCGTTGATTCCAATCGGTTTTCATTAGGTATGTTCGTGCCTATAGTTGATATTGATGGCAAGCAGTCTTTAGTTGCAAGCCGAGTAGTTGATGAAGATGCTGGTACCACAAGAGCCCTGGGTATGTGCGACTTAAGTTTCAATGTGCCAGTAACTTTTTTCTCCGAGCTTTTATGAAATCGACAATTTACAAATAAAAGTTTTCTTGTAATTCAATATAAAAATAAATATTTTGAGTATAAGTTCGCGTTTTTGTGTTATTTTGATACTAAAATTTTAAGTTTTTTATTGATGATAATCAAATTGCGTTAACTTATCAAAATTTTCAAAAGACGAATAATTTAAAATGGAAATAATAAAAATTAGAATTATATTCGTCTGCAGCTGTGAAAATTTTCGAAAACTATTTTCAAATTACTTGAGTTTATTTTCTTGTCATTGACATTTTTGTCAGAATTTAATACTCACGTTGACAAATTCAATTTGGGTTTCTTTTGAAACCGTCTTCCATAAGATTTTCGCAACATATTTTTACCCTGAGATTTAAAGGAAGTCTTCTTCTTACTAACAGCAACTTCACAGTTTTCACTTTGGCTTTCGGCAAATCGTTGGTTTATCTCTGCGGCCGCTTTACTAGAACTCTGCACAGATACTTGAAGAGTTGGTATAGCTGTAATTTCTTTTGGCATTTTGTTATATTTTATTATTAATCGTTTTAATCCAGTTCAACTGATTGTAAATCTTAAAAGAAAAAGATGTTTTTTTATTATATGCTTTGTTTGCTTTGATTTGAAGAAACAAAATAAAATTGTTTTGATTAATATCAAGGTACATACAAGGCAAAGTGTAAAGATATACTTTGATACAAAGTAGATATATGTATGTACATACATATGTATGTATCTTATAAATCTACATTGGCAAGCTACACCCAATTCTGTTTTTACACGTTCTTTTTTACACGGTTTGAAAATAAAAAAAATATTTTTTTACACTTTTTTTCCATTTAGCACGATTCAAAATCATTTGGGCATAGATTTTATTTGTAAAATTTAAGTTTTGCGAAATATTTTTATATCAAAAACTTAGAGGAGTTCCGCTTTTGCGCATACAAGCATTTTTACTTGTTAGATCAATTGAAATGTGTTAATATTTTGTGAACTGTCAATGCATCTCTAAAAGAAGACGTCGAAAACCAAAAATAAAAGCCTACAACGTAAAGACATTTGTTTAGAACACAAAATTGAAGTTTTAGATCGCCTTCGAAATGGAGAAGGCTCAACATTTCTTGGCTCAACATTTCTTCGGTTTAAACGAAGTCACAGTAAGAACTATAAAAAAGTTAAAATTCAATTAGGTAATCGTTGCATTCTGGAACGAAAATTTCTGTTAAGTCTTCATCATACACTAAGGATGCAAATAAACGGTGCAAATACACATTATATGTACATGCATATATGTATGTATGTGTAAAAATAAACATGATTTCGTGTTCTTAAAAAAATTCTCGATTTTCACTAATTTTAATAGGTTTTAGAGATAAGGAACCAAAAAAATGCAAAGTAAAAAAATATTATCCTGTATCTAGAGAACTGCAATAGGTAGCGCCTTGGAATTTTGCATCAGTAACCTTCGTATTAAGATACATTGTGTAGAGAAACACAGACTGAATTTGAATGGAGGGCGAGGTACCTCCTAAACAAAGTGAAAAATTATTATCGCGTACCTAGAATTACATTAGGTATAGTCGTGAAATTTTGAAACTATCTATATAATGGCAACTTAATTCAGCTTTTTCTAAAAAAAATTTTTAGTTGCAACTCATTTCAATTTTGTCCAAATCAAGCTGAGAGTTGTCTGGACGAAATCACTTCTCTCACTTTCAGAGAGAAATGTAAAACTACGTATAAAAAAAATTTTGTCCGAACAAAAATTTCGTCCAGACAAAATGGGTGAATCCATCTTAAGTGCTTTTTGCTTCTACTAGTGTTTTTTTTGTTTTATTGTATTTCTTAAGAAATAAGACCTTAAATTCTGGTTTGTACACTCAAACTGTACTCGTGTTTCACTCAAAGCATAAAACTGCTTGAACCCGTGCAAAATCATTGTTTTATGTTCAACATTTACAAATACTTATTCAACTTGCTTATGGAAACTGCAAGCTCATTACATTTAGTTCGCTGGTCTTGGCTGTTTATTATTAACCTCTACTCATCGTTACTCGTATGCATGGAACATACATGAATTTAATGAAATACTATAATGAGCGTGATTTGCGATTTTATATTTGGCGATTAATGGGCCAAGAAGAAACTGTGGTATAAAAACTATTAATAAACTTGGAATAATTGGAAATAATTTGAAAGTCAAATACATGTCATAATTTGTAGTAATTCCTTATAATCGACATAAAATTGTGGTAGATATTTTAAATAAGATCAAAATTATTGTATGAAAAATGCTCAAAATAATGGTAACTGCTAAATGAAAAAGATGCTGGCAAAGTATTGAGTAGTGGGTATCAAGTATTTAATCCTTTTTTGAGTACTCAATATCCAAATGTTACTCCATACTTTAAACGTTATATTTTTAGAAACAAATTAAATAGAAAATTTAACGACTAAGGCTGACGTCAGAGTGCGCGCTACAAGCGAAGCGAAGCTAGAAGCGATAATAGTTCGTGCCAAGGTATATTTATTTTACTAGGTAGTGTTGTCCGCCCAGCTGATTTCGTAGTTCGACATGCCAAAAGTTGTATGTGTTTAGAAATTTTATAGTGCAGAAGTGAGAAAGGAATAAAACACACACAGGCCTTCTCAATTTTCTACTATGTTTTTTGACATTTTGAACTACAAAGCAACAACAAAATGTCATGTTGTTCTTGTATTGTTGTATTTGTTGTAGGGACACCACTACCTAATAAGATAAATATATCTTGGTTCGTGCTATATCAATGCTTCAAGATGTCAGAGTGAATGCTATATTGATCAAAGCGATTTTTTTTAATAATAATTTTCAGTGTTTTGCGATAGATTCAGACGAAGAATTTTACATGTCAATTAATACTTTTAATTAATTTTTTGCAAAGAAAAAGGAATACATAAAATAAATAAAAGACGATTCGAAAATAGCGAGTTCCACAATTTGTATAGTGAACTGAAAAATTAAGAATGAGCGGGCACATAGGAAAAACACATGCAGTGGTTTACAGCGTGTTGTAGTATTATAGCTTCGCTTGTAGCGCGCAATCTGACATCAGCCTTAGTTAAAATTCTGATTATTAGTGTAGTAGAATTAGAATATTATTAGTATTTAGTAGAAATTGTCTGCACTAAAAAACAAGCTACCAACTACAAACTGTCAAAACTAAAATACACTCGGCACGATTATTTTGACAACATTATAGACACATGGCTACACGACCACCGTTGTGTTCGGTAGCCTGTTTTTGTCTATGTGTTTAAAGCATCAGCCTACGGACTACAACCTGTCAAAATTAAAATACACACGTTTATACATGGTAAAATAATACAGCTAGACTCGTTATACCTTTCACAATAATGATGTTTGACATTGCCTTACACTGCACAGTGGGGCAGAATCAAAATATTTTGGAAATAACCTAGTCATTTATAAACGGCTAGGCCGACTGATCCAAAATCTGACATGAGCATAACAGAGAAGCATCTGAACTTAAGAAGTTTTAAGAAGTTGCACCTGAAAATTTTTTACAGCTTTCCATTCCTTCAGTTTTATTCTGATTCTTGAAAATTAAACATGGTCTTAAAGGACTTGTCAATACCTACAAAATGGTATCTATATTTGCAAATAATAATTTAAGTAAAATAAAATGGCAAAAAATCTGCAATATTAAAAAAAGAAATTCCACAATTCCCAAAATAATTTAATTTAAAAACGGAGAAGAGAACGGACGTGTTTCTGTCGCTGTCCATAAAAAATTTATAAACAAACTTTTAAGACATTATTTAAAATCGAAAAATACACTTATATATCTAAATAATAAGCCTATGTTTGCTTCAAATACAAGTGTTTAATTTCTGCAAATGCAAGCTGAAAATTTTTATTAATTTTAAAATAAAAATCACAAACACTTTAAAAACAATCAAGAAATACCTATTAAAGAAAAATATCAACAATAAGAATATCAACAATAACAACAACAATAATACTAGAAATAATCTTATGCTAATTTCTCTTGTGCTCATATTTTATTTTAAAAAACTCTTAAATTGTAACTTTGGAAATAATTTTAAATACAAACTCTAAATTTTTGTGTGTTTGCTTATAAAAAGAAATAACAAAAATATGAATACACGAAGTGAATCGTCTGCCAAGAGGTTGAGAGAGTCAAAAACAAAGAATGTTGCGCGGGAAACAGTAGAGAGTGATGTATCGGTAAATTCTGAGATATCTGAACTCTTATTTTCAAACTCGAACGATGCAACTATACGCACACGATTATGGAACTGGCTGGATACAAAGTTT
Organism: Phasia obesa; assembly: GCA_949628195.1. Lineage (NCBI taxonomy): Eukaryota > Metazoa > Arthropoda > Insecta > Diptera > Tachinidae > Phasia > Phasia obesa. Next base: position 79,083,049 of record OX451216.1, read on the forward strand.
ACTAAACAAAATGAGTATATATGAGAGCAATCAGATTTAATAAAAACAACTATTGAAAACAATAAGAGTTCCCTAATACAAGAAATTGAAAAAAAGTTTAGTGATATTAAAAATGAGATAGGTGACTTGAAAAATGAATTTAATCAAATTAATGAAAGAGTAAACAAGTTAGAGGTTGCCAACAATGAAATTGACAAATTAAAAGATGATGTGCATAAACTCAATTTAAAAATTCTAACACAAGATAATTCGGTTGTTGCATCTAACATCAGGATAACTGGTATACCATTTTATAAGAATGAGGATTTGTCTAACATGTTTGAGAATATTTGTGGTACGTTAAGTATAAGAGTACCCCCTCATAAAGCTATTTTTAGGGTAAAACATTTTAAACATATTCGTGACGTGAGTGACCCACCAATTATAATTAGAATGAACTCGCCCTTCGAGAAAAACTTGTTCTTGAAAAATGCTGCTGGTTATCGGCGTAAATGCAAATCTGCACTTTGCTTAAACAATGCAGGTTTCAATAGTAATAAGCCATTTTACATCAACGAGAACTTAACTCCGCATAACCATGTTATTTTTAAAACAGCACTGGCTTTAAAAAAAGATAATTGTTTGAATGCTGCTTTCACTCAACGTGGAATTGTATATGTAAAAAAATTCGACAAAAATGATCCTATTAGAATTGATTTTCCTGATCAATTGGACCAATTTTTTCGGACTTGAAGGCAATTTCACGGCGTTAGCTTTATATATTTTATTTATAACTAACATTATCTATGTACTATTTGAATCTTTAACAATTTTTGACTATTTATTAATTTTATTTCAATTTATACTTATATTTATTTGTCTCTTATCACAATGTCAAACTTACTGCATTATAAAAATATTTATTTCTTACGTTGCTATTAGAGGTTTTTATTTCACCGTTAAGTATGGTATTGGATAATATTTCTACCGCAGGAAACAATTCCAAAGTCATAACGATGAACATGGTTAGGATTTTAGCCAAGCACAAGAAAGGTCTTAAAATAATACATATAAATGCCCAAAGTCTAAACAATAAAGTTGATGAGTTTAGGTATGTTTTTGAAAATTCAAACATCGACATCGTATGCATATCCGAAACATGGCTCTCTCCTGCGACCCCAGATAGTTTTTTTTCCCTGAGTGGGTATAAAGTATTTAGAGAAGATAGAAATGGTAATGCTGGCGGGGTAGCTATTTTTGTAAAAGATAATATATCTTGCAAAGTTCGTGTAAAATCTTCAAGTAATAATTCAATAAATGAAGAAAAAGTTGAGTTTATATTCATTGAAGTAATCTCTGATGGCAAGAAAATGTTAGTAGGATGCGTTTATAGGCCAAATAAAAGGATTTGCTTATCAAATTTCTTCACAACCCTGGAATCACTGACCCCTGGTTATAATGATGTTATTATATCAGGTGATTTTAACTCGAATTTGCTTATAGAATCAAACTTAACTGACAATATGTTGTCTCTTGGATTAACTCCCACTAATACAGTTAACCCAACACACCATACAGAAACCAATAGAACCTTGCTTGATATTTTCTTTGTTGCAGATATGTCAAACGTAATATTATATGACCAAATATCTGCTCCGTGTTTTTCAAAACATGATTTAATTTTTTTAACATATCACTTTAACGTTCCTACGTCACAATCTACAATTTACTATCGTGATTTCAAAAATGTTAACTACAACGTCCTTGAAGAGAGAATTTCACTTATAGATTTGACTCCTCTGTACTACATGCCTAATGTTGATGAGCAAGTTTCTTTTTTTGAAAATAAAATACAAGGTCTGTATGATGACATTATTCCAATTAAATCTAAAATAATAAGCCCTAGAACAAAACCTTGGTTTTCTGCTCGAATTAAGCTCCTAATTTATAAAAGAGACATTGGCTATTCGAGGTGGAAACGTTTTAGAACACCGGAGTTGAAGGCTGAATTTAAAGCTGCGAGAAGAGATGTCAATACTGGCATCAGAATTGCAAAAACTGAGTACTACTCTAGACGTTTTGGTTCAGCGGTAGACTCTAGGCAAACATGGAAATATATTAGAGAAATCGGGGTTGGTAGAATAGAGAGTGTAAACAATTGCCAATTAGATGTTGAAGAACTTAACAGAGCATTTACAAATATACCTCTAATACCAACTGATAGCAGTTTTTATAGCCTTTCAGGTCTTAGTTCTAATAATCCTGAATCCCTGAATCTTTTTGAATTCTCTTGTGTGAGTCAATCAGAAGTCCTTTTATGTTTTAATTTAATTAAGTCTAATGCTGTAGGCTGTGACAACATTCACCCAAGATTTATAAAAATGTTGCTACCTGTACTTTTGCCTTATATAACTCATATATTTAACAGTATTATAATGACTAGCACCTTTCCGTCGAAATGGAAATATGCAAAAATAGTGCCGATACCGAAAATTGATTCTGAATTTAGGCCAATAGCTATTCTGTGTTACCTGTCTAAAGTTCTGGAAAAAATACTTCATTTTCAAATCTCATCATATATTAGGGAAAATAATTTATTGAATGATAAACAATCAGGCTTTCGTAGAAATCATAGCTGTGTTTCTGCGCTATTGGATGTATCTGAAAATGTACGACGCGAACTAGATGACGGTAAAGTAAACTTTTTGGTCCTTCTTGATCATTCAAAAGCTTTTGACATGGTTGATCACAGCATGCTTACCATGAAGCTTAGGCGTTTTTTTAATTTTTCTTAAACTTCAACACGGCTTTTATCATCTTACCTTTTAAATCGTTCACAATTTGTTCAATCGAAAAATGCCCAATCAGCTGCATTAGGTTTATCTAGAGGTGTACCTCAAGGGTCAATTCTTGGACCACTCCTTTTTACAATTTATATAAATGATTTGCCAAACCAACTCTTGCACAGTAAAATTCATATGTACGCCGATGATGTGCAGTTATACTTAAGTAGTCCAGTAAAATCTGTCACTGAAAATATTGTGAGGCTCAACGATGAATTAAATAAAATTTACCTATGGGCAACGGCTAATGGACTTTGTTTAAACCCTCATAAGTCAAAGTGCTTAGTAATTCGGAATAGAACACTAGACTCTAATATCAGTCTAGACATTTTAATAAATGGAGAAAAGATCAATATTGTGAATGCTGCCAAAAACCTAGGGCTTATTTTCAATAATAGCCTAACTTGGAAAAATCATATTAATACACTTGTAGGCCAAACGTATATAAAGCTGAGGTGTCTTTGGTCGACACAATATTATACTCCTCTAAATATAAGGCAAGTGATTGCAAAATCATATCTTCTCCCAGGTATAATGTACGGTTGTGAACTCTTTGCAAATTGCGATTCTACTAGCAAAAGAAAGCTGAATGTTATATATAATAATATTGTAAGATATACATATGGCTTGGGAAGATATGATCATGTGTCCCTTTTTTCCTCCAAGCTTTACGGTGTTTCATTCAACAATCTTCTTAATATTCGTGTACTCTTACTGTTACATAAAATTATTTATTCTGAGGTTCCACGATATCTTAGTGATAAAATTAGGTTTGCTAGATCACTTAGAGGTAAAAAGATTATAATTCCCTTACACAGGTTTCTTGTATCAGAAAGGCACTTCTTCATTCATGCGGTACGCCTTTGGAATTGTCTTCCTGATAGTCAGCAAATTAATAGCAACGTATGTAGTTTTAAGAAATTTTTGTTTAATTATTTTGCACGACAGTAAATCATTATTCTCAAAAATAAATAATTTTTAATTTAATTTACTTTTATCTTTACAAATCTGTATCTAATTGTCTTTACATATGTCTAACTAACGATTCATGCTTTCCTGTACTTTAAATATAAGATTAAATCTTGTTGTATAGGAATTGAATAAATGAATAAATAAATAAAATAAATAAATAAAATAAGTACCAATAATTCCAAAATTCCACTCTTTTGCCCATAAAGTCTACATACGGACTGGGACTCATAAAATACTTTCAAAAACAATTTGAAGTATATATAGCTTTATTACAGCAGTCTTCTTTTTTCGATCCCAGCTTTGGCTTTGGCTAAAATCAAAATTTCGGTATAAAATAGGTCATATTGTGGAACCTCCATCTTCTACTAAGATGATCAATTTTATAAAATTTTTTTAGACGTAGACACATATAGTTAGCTTATACAAAAATATGAAATTTTTATATATTCCTTAAGAAAATTAAAAAAAAAAAAATAAAAAACTTTAATGACCTTTTTGAGCTAAAGTACACAAAAATGCAATAATTTTAGATTTTTTAAATTGAAAATCGTCTTTAACTTAGTAAAGATACAATCTTCAAATTTATCAAAAATATTTAGAATTTGGTTAGTTAACTATTATAAAATAATTAGAAAAATTGATGATGTCTATGTGTTTAATGCGCCTAGGTTTTAAAACAGAGATATTATCTATTTAAAAATCAAACGCATTTAAAACAAGTAAAAGTGCTATATTCGGCAGTGCCGAATCTTCTATACCCTTCACCACGGTGATTTTATTTATACAGGCATGTACAGCATTATCCATATTGTTGACTCTTTACTTAAATAAATTCGTATGAGAAAAAATCATTATTCATGAGTTATAGAAATAGAAGACAATTTCCGTTTGCTACAATTGTCGCCGTGTTGTCAGCTACTTAATGATATTGAAGGCGACAGCTACATCGTAAACTCTGACATTGTTGTAGAAATACTTATTTTGCTTTTATAAAATAAAATAACTTTTTCAAAAAATTATAAATATTTCCTCCAATACTTTTTGTTTGAATATGAATTTGTAATTTACAATTTTGTGACATTTTCTTCTGTTGAATAAAATAGAAATTAGTCTAAGTTGACGACAGCCGCAACGGTGGCCGTGTAGCCATGTGGCTTTGCTGACTTCAAAATAATCGTTTTATTTTTGACAGTTTGTAGTCGGTATCCTGATGATGTCTATGTGTTTAATGCACCTAGGTTTTAAAACAGAGATATCATCTAAAAAGCAAATTAAAAAAAACAAACGCATTTAAAAAAATATGTTACTCTATATACACACATACATACATATGTATATTCTTATATATTATGTTACAGTCATGATTTTCATTTTCAAAGAAATATTGAAATTTTTATTTTAATTTTTCGAAAATTGCGTGTAAAAATTTTTTGTAAAAATATTTTTTTAAAAATTTTTTGTAAAATTTTATTTGAGAATTTTTGGAAAATTTTTAAAAAAATTTTTTTTCCGAATATTTTTCTGCAAAATATCTTTTTGAAAATGCTTTGTAAATTTTTTTATAAATATTTTTGAAAAAAAATTAATAAATTTTTTTTAAAAAATTTATTAAAAAAATTTTTTTTTTAAATTTGATTGAAATTTTTTTGTTAAATTTTGGACCTTTCTCCAATCTATATTGAGTTAGAATGGTCAGACTAAAGCAAAAAGAAATCCTTACAAAAAAAAAATTTCATCATCATTTAACTGCTCCTATTTGTCAGTGGGTACCCTGTGGGTCCATTGGCTACCTCTATGCGTATTGCTTTCTATTAAGGTCTCTAATACAAATCAAAGCAGAAAAACCCTACCAATCTAAAAACAAACAAAAATCGCCCCTCGCAGGGGGTTATTGATCCCCCGAGATCTGTATGCACTCCTTGCGATCTACCTGTCGCAGTCTAATATTTATTTGACAAAAAAAGGGAAAACAGAATCATTAAAGCCGAAAAAAATTTAAAAAAAAAACGTAAAAAAAATATAGGTGGGCGTGGTTTTTGGCCCGTAGCCTCCAAAGGAATGATCCGATGTTGCTGAATTACAATACCAAAATTTTCGAAACTATGCCTGACAGATTGGTGTGCTTAGATTTTTTGTATCTCTTCTGGTGCCTTGGCAAATGACATTACCACACTAACACGGACAGGCGGACAGACGGACATCGCTTAATCAACTTCTCTATGTATAAGGATCCAGAATATATATACTTTATGGGGTCGGAAATGAATATTGTAGAAATTACACACGGAATGACAAACTTATATATGCCCTTTCTACCTGTGGTGAAGGGTATAATAATTGCGCAGACCACACAAATAGACTTGTACATACATATATGCACATTTACAGTTACCCAGTGGTAAAATTAAAGAGGCCTTCTCACTTCAGGACTTCTATAAGGCATGCTTAGACCTTCTCTCGGATACAATCCTCATTTTTGTATGCCTTCCAAAGAAGGCCTTTTCGAAGGCCTTGTCTCTTTCTTCTAAAAGATCCAGTACACATTCCTACTTCGCTTCTCTTAGCAGAGAAGTAGGAATGTGTACTTATTTTATATGGCTAATACATAATTTTGTATTTTTAGATTTCTCATTTATAAAACACAAAAGTACATTGAAATGCCCTTTATCTACTTCATTGCTGATTGGGATGCTTCGATAGGCCGATTGATAGTGCGCTAGTCTCAGCCTGGAGGTTGACGGTTCGAATAAAAATAGAACAACAATAAAAAAACTTGTCTCAGAAATTTCCATTATTTTTTGCTACGAAAAGGCATTAAATTAAAGGCCTTCTAGCCGACAATTTTCGGAAGACCTTCTGGAACGCTTGCCGGCAGAAGCGACAGTGGAAGACTTGCTCCGCAATGACAACCTGTGTAAAAAGATATGAGATTGGAATGCGAACGGGATGTAAACAGAAGGCCTTCTGCCTCCAATGGCAGGAATAAAGAGGCCTTCTAGAAGGTCTCTTTACTCCTTCTTTTTACCACTGGGTAGTAACAATAAGGTCCCAAAAAGCACAAGTGTCTCTATTACCATGCTCAGTCTGTACGATTTGATCAGCAACGAATTTAAAGGTGTTTCTAAAAACTGAGGAATTTGTAGAGCGTAAGTGAGCATTGCTTCATACACTGCTAATGAAAGTTACTTTGTTAAACGATGTTTAAACATTCGATTTGCAATTTAATTTACAAAGAATTTTGAATTTTTATCTTATCCTACAGTTTAATGATATTTCCTTTCTATTGTCCATTGTAAGGCTTCTAATATTGTTTAATTGATATTGTTTTAATTATATTGTAATTTATATAATATTAAAAGTTTGCATGATTATCTGCAAAAATATATATAAAATAAAGTTTTCATTATTAAAAACGGAGGCGATATTTTAATTCAGGGCCGCAAATATTCTAATAGGCAACATTCAGTTCAAACCGTGCTATTTGATTTCATACAAACGGATCGCATATTTGCATTTTGCTTTCTGATTTAAAAAGAAAAAACTATATTTTTAAAAATCAATCTTCCATTGCATTCTTTTTCGTAAACAAATGAACACAGTATGAAACAGTACAAAAAGTATGGCAACTTTTTGTTATAATCTTTTGTTAAGTAACCGTATTATGGTGAAACCCAAATCGGTAACCGTCGGTTATAGAGTTCCTGTTAACTAAACCGACAGTTAGTTAATTTTCCATTAAAAACTAAATAATCATACATTGTGAAAAGGGCCGTAAATGACATTACATAAGTAATAAATTATGCTTTAAGATTTAAAGGCAAAATCATGCCGAAAAGTTTTGAAATATGATAAATTGGATGCTGAAGAATTTGAAAATTATCGGATAAAATGTAGCCAACTTAGATTTAAGGAAATATGTATATAAAAAAAGTATGTTGGAAATACTTACGCTTTGGCCTGAATATTTCTTTCCGAAATGGGCATTATGTACTTAAGTATTTCAAAAACTTGAACATGTTTTGAGATAGAACCTTCCCAAGCAAAGTTTCCATATCTTTCAAAATATTGGCACCCACACTTCTGTGTTGCTGAAATTGTAGATTCAAAAAATTCAATACTATTGTGGTGTTTGCATAAGTAACTTAAAACTAGTGTAACACAAGTTTCTTAGTAAAATGACAAAAAAAAAAACCGGAAAAAATTTACAGTAAATGTTACCCAAAATGCATTTGCAATAAGAGGAAAAAGTCATGAACCACTGATGACAAAATTAAGTTTTTCTACAAACAAATCTATTAACGTCCCATGTCTACTAATTATTGGAAGTCTGTATAACATTATGTAAATTACTGTATATTTCTTCAAAATAAGACATCCATTTTCAAATATTTTAAGCAAGATTGTTTACCTTTAACTTAAAATATCAACAAGAAGCCAAATCATTTTGGATTTTTATTGAATGAAGTAGAAAACGTCTAGATTAGGTTTTAAAGTCAGTGTATTTAGTTCTTTTCTTCTCTTTATTGTCTTCACATTTTTCTTTTATCTTTTGCCTCTTAACTTAAATAACAATATCGTTCAGTTAACATAATAACCCTCTTTAAATAAAAAATTTGCCTTTTATTGCGAGTGTGTTAAAAAAGTGTAATCATAAATAATTTTTTTATTTTAGTAAAAAGTTCTTAAAATTTATGAATATTTTCCTAATTTTTATTCATATATATTATGAATAAGTTTTATATATATTAAGAATATATTTTTAAAAACAACTTTATGTTCAGTTCATATTATTTAGAACAAAGTTCATAACTTGAATGAAAAAAGTTTGGGGAAAAAAATCATGTTCGATTCATATTATTTATGGAAAAATCATTGGATTTAAGTACTATTCTTTTCTGTTTAGTTTGATTTAATAAATCATTACAATCGATGCGTTTAAAGTTTAAAATTTAATTATTACATCCAACAACTAAAAACAATTCTTCCTTACCTTTTTTAGTAGTATTTGTAAGTTTTTGTTAATCTTGAAATATATTTGGAGATAATCAATTTTTGTTTCTTTTTCCCAAGTTTTAAAAAAAAATAACGAATTGTTATTTATTGTTATGTTTTGCACATAAAAAACCAAGCGAAATATTTTATTACTTTTGGTAGAAGTCATGTCGGAAGATCAGCACAAGAGAATCCTCTTTACACATGGATATATCTATAATTAAGCGTCATTTATGGTACAGACAGTCATTGTTTTAGAGTAGATTGACCATCCAGTCCAATATTGTTTCCGGCATTCCATAACATCAATCCGACATAGATAAGAGGCAGTGGTAAGGCAACAAGGTTTTGTCACAAAATATTGGCAAAAAGCAAGATTGACAACGTTTTAAGAATTAATCGGTCTGACAACTGGCGCATTCATATAGAAAAAATGCTTACCGCTTTTCATCGTATTAATGTTAAAATGTCTTTAAAGTTTCATTTTTTGCATTTTCATACCAACAAGTTTGCTGAACAATCACTAGCTGAGTCTGACGAGTATGGAGAGCGATTCCATCAAGTGATGGCTAGACTTGAACACTGAACCAGTGGTAAAAAATTGGATTAGCTGTTAGATGACATTTGCTTGAAACAAAAGAATCAAAAAGAAATGATTAAACGGTGTGACAATAAAGCACATTTGATAAATTAATAGCAAAATAACAAAAAAAAAACAATAAAAAAATTTCGCAAATTAATTACTTTGCGCAAACAAAAATTATCCTGTTTTTATAATTTTGTATTGATTTTTCGCGAAAAAAATAGTTTTTTGGAGAAAAAAATAAGAATGACATGCAATTTTGTGTTTATTCAATAGAGTTGAATTGATTTAAATTTAAAAATTATCCCAAGAGTATAAAAATACTATTTTTTTGTACTTTAGCCTACACATTTTTACTAGCGCTAACTTCTAAAAATGGCTAATGCCATTGAATTCAGCGTACTCGAATTAGCTTTACCAGTAGGGTAAAGCTTGTTAAAAAAAAGTGTCAAATTCGAGCACAGTGTTATTTTCAGTTTGGGGTAAACCACCCTTCCCGGTTATGCCCAAAAACTTTACAGCTCTCCATATACCAAAAACACATACTAAATTTTATTTTAATATGTGGCACGGTATGAACTGTAGAACGTTCACAAAAATAGTGTATTACACACCCACTTATCCACACACCTCATCGCGAAAGTAGTCAAATGGATTCAGGAGAACTTAAAACGTATGAATCAGTTGAAATCCCGTACAGTATTTTAGCTTTTTGTACACTATTTTTTGTGCGTACGCTAATTATCACTTTTTTACTAAATGCCCTTTTTTACATTATTTTTCTCCTTCTTTTTTTCAATAAGAACTAAAACTGCATGAAAATCCTGTTGAAAGCTTTACATTTTTCATGTTATTACAGGAAATGAGATTTTCTACAAAGGTGCACTTAGTGCGGAAAGTTTTCTAACTCTTATTTACTTGGGAGTGAACAGAAACGATTCCTATGTGTGACTGTCCAAGCAGCTTACTACTTCCGGTCTTTGATCATGTATTTCCCGAGCAATTGATTTTCAGATTCTTCTGTTTTTGGCGTTGATAAGTGCGGACGCGATTTTTTTTAAGCTCGCATTAACAAAAAACAAAACATACATTGTGTAAACAATTTAAAACAAAAACAAAAAACAAACTTGTTTTAATACAACAACAAAGTTGTTTGTAAAATATTTTTTGTTCTTTTTTCCCTTTTCTTTATTTTGAATTGCTACTTTTAAAATAAAATAAAAACAATAAAGGCTAATGAGCCTGTTTAATTTAAGCAACAAAAATGTTGACAATGCTGAATTAAATAAAAACAAAAAAACTGAAAATAATTTGTGTATTAATGCTACGCCAGTTATACGTGCCCAATCTTGTTCTTCACTTTTACTAAGCGATGACAATAAAATAAATACAAACAAATCGCCTTCTGAACACAGTGTTGCCAAAGATAATATGGATAGTGCAGAAAAACCCAAGACGCAAGTGGGAATGGACAGATACATAACTGTATTGAAAAGAGGTCGAAGCCCTAAATCTTCGCAGATTGCACCAATGGCTAAAGTACAAAAAGACAAGGACTCTAACGGAATAAATTCCCATAATCGTTTTGCTATCTTAGATAGTGAAACGAGTGTACATAAAACGGCAATTAAGTCGTTCAAACCACCTCCAGTTTATTTAAGGGAGAAAAATTCGAACGATTTAATAAAAAATTTAATTACAATTATTGGCGAGAACTCATTTTATGTAATTCCCATTAAGCGCGGTAACATTGATGAGACAAAAATACAATTTATTGATGAAAGTAGTTATCGTAAAGCAGTAAGCGACTTTGAAAACTGCAAAAAGAACTTTTATACCTATCAGCTGAAGAGTAGCAAAGGTCTACAGGTAGTCATTAAAGGTGTAGATTCATACGTTGATCCAGCTGAAATAAGAGCCGGACTCCAAAAAGCGGGTTTTAAAATAAAAAGTGTAGATAATCTCCGTAATCGGAAACGTTTCCCCAACCACTATTTCGCGTTGAACTGGAACCTGGAGATATCAGATTGAAGAAGAACGAAATGCACCCCATTTACAATCTGAAATACCTGTTACATCGTAAAATAACTGTAGAGGAGCCGCATAAGCGTCCAGGACCTGTCCAGTGTCTAAATTGTCAAGAATATGGTCATACTAGGGCTTACTGTAAGTTGCCTCCGGTTTGCGTTGTATGTGGCGAGCTACATTGTTCCGCCCAATGCGACAAAGCAAGGGATGATTCGAAAGTAAAAAATGTAGCAATTGCGGTGGAAACCACACTGCTAACTACAGAGGCTGTCCAGTTTTTTCCATGGTAAGGAAAACCACTCAAAAACTAAATACTCCTGTTAAGCACCAACAATATCGAGCAAATGCTCATTATCCTCAGTTAGCCCAACCAACAACACAACATGCTTCATACGCTGATATGGTAAAAACCAATCATACTGCAGTACATAAAGCGACACCGACAACTAATTCTACTCCTAATTTGCAATCGCATCCTAAAGAACAAACACCATCTGGTAGTTTTAATCGTCTCGAAGCAAGCATCGAGACATTAGTGCATTCGATAAACAGTTTTATGAGCTCTATGAGCAGCATGATGCAAAAAATGGTACGCATGCAATCTACTATGTTGCAGGCGTTACTTAACAAACCATGAACTGTTTAAAAATATGTTTCTAGAACGCAAACGGCTTGCGCCAACACAAAAATGAACTCGAGTACTTCCTTAAGAAGGAACAAATTGATGTCATGCGGGTTGCAGAGACTCACTCAACAACAAATAGCTTTTTTAAAATAAATGGCTATATCTTATATGACACCAAAGACCCCCGTGGCAGAGCATGTGGTGGTCCAGCAATACTAATAAAGGCTCGATTCAAACATTATTTACTGTGTGATTTTTGTGAAGATTACCTACAAGCAACAAATATCTGTATTGAAGAATTTCATCAAAACTTAGTTATTTCTTCGATTTATTTACCTCCTAGGTTTCAAATATCCTAGAGAGTCAATACAGCGATTTCTTCAAATCACTAGGTCCCTGTTTCATAGCATCAGGCGACTACAACGCTAAACATACGTTTTGGGGATCACGCCTAATAACTCCAAAAGGTCGTGTTTTGTTTGACACAATTTCAAAAATGCGTCTGAATGTGATATCGAGTGGACAACCCACCTATTGGCCTACTGATCGACAAAAAATACCGGATGTTATTGATTTTGGCGTGATTAAGGGTATTCCAAGAGAAACGATTAAAGCTGAAGCGTCACTTGAATTATCCTCAGATCATTCACCCACTATCGTCTATATATGGGACAAACAAAACATCATATCACCAATGACTACCACAAGCATTAATTGGTTGAAGTATAGAAAGTATCTTAGTACTCATTGTTCGGAAAACATCCCGCTAAGAACACCTGAAGACGTAGATCGGAGTCTTATTGATTTTGACCAAAACCTCAAATCAGCTGCCCAACATTCAACAATAACCCGACAATTAGCTAGATACAATCAAATTTATTCTGCAGATATCGAACGGCTCTTGGCTGAAAAAAGAAAAATTCGTAGAGAATGGCAATCACAGAGATCTCCTCAACTCAAAAGCAGACTTAAAGAATGTACGAACCGGCTAAGAGACATGCTGGAATCTCGAAGAGTAGCATCCCTGAAAAACTATTTGGGAGACCTAGACGCAACTCCTCAATCAGATTATTCGTTATGGCGTGCTTGTAGAAACCTTAAAAGGCCAGTCTTACGTAAGCTGGAGGCTGGGCAAGGAGTGATACCGAAAAAGGAAATTTATTTGCTGGACATTTGAAAAAGGTTTTTACCCCAAATATATCGACTGATATAGTTGAGTTGCCAGTTCTCGAGGCTAGTGCTGCAGTACCGATAAGATTTGAATTTGGTGATCTTGAAAAGGCAATAACGGATTTGAACACCAAAAAAGCCCCTGGCGTTGATAAAACCAGTAACAAGATGTTATTTGAATTGCCCCTTATAGCTCGCAAAATCGTTCTTTTTATTTTTAATGCCATTTTACGTTTTGAGTACTTTCCCACAGATTGGAAGGTGTCCTTGGTTACCATGATTCCTAAACCAGGAAAAGACCACACAAAAATTGAATCATACAGACCTATAAGCCTTTTGTCAAATATGTCAAAGCTATTTGAGAGGATGTTAATAACTAAGCTTAACCCTATTCTAAGCGACAAAGGATGTATTCCAAACCATCAATTCGGCTTCAGGAAAAATCATAGTACGATTGAACAAACTCACAGGTTAGTCAATGTTGTTAAGAAGACATTTGAAGAGAAAAAATACTGCTCTGCGCTTTTTATCGACGTCTCTCAAGCATTCGATAAGGTATGGCATGAAGGCCTAATATATAAGCTAAAACTGAATTTGCCCGTAAACGTATATAAGCTGCTAGATAGTTATTTAACCGTACGAAAATTTATTGTGAAAGAAGGAGATTTTTTGAGCTCACCCCAGCCAATCGAAGCCGGAGTTCCCCAAGGTAGTATATTGGGGCCCTTTTTATACTTATTGTATACTTCAGACATGCCAACTAGTAACCGAGTTCACACATCGACATTTGCTGACGACACAGCTTTTTTGAGCATTCACGAAAGACCCGAAGTAGCATCACGATATTTACAAGACCACATATCCAATTTAGAAAAATTGTTAAAGAAATGGAGAATAAAAGTGAATGAACAAAAATGTACTCACATAACTTTTACACTGCGCAGAAAATCTTGCCCCCCTATTCGGATAAATAACCAAACGATACCTCAGCTTTCAGACGTCAAATATCTCGGCATATATCTTGACCGGCGGCTTACATGGAAACGGCACATAGAAACAAAGTTAACACAAATGAAGTTGAAAGCAGTCCAACTAAAATGGCTAATTGGCAGAAATTCTACTCTAGCTTTAGACTGCAAACTTTTATTATACAAGTCAATTCTAAAACCAATATGGTGTTAAGGCATTCAATTATGGGGCACTGCCTCAGCTACCATCGTAGAAAAAATTCAAAGGCGCCAAAATAAGATTCTACGTATTATTACATCTGCTCCCTGGTATATAAAAAATTCGAACATCCATAAAGATTTAAACGTGCCATCAGTTAAAGCAGAAATAGCGAAACTTGCCATAAGGTATTTAAAGAAGCTTGAAACTCATCCGAATCCACTGGCCCGTAACATACTAACTGAACCTGGTTACATTCGACTAAGAAGGAGGGACACTGCTTCTCTCATCCGTACATCAGAGGGATAACCCACAAATTACAGTAACCGTGAAACATACATTTTTTTGTCCAGAACTGGTTGGACTTAACAAGTATATTTTTAGACTTAAGATATGAGTAATTATTGATAGTTCAATTATATTGAAGAATCAATAAATAAAAATTGCAAAAAAAAAGATTCTTCTGATAGCTTGCTAGTGTGAGAAGGCGCTCAGTCCAGGCAAGTAGGTGAATAAACATGAATATTTACTAAAGTATGACTGCATCGTAGATGTAGAGATTAAATCCAAGTTCACTGTCTGCCTGGAGGCGTTGTTGGCAGCCCCAGCTCTACTAATCGTAAACCTTAAAGATTATAGAAACCACAATAAATATAAATAAAACCTAACAGATTAAATCAATGGCGACCTTCAGCTTCAGGATACCTTTCGTCTTGCACAAGTATGTAAAGAATTTAAAAAATACAATCTGCTCCTTATGGGCCGTTGCAAAACCAGATGGCCTGAATATGGAGAGTTCGCCACATCTCATGATCTAACTCTCATATACTCCGGCAGATCATCAGGTCGACAAAATGAATATCTTATCAAGAGAGGCAAAAAGTGTTCTTATCCAATATGGAAACTACACTCTGACAGGATTACTACTACTCGTTTCCGAACCCGAGACAGAAACGTAACTTGTGTGCACTGCTATACACCAACCGATGTTGCAGAACCTTCTATAAACCGCAGAGACATCATGCTTCTGACAGACGACTTCAACGCACAAGAAGGCCCTGTTTATACTGGCCTTGAGAGAGCAAGGGGTCGACATGGTTTTGGTAGAATGATCAAAAATGGCGAACTCTTCCTAGAAACATGCATGAGAAAAAACTTGGTCATTAATGGAACGTTATTCCCTCACAAAAAGATGTACAAACATGGGTCTCACCCGATAACGTCACCGAATTCAAAACGACTATATTGCAATTAGCCGAAAATGGAGAGGATCGTTGCTAGATGTCCGAAATAAACGAGGTGCCGCCAGAGACAGTGACCATCACCTTTTAATTTTATTCCCTCACAAAAAGATGTACAAACATGGGTCTCACCCGATAACGTCACCGAATTCAAAACGACTATATTGCAATTAGCCGAAAATGGAGAGGATCGTTGCTAGATGTCCGAAATAAACGAGGAGAGACAGTGACCATCACCTTTTAATTGGCATAATTCTTTGAAAAGTAGCAGCCATCAGAAGAGTAGATAAAGCCCAAAGAAAGTATAACATCGATAAATTGAAAAACCCAACAACTACATAGATTCTCTAAATGCCTCCCTTCAAGCTATTCCAAATAATACAGTGCCTAATTGAAATACTATTAAAACCAGCTTCATAAAATACTTAAAACCTCATATCCAAAAGAAGAGGCATAAAGGGCTTATTGAATACCGCTAGAATTCTTAGCAAAATAGGAAATCTGAGCTCAATTAATTTTACGCCGGACAAGAATGTCAAGAAAAGTTCCCGCCAAGAATTGCTAAGAAATAAACCCAGAATTCGTTTGCTACACAGAATAAATTATTACCAAAATATTTCCAAACAATGTTTTTTTTTAAATTTTTTTCGATTTTCATAAACTTTTTTGTTTGAATCTAATTATACTTTTGTCTGATTTTTAATCAGTGATTAAAAATGCTTGACTATTTTCAATGCATTGTAATTGCTTAACTGTTGCTTAGAAAAAGTGTGCAGCAAAAAGCAAAAGCAAATAAAAGAAGAGCAACTCATTTGCTTAAGCTTGCTATGTGTCTCTTTCTGCAGCAAAGCAATCAACAAAGCAATTACTTTAAAAACGTGTGCTGTTGCTTAAGCAATAAGTTGTTCTTCATTTTTATTTTTGCTTATGCTTAAATCTTTGCTGTGAAGTAGTGGCTGACTACGATTGCTGTTTTTGGCTGTTACTTGCTGTTACTCGCTGCTTCAGTCTTAAGTTTTAGAAAATTCTTTGACAGTGAGAGATTAAAATTATGGCGCAACGTGCAAATCGAAAAAAAAAACTTAATTTTGAAGATCTGCAAAACAAAGATTTCCAATATTGTTTTACAGCAACAGCAAAATAAAAAACACTCATTAACTTATTGCTTAAGCAACAGCAAACGTTTTCAAAAAAATTGCTTTGCTGATTGCTTTGCTGCACAAAGAGACACATAGTAAGCTTAAGCAAATGAGTTGCTCTTTTTTTTGCTTTTGCTTTTTGTTTTTGCTTCGCTCATAACAACATGTTATATAAATGCTAAGGAATTCAGTTTTTTTATTTGCTGAAAAAGATGTAAGCAAAGCAAAGATTTTACTGCTGGTGGTATTTTTAAGCAAGCAATTAAAACCGTGTTTTTAATTTGCTGCCAACAGTGTTGCCGTAATAAAAATTATTAATCAAACTAAATTTATTAATATTAAAAAATAAATTTAAAGAACTTTTAAATTTTAAATAGCCTCTAAATATATTTGGGTAGGGGACCTACGTGTTTTATGCACATTTATGAAATTCAAAACCAAAAAAAGTATATAAAATTATTTTCTTACCAAAATTTAAGTTTGTTATTAATCTGTTTTATTTTATTTACATATAGACAGAAAAATATTTTCGCACTCTTACTTAAATCGTATTAAAACATAGCACAACCAAAAAAAACAAACTTATTAAGATTTAAACTAAAAATCATTTTGATGTTTTCGAATAAGTTTTTTATTTTTTGTAGTATTTCTTTTATTTTTTGTGTTGGACCTCTTATAGTGATCATAATTTTTATAAATAATTTTCTATATTCTTAATATGCGGGTAAAACTTTCCTGATGATCTTGCTTGAGTAACCAGTGAAATATGTTTAAATAATAAATTGGTTTATTTTAAAATAGTATATGTTATTAGCATAATATTATAATATGATTTAATTTTAAGTTTTATTAATTATTGCGGATATAGTAATATGAAGGCTGTGAATATATCAAGTGAGCCTATAAAAATAAGGCCATATACATAAAATAACATCACCTATCGGGACACTGTTTAATTTCTAATTTGAAATATTTATTCTTACGTTCATAACGGACATAATAGGACATATACATTCTACCTAATTACCAAGTTATAGGGATATATAAGTCAAATATAAGTCAAATTATATTATATAAGTCAAATTACATCCACTATAAAGATGATCTTTAATTAGTAAATTAATTTTTTTAAACATTGCCTTTTAAATATAAAATAAATAAAAATCTGTTCAGAATTAACTGATTTGATAACCTTCATCTTTAATGAAGTCGGTTAATTACACGATAATTTTGCAAATGTTATCCAAGAAATTTTATTTTGGCCCATTTGTTAATAATTACTCATTCGCAAGAAACGGCAACACTTTCATGTCATGCATTGAAAAAATAACTAAAAAAAATTATATTGATTTTTTCAAGACTTCAAAAAGAAAATTTATTTTGATAAAAAAATTATATACATAATGCCCAAATATTGAGACATTCATGAACCGTTGACTACAGAGGAAAAGGTAAAAACGTAAAAATGTTCCATGGAAAATATTGCTATATATGCTTGTTCCCAAATTTCCAGGTGGCGGCAATGGCCAACTTCAACATATGTACATACATACATACAATATGTATGTATGTACATATGTATGCTTTTGACCGGCAAACTTTTTCGACGAATTAAATTAGATAAAAAATGCAACATCTTGCCCCATTGTACTCAAGAACACAGTTTTGGTCGCCAAAATTTGACCAAAAGTAAATAAATTAGTCAAGTGCGAGTTAGACTCACACACATAGGGTTCCGTTCTATGTGTAGTACAACTTTAAAAATTCAAGTTCTTAATTTTTTCATGTCTTGATTTTAAAATTAAACTCATTATTGCATCACTGTTGGAACACCCTTTACATTTTAGCAATTTTTGTTATAGCAGCCATGGTAATACACTATCTACAAAAAAATAACAGGCGCCTACCTATTGCGGTTCAAAAAATAAGGTAATATACGTGAAAAACATGTCACTGATGGAACACCCTTTAGATATTAGTAATTGTTACAGCGGAGTCTACCTATTTCGGTTCAAAAAATAAAGCTATTTACGTACAAATAATGTTTCCGTCCGAACACCCTTTAATTTTGTTATTTGCTATGGCAGACATGGAAATTTTCTTTATATGAATATATCAAGAGTGTACCTATTACTATTAAAAAAATAAGTTACTAAACGTAAAAAACATGTCACTGTCAGAACACCCTTTAATTTTTAGTAATTGTCATAACGGCCATGGCAACACATCTTAAAATATTAGTCAACGTTTACGCAAATCATGTCACTGTCGGCACACCCTTTAATTTTTACTATTTGTTGTAGTGGCCATAATAATAGACCTCCTGTAAACACTTCAAGAGTCTACCTATTATCGTTCAATACTCAGGCCATACACATACATGCAAATCACGTCACTATCGGAACACCCTTTAATTTTTAGGTTTAATATGATATACTTGCTTATAACGCGAACATAGATTAAATTACTGTCTGCAAATTTTAAGTGGTTGCCTCCTATAGCTCAAAAAATAAAGACATAAAGGCAAATAACACGGCACTTTAGGAACACCCTATAAGTTTTAGTATTTGTTGCTATAGTGGCTACAGTTACACATCTTAAAGTTTTTACAGGAAGTGTATTACTATAACCACTTTAACGAATAGTAAAAATTAAAGGGTGTGCCGACAGTGACGTAATTTACATGCACAATTTTTTAACCATAATAGATAGACTTCTGAAATATTCACAAATGGTGTATTACTATGACCCCTATAAAAATAATAAAATTTTAAAGGGTTTTCCGACAGTGACGTCTTTTGCATGTATAACGACATATTTTTTGAACCATAATAAGTAGACTCTTCCAATTTGTATAGAAGATCTGTTGCCATGGCCGTTATGACAGTTACTAAAAATTAAAGGGTGTTCTAACAGTGACGTGTTTTTCATGTATAGTAACTTATTTAGCAAATAACAAAATTAAAGGGTGTTCCGACAGAGACATGATTTTTACTTAAATAGCCTTACTTTTTGAACCGTAATAGGTAGCCTCTTTAAATGCTTACAGTAGGTGTTGTACTTCGGCCGCTGTAACAATTACTAATATCTAAAGGGTGTTCCATCAGTGACATGTTTTTTACGTATATTACCTTTTTTTGAACCGCAATAGGTAGGCGCATGTATATTTCTATAGATAGTGTATTACCATGGCCGCTATAACAAAAATTGCTAAAATTTAAAGGGTTTTCCAACAGTGATGCAATTATGTCTTTAATTTTAAAATTAAAGGGTGACTCATAAGACATGAAAAAATTAACAACTTGAATTTTTAAAGTTCTACTAAACATAGTACGGAACCCTAAGTGTCTGAGTCTAACTCGCACTTGACTAATTTATTTTAATATATAGAATGTGATAACTCAAGAAAAGGGGGAATTGAATGAATTTGCCATTGACACCACCTTGTAAATTGATTCGTCTTAGCCTTATCTCTTTTTTTGAATATGGTCAAATTTTAGTCAGTTATTTAGTCAAAAAAGTGTTACATACTTTTAAATAGAATTAGCGCAAATTGTTTTTACTTTAGCTAAATTATTTGTTTGAAAATTTTTTGTTATTTCAGTAAAGTTTTTTATATGTTTGATTTTTTTCATATTTTAGTAAACTTTTTGTATGATTTAGACAATTTTTTTTTTTAATTTTTTTATAATTTTCAGTAAACTATTTTATCTGATTCAAACAAATTTTTTTATGAAAATTTTTTCTAAAGTCAATAATTTTTTTTTCCAAATATTATGATTAATTGTTTGAAAAAATCGTGGAATATTTTCAAATTTAATTGTTTGAATTTACAAGTTTGTTGATAGGACCATATTCAAACAAAAAATTCCTGATTATGTTAATTAATTGTTTGAGTCTGAAAAATATTTTTTTTTTGTGTACTATCAACCACTTAAAATCATGAATGGAGATTTAGTCACATCCAAAAGAGACCAGATGGATGTGTGGTAGAGCACTACTCCACGAAGTTAGAGAACACATCGAACACCGGTAACAACCTATGTAATTGCATTATACCCACAGACTGCCTATAAAGTCCTGAAATTATGGATGCCATAGTATGCTAAAAATAACACAGCTCCTGGGCCGGATAATTTATCTCCTGAAATAATAAAAGCATGAACTGAAATTAGTTCCAATTTTTCCACGCTATAAAAAATCTTTCGGTAACAAACTCACTGTGCGATGACTTAAAGAAAGGCCTTATTATTAACTTACCAAAAAAAAGGTGACTTTTCACAATGCAAGAATTGACGTGGCATACCATTATCAATATCGCAAACAAGATTATATCTCAAATTATCAATAAAAAGCTATCAGCCGCATTCGATCCACTTCTCCGCAATGAGCAGGCGGGCTTTGCCCCGCAAATCATCAGATCATTATTTAGCAAAATACTAGAGTACTATAATAGGTATGGTCTTGAAAGTTGGTACAAGTAACCCTCATACCCATGGGAATACTTTAGAAAAACATAGGCTGGATTGGGACAGTAATCGTGGTACCCACGATACAAAGTAGAAAATTATTATCGTGTATCTAGAGAACTGGATTAGGTAGCAACATAGTCAAGCTAAATACAGGCTGAATTGGAATAGTGGGCGTGGTAGCTCCCTTACAAAGTAAATATTTATCATCGTGTTTCTTGGTAACAGTAATAGGTAGCACCTTGGAATTTTGCACCAGTCACCTCTATATTAACGTACATAGTTTAAAGAAAGATGGACTGGATTGGAATAGCGGGAGTGGTACCTACCATACAAAGTGAAAAATTATTATCCTGTATCTAGAGAACTGCACTAGGTAGCGCCTTGAAATTTTGCACAAATAATTATCAGATTAACGTATATAGTTTAGTTAAACACAGACTAAATTGGAATAGCGGGAGTGGTACCTCCCATACAAAGAGAAAAATTATTATCCTGTATCTAGAGAACTGCACTCGGAATTTTGCACCATTAACCGCCATATTAACGTACATAGTTTAGTTAAACACAGACTGAATTGAAATAGTGGGCGTGGTATCTCCCATACAAAGTGAAAAATTATTATCGTGTTCCTGGCGAACTACAATAGATAGCGCCTTGAAACTTTGCCCTAAAGCGCATAGTCTGCCAAAATACAGAATGAATTGGGACAGTGGGCGTGGTACCTCCCATACAAAGTGAAAAATTATTATTGTGTACATAGAGAACTATAATAGGTATGGTCTTCAAAGTGGGTACAAGTAAACCCCATACCCACGCGCATACTCTAAAAAACATAGGCTGAATTGGGACAGTGAGCGTGGTACCCCCCATACAAATTAAAAAGTTATTATCTTGAATCTAGAGAACTGCAATAGGTAGCGCCTTTCAATTTTGCATCAGTAACCCCCTTAGATACATTGTGTAGAAAAAACACAGACTGAATTTGAATGGAGGGCGTGATACCTCCTATGCAAAGTGAAAAATTGTCATCGTGTTAATACGTATAGTCTAGAAAAAACAGGTTGGATGGGAACATTTTTGACTTGAGAATAGCATGCGCTTTCGCGTTAAAGGTCATACTTTTCTTCCAAGTGTTATTTTTTTTGTGGATGGGTATAGCGAAGCGCACCGGGGATAGCTAGTACATATATATACAAAGGATTTTATAGAAAAAATAAATGCTAGTGTTTTCTTTTTTATTACATCATTTTTATACGATATATGTAAAACATCCGAAGTATTACAAGTTTTTTTAAATCCTTAAAAAATTTTTGCTAATTTAAATTCCATTCCATACACATATTAGTTTTTATATACCTAATACTAGTTGTGCCTTCTACGTCGTAGGCGCCCTGGCAAAATTTTGTTTGATCGATTTTGCTTTGAAAGTAATCCAAACCAAATTGTAGGACTTACTTTTATAGTGCTTCAGTTATTGAAAAACGTTGGCCATTTTTCTCTTTGCGCAAGCTGACTTTAATTAGATCAAGTTTTTTCCTTAAATACTAACCAAACTTGTTCAGTACCTGTTTATAAGAAACTAACAATAGGAACCAAAATAAAAAAATACATATGTATATTGTTATTACCAAGGCGAATTGAATACTAGGTAATCGCAATGTTACAACAAAAACAACCACAGGCAATTTTTTTTGTGTAAAAACAACCACAGTTGTCAAAAGCCCAAAGAAAAATTCAAAAGCAAATTCGTTACACAAAACACAAAAGTTTTGTTAGTTTTTGCAAAATATATTATTATATTTAAAGTAAAAAGTGAAAAAACGTGAAAAATAAAAGAACATAATCTTACGAGTGAAATAAATTTTTATTTTAAAATTTTATTTATTAAAATGTGTCACAAAGAAAATGTAAACAAATTTTGACATAATAGGGTAAAAAACACATATAAGAGAATATATTCACTTGGGCTATCAGTTTTACCTAGTATTCAATTCGCCTTGGTTATTGCTTTTTAAACTGTCAAAAATAACCATTTTTCTTAATCTACAAAAATATTCTTAATAGAATTTCGAAGAAAAAAATACTGAATAACGTTTTTAATTTTCATACACACAATGATACGCTACACAGTGGTTTGAAAACGTTTTATTTTGGAAATAATTTCACAGAGGCAAAGCAGAGGATTTTTTGAGTAGTGGTTCAGATGGTCGGCTCGCTAGGGTAGAGGGAAGAGGAAGCTTGTGGGTAAGCGTTCAAAGTTAGGTACCGCGGGAATAATTATTTTTTTTTTTTTGGAAATGTCATAAAAAGTTTATTTATAACTCAAATATTTTTAAACTTAGATAGTCCTTAATAAAATAAAAAATATATCTTTGGTTTGGGAGAAAATTGGTTTGGAATTTTTAGCCGACCTTAACTTACGTGTTTTTGATGTGGTGGACTAATTTATGATCAGATTATTTTTTTAGTATGTCGGATTCACACTTGAAATGATAGAATGAATGGATGTTTTATTCAGATAGCACGTTTCGTTAAAAAGTTACAAACTTCGGAATTGGGAAAATGTAAAAACTACCGTTTTTTTTCAAGACCCAAAAAGGTGGTATATAGTATTTTGCTTATATGTATATGTAAATTAAACTTACTTCGGTACTAGTAAATTTTTTTGAACAAAAGTATATTAGTCGTTAAATAAATGAATTTAAGATAATACATTAACTAAATTACGTTAAAAACAACATAAAAACTGATCGATTAATCGAATATTTTTTAAGTTTTTTTCGATTAATCGGTAAAATATTATGTTTATTTACTATCAAACTGATTCACTAACATTTAGAAAACGCAAATAATGGAATTGCGCACTTTCTAGAGTTTCAGTATAAAAATTACGTAATAATATTGAAGGCCTGAGTCAGTTTTTGCTATTTTCGTGATGATGTCTGTGGGTGTTTATGCCACTATTTTTGTGAAGTTTGTACAGGTCATACCGTTTGACATATCAAAATTAAATTCAGCCTTTGGTTTATGGAGATGAAGAGCTGTAAAAATGTTGGGCATAATCGGGAAGTTGCAAGGGGTAGTTTACTTAACACCCCAAACCGAAAATATTTAATTTTGCGATTTAAATACCTATACTTTGAACTTATATTCTTTATGTAATATATTCAGTTTCTAATGTTGGCTAAAAGTAAATGGAAAATCGGCAACAATATCGCCAACTATTTTAAAAATCGCCAAAAAGTCGCCATGTTGCCAAATCCAAAATTTGATCGCCAAATAAGATTGAAAATCGCCACATAC
This sequence comes from Phasia obesa, assembly GCA_949628195.1. Classification (NCBI taxonomy): domain Eukaryota; kingdom Metazoa; phylum Arthropoda; class Insecta; order Diptera; family Tachinidae; genus Phasia; species Phasia obesa. The sequence continues at coordinate 79,107,563 of OX451216.1, forward strand.
TCGTATCTGACAACCCTTCGTACTAACAAAGGCTTTCACCCGTTGTAGTGAAACAGTTTTTGGAATCGAACCCTACTCTACTGGGACACCTAATTTATACTTTATATTACCGAAAGGCTATGAAATCAGTTATATTATTTATGCTTAATATTTTTTCTGCGTAATGGAGGGAGAAATGAAAATATAACATGAAAATAATTTTCTAAGTGAAATCAATAAAATATTTCTAAAAATCACCTAAAAGTTGTCATTAATAAAATATGTGTATTATTAATCAATTTTGTATGGTTGTCTTTCATCATTGGAGAAAAATTTTTTAAATATGTGCGATTAATTCGAGTAATTTTAAAACCTTAATCGATTAATCGACATTAATCGAAATTTAAATTGCAAAATCGATTAATTAATCGATTCGCTCGAATAAAATCAAAAGCCAATGAAATGGATACTCTAGTAGTTATTATAAATAAGTATGTATTTATTATAAACATTAACGTAATTATATATAATTTTCCATTGCCTTAACAAAAATCTACAAATACTTAAATACAACGAAGTTGTTCAGAAGGAAATAAAGTGGAATAGAGAGCTGAGAAACTTATACAAAGAACTATGTTGATATAGAAAGATTTGAAATCTGAAGGTCTTCAGAGTTAAGTCGTAACATTTGTTGGTCCTCGGAATTAATACGAACTAATTGTTCACTGTCAAAGTTTAAAAGATTGCTGAGACCGTGTTCGTTGTTGTTGGCATTGTTAGCACTCGAGGAAGTCACCGCTACATTTGTAAGTGCAGCGTTATTGCTAGTTGCTACGCCATCATTTGTTGCTTGATGTTGTTGGTATTGCTGTTGCTGCTGTAGCTGTTGCAGGTGATGTGGATGGGGAAGCTGTTTGTGGAAGTAAAAGATCAATTGATCATTTTAATTTTATTTTTTCATAAAATTAGTTATAAATACATATACTATGTAACTCTATTTGCAATAGTTTTATTTTTTTTGTGTTTGAGTTGCGTAATGTTTTTTTTAATTTTTAGTGTTGTGATCAAACATAAGAGGCAGTTATCAATAGCCATCATTTTAAACAAAACATAAACATGACGACGGCAGAGCAACGAATCTAATTTGTGCAAGTTTTTATTGGTGGCGAATAATTATTTATGTCATTTTCTGTTTGAACATAATTTTCTATTTTCCAACAATAGTAGTACAGCAGATAGTAGAAGTTCGGTTGAGCAAGAGATGGCTACCCCCGGGGGTTCCAATTGTCACTGCAGGAATATGCAAATGCTTTGACGCGGTCCACTCGGGGAAAATAGGGGCACCAGACGCTAGGGTTCCTAGAGCCTAAATCTGGAAGAAAAGGTCTGCTGTTTTATAACTCGGGTCCTCTTCGAAGCCTGACCAGTGCCCAAAGGACTGGTACCACGGGAATCGGTAGCCCCACAGAGAGCCTATCCTCTCTGTGACCGGTTATTGGTGAGGTCCCCTTCGGGGGTACACGTGGTGGTTGTGGTTTAAGATCGATTAAAGCAGATGTGGTGCAAGGTCGATCAAGTGTGCTGTTGCACTCTCAACAGACGGAGTTTGGATAGTCTCCAAACCCCTAAGCAAGAGGTTATAATATGGATATAGGCTTGCCTTGGAAAGGCTTGCCATATTGTATAAATTGCTACTCATTGTGACTGTATATACACAAATTGCGATTGGTGGCAATCGTAAAGTGTTGTTATACTACACACTGGGGGCGCTAGTCTACGTCTTTATTTCACTCGGTGTTAAGAGCACCGTGGGATAAAGCCATCGTGGCAGGAGCCCACGTTAATCTTGTACACATCTGAGCAAGAGATCTGGAAAGGTGTTAAAACGACCTACAATGTTTCTAGAGCTACTGGTTGCATGACTAGCAAACAACAAAGAATAAATTTGTTAACTATTTTTAATTAAATAACAAACCTAATGTGTTTTGTTTATTTCTACTAAAAGAAAAAAATAGATCTAAAAAAATAAAAAGCAATTAAAATAAAAGCACAAAAAAGAATCAGGACCCACCGCAGCTCATTTAAATTGGTAAAATGTTATGTTTTGTGTCATTGTGTTGTGTGTTTTAAAAATTTAAAATAAAAAATCAACATACATACATTCATATGATAGAAAATCTTTTTTTTTTATTTCTATTATTTTTCAATTCTATACACCATCAAATATTTTTATATAATGACAAACTTTTCAGTTCTCACTTTTTCCTTTTTTTATACCTTCCAGGTGTACAGATCTGACGTCAATTTCTTTTTGACATTAATTGAAAAGTACTTCAATATGAATTAAGCGTGTATTCATTCATATCACTTTGCTCTAACACATATGTAACGCCTTTTTTAAATAATTTTTTTTCATTTCAATTTTTGTTTTGTTTTCAATATTGTTTCTAAATAAACAAATTTTGAGAAAACCAACCTCCAAAACACGTACACAACCAGATATAAACACCTGATATAAATTCGCCTTGTTTTATAACAAATGTTTTAACAATCATGTTAAGACGTGGAAAAATATTAATAATGGGCAGTCTACACTTAACACTAACATGATGTTAGTGTTAATGTTTATTATTTTATGTCTAATGTACACTTCACAATCTTGTGCAAGTGGTCTTGCATCGTAGCATTTGCAAAATGGTATAGGATATTTTTACTTTACACTAACAAAATATACAGAAATACACATGCAACATCTGAAACCATAGTTTTTATTTGCTAGGTATTTGCAACACTTGAGACAAGCTCACAATGAAATGAAATTAAATTATGAAAATTAAAATAATCAAAAAATATGAAATTCGAAGAATCAAAAAATGTAAAAAGCATAAAAACTGAGATAAGAATTCAAAATGGACCCATAGGAATGTGATAAAATTTTATCTGATATCTATTACTGAACTGTTTGGCTGATTTTGGGCAAACTGCATCAAGCTGCATCAGCTTGCCCAAGATCAGGCAGTTTGATAATTCTATTACATTTTGTATTTCCAAGCGCAGTAGCTAGACATGCATCTATTCAGTTAGCTGTTGTTCTGGACTATTGTTGAGTTTAGGGCATGATAAGTCTATTTTTGATAATTCTGTGATTTTTTTAAATTCTAGCACAACAATTGCCTATGCAACACTATTCCCGTTAACTGATTGTTACCTGTCCGATTTTGGGCAACATACGCTTGCCATCGTAATTAAATGATGACCTATTTTTCTTTTTTTTTTAAAGAGAAGTATCACTCAGGCAGTTAATGTCTTTATTAACTGTGTTACTTCCTTTATTATTATTTTACTTCACCGGCGATTTACTTCTATGTGGTAATGCCGGCGAAGGAGGGCGCTGTGGATATGCATTATTATAAAGAGAATTAAAACATATCAGAAAAATTGATGTTGCCACGGCTGACTATTGAATTCGTGATCATGCTTAAGTAGTCAACGTGCTAACCACTTGAGCTACAGCACCCTCTACGTCTTGTTGTCTTGCATTTGTTATAAAAGCTTTTTTTTATAATGAAGTTGTTGTTTTATTTTAGTTGGCAGTTTTATTTTCAAACAGCGCCATTTGTTGGTCAACCGCACTATTACTATCTGCTGTACAATAGCATTCAAACAACATTGATGGAAAACAGAAAATTATGTTTAAACGGAAAATGACATAAATAAGTATTTGCCACCTATAACAACGTGAACAAATTAATACCGTTGCTCTCCCGGCGTTATGTTTAAGTTGTGCTCTTATCTATGACTAGTAGTGACGGGGTGTTAATGAGGAATTGTTTTCGTAGGTTACATAGTAAGTCACAATAAAACATTATACGCCGACATATTGCACTATTTTTTACAAATAAGACGTACATACGTATAAACGTAGTAACAGTTTACTTACAAAATTATTAGAATGTAGATTCCAACTAGTTCCGTTACCATTTGAACCATTTCCTGCTCCCCCAGCCGCATTAGAAGGTGTTAAAAGATTGTGCATTGTAAACGTATTGGCATTATTGAGATTGCTCAGATTATTTCCGGCAGCAGATGCTGGATTAAATTTCGTCTCCCAATGGGATGCGCCTGCGCCCCCATAATTATTTGCATGAAATTGCTGTTGTTGCGTCTGTTGGCTAAAGGCATTATAATCACTAATATCCATTGGTGGTGGAACATTTGGATTAATATTATTGCCGCCACCTCTGTTGGCGGCATTGTACTTGTACTGTTGATTGGGGGAAATCAATTGTTGATTTGCCTGTGTTCCTGTGGTTACTGTCGTGGCCATATTGTAGGGCGATGGTGTGTTGTGAGTGTACGCATTGGAAGGCGACAGTGGCTGAGGAGATGGCGTTAGTTCCGGAGGACCCCGATACACACTATATGGTTGTGGCGATGTATCTGCAAAGCAAAATAAAATGCTTAATGATGATCAGTTAAAAAAAATAACAAACAGAAATTACGTGTGTATTATTCAGCATACATACGTGTGTATGCATGTATGCTATTAAAATAAAAAATATTAAATCCATTTTTAATTGCATAAAATAGTTTTTGTCCGAGATGTCCTACTTTTAAACCTGTGGCATCGCTTATAAAGAGCATTTCGGTTCATTCAATTTTGTATAAGAGTATGTGAATTGATTTATAGATTTTGCTAGAAACGGCAAAAAATAATTTTTTTGTAATGGGTCGTAATTTAAAAAAAAATTATATTCACCATTATTGCGATAGACTAACATTATTTCCTAATTTAACAAGTTAAACTTACTAAATATTTTTGAACTGCACAGAGAGAGAAAGAGAGAGATAGATATCTAATTATGGAAATTACGGTCTTGACACGTAGAAACCTTAAAAGATCGGTCATACGTAAGCCTCCCTTGCGAACTTCTTGTGGAGTCTGGACAAGAAATTATACCGAAAAAGGCAATTTATTTGTTGAACATTTGAAAAGGGTTTTCACTCCAAATGTTAGTACTGATATAGCTGAGTTGCCACCATTAGAGACTAGTGCCGAAGTGCCCCTAAGATTTGAATTTAGCGATATTGAAAGGGCAATAACGGATTTAAACACCAAAAAGGCCTCTGGTATTGATAATACAAGTAACAAGATGTTATTTGAGTTGCCCCGAATTTTTTTTTTTTTTAATGCCGTCTTACGTCTTGAGTACTTTACCACAGAGTGGAAGGTCTCTTTGATTACTATGATTCCTAAACCAGGAAAAGACCACACAAAAGTAGAATCCTACAGACCTATAAGCATTTTATCAAACATGTCAAATATGTTTGAGAGAATTTTAATAACTAAGCTGAATCCAATTCTTAGCGCGAAGGGATGTATTCCGAACCATCAATTCGGCTTTAGAAAACAACATAGTATGATCCAACAAACACACAGATTAGTAAATGTAATTAAAATTACCTTTGAAGAAAAAAAAATACTGTTCTGCGCTTTTTATCGACGTTTCTCAAGCATTCGATAAGGTTTGGCACGAAGGCCTAATATTTAAGCTAAAGCTGTACTTGCCCGAAAACTTGTATAAGCTCTTAAAAGATTATTTAACGAATCGCAAGTTTTTACTAAAAGAAGGTGACTTTTTAAGCTGGCCACAGCTCATTGAAGCCAGAGTGTCCCAAGGTAGTATTTTGGGATCAATTCTATATTTACTGTACTCATCAGATATGCCAATTAGCACCCTAGTCCACACATCAACATTTGCAGATGATACAGTTTTTTTTAAGTATTCATGAAAGCCCCCAAGTAGCATCACAACTTTTACAAGACCACATACTCAATTTGGAAAATTTTTTATAAAAATGGAGAATAAAAGTGAATGACAAAAATGTACTCAAATAACTTTCACACTGCGTAGGGACTCATGCCCTTCTATTTACATAAATAACCAAATGATACCGCAGCTTTCAGACGTCAAATACCTGGGTATACATCTTGACCGTCGCCTTACTTGGAAAATCTACATAGATTTCAAGTTAACACAAATGAAATTAAAAGCAGTACACTAAATTGGCTTATTGGCAGAAACTCCACCCTGAGCTTAGATTGTAAACATCTACTGTACAAGTCGATCCTGAAAGCAATTTGGTGTTATGGGATTCAATTATGGGGCACTGCCTCAGTTATCAATGTAGAATAAATTCAAAGGCGCCAAAATAAGACACTACGTATGATTACATATGCTCCCTGGTATATACAAAATGCGAACATTCAAATGCCATCAGTTAAAGCAGAAATATCGAAACATGCCGTCACATATCTAAAGAGGCTTGAATCTCATCCAAACCCTTTGGCGCGTAACATGCTGAATGAACCTGGTTATATTCGACTAAAAAGAAGAGATACTGCTTTTTTGGCCGTACATTAGAGGGATGACCCGCAAATGATTGCAAAATCCGTGAAACAAACATTATTTTTGTCTAGCACTGGCTGGACTTAAAAAGTATATTTTTATTTTAGATTTAAGATATGAGTAGTTATTGTTAGTTCAAAAATATTGAAAATACAATAAATAAATTATGAAAACAAAAAAAAAACGGTATTGACCCATTTAGTTTTACCTCTTGGTTCCGTTTTAATCGCCGTTATGTTCGTCGCATTCCAGCAGTTAATATTAGTTGCTTGACCTTTAAAAATGAGAAAGAAACTCAATTATATACATTATAGTAAAATTAAAAATGTATATCGTAACATGCAAAAAATAATTTTTAAAACAGAGAGAACATACATACATACAGCATACAATACTTTAATACTTATAAATAAATTATTTTCTAGAGGAAAAACAAAATCCAAACTAAAATTCAGCAAATAAAATAAAATTTTGAAGCATAACAACATCATGAATTTATAAATTACCCGCATTTAGATCCATTATTCCATGCTGCTTTCCCAAAAGGTATTTTTTAAATCCTGGATTTAAAATTTTTTAATCGTTTATTATTTATTTATTTTACAAGGAACAAACCAATTTAATATTTCCTAATCGATTAAGTCATTACGAATTTATATAACGTGACATGATGAAAAGAATGAAACTCTTCATATGGAGTTTGGCAAGAGGTGTCTAAAACGTATCCCCAGATTTGAATTTGCTACCATTTGTGAAGTAAATTGTTACAGTTGGTTCAAAACGGAAATATGATAATTAAATGTTGTTGTTGTGGTCTACATGATGTTTCAAAAAAGCCCTTGTGGAGAAAGTTGGTTCACGGAAAATCAACCAACCATGAAAAGAACCGTATTCCAGCGAAATGTATTTTTAACAAATTTTAATGTTTATTTTCAGTTAAGTATGAAATAATTAATATGTTGTATTTATTGAAAGGGTTTGTTGGTGCAATATACATACGTTTTTTATTATATAATTTTATTGAAATTGATTTTTTTCAGTTTGAATTTTTTTTTTTGGATTTTAAGCGATGTTTTTTCACTATTATATTCAGTCGTACGATCTGTCAAAAATAGCATGTGTACTAAAAAAGTATGATAGTGTGGATAAGAAATGTATGTGTGTGGCAGACTTTTTGACAGGTCTGTACGGTCTGATAAACTTTTCAAAAAAAAATCATAAAATATTATTTCCATGTGATCAGAGTTGCAAAATCTTTTTTTATATGTCGTGTGGCACCTACAACGCCAATTGAAACGATTTTTTGAGTAGGACAGAATTCTGTCTGTTTTTTTTTGTGATTGAATCGTATGACTGTGTAGTGAAATGCTAAGAAAAATATTTTTATTTTCTATTGACTGTTTTTATTTCTTTGCTCAGATTTCAGTATAACACGTCTATTCTTGTTAAGAGGAACTTATGTGTAATTTATATAAAAAAAAACATTTTTCATTTCACAACTTTATTAATTGTTTTGAAATAAGTGTAGCCAAGGCATATTAATCAGGTAGCCTCACTCAATTTTTTATATGGATTTTGAAAGTTAAACTTAAAATTTAAATCTTAAATCTAAGTTTAACTATCAAACTTCATATAAAAAAATAAAATTTTCGTCTTAACATTTCCACTCCGTAGTGAAGCTACCTGATTAGTAAGCCTTCAGTGTACAAATGCAATCAAGGCAAATTAATACCAGATAAACTCAATAGCGTAGAGTATCAGCTTGAGGGAAATAGATTTTTGTTTCAAGTAACATAGTATGTAGACGACAGAATAAAATATTGGAATTTTTAATTCCTAATATTGAAATTTATTAAATAAATATAGTAATCGAAATGATTACCATGGGGAAAACATATCCATATAGCTATTTCGCAAGTGCTCAACTAGCTCGTCAATGGATTTTTTCAAACTTTCTGAATAAAAATTTAGATTCTTATGCTTTAATAGACTTTCATAGACTAAATAATTGGCCTTAAGGGCTTTCTTTGTATTGAAATAAATAAAAATAAATAAATGAGAAGTTTAATCAGTCCATAAAAAAAAACCAAATATAAATTTCTAAAACAAAAAATTTAAAAACAATAGCAACCATTTTGATTTAAAAAATTGTATTTTCTTTTTATTTTATTTAATAAATTTACATATTTCTGCAATGTTGTACTTATTGCAGTAAGGAGTTTATTGTAACGTATAATAATGTAACATATTTATTCTCCGCTGTACAAAACATAGATAACACATAGATGGTCAACTCTCCAAATGTCAAAAACGTGGCTACAAATGTCTTCACACATACGGGTATGGTGTGGATTCAACACACTTAGGGGAGTAAAATTTTTATTCACATTTAGGCACTATTAAGCGTTATTCCATTTCACTTTACAAATATTTAAACAATTTTGAATTATTGCAGAAAAAATTATTAAACAATTTATTGTATTTTAAATTTTTTAATACAAAATAAATTTAATTTTATTGACATTTCTTTGGTGAAATTTATTTCTACACAGTATTGTATTTTTTTGTGTTTTAGGGGATGAAAATTTTCGAATCAATATAATAAATATTTAAAATTAGCATTCAATCTAACGTTTTTCGCACATAAATATATTAGCAAAAAATACAAAATTCATTTTTTTATTAAAAAGCAAAAGAATTATTTAATTTTAACATCTAAAATTGCATGTAAAAAAATATTCTGTTTTTACAAAATATTTTATACAACTATGTGCAGTTTAGGTACTGTGGGGAATTTTTTTTAAAAACCAACACTTATACAATTTTGCCTACCAATACATTCTTAGACTTAGGTTTTTTGACAAGAGACTTAGGTTCTTGACGTTTAAGTTGACTATCTATGTGTTATCTATGGTACAAAATGCCAAACTGTATAGCAAGGCATATTAACTAGGTAGACTACAACCACAGGCATTTTGTTTGTGTAAAAAATAGCTCCTTTGTCATAAACACAATGTTAACCTCTTCAGGGACATTGGCACATACATATGTGTACATTTAGCTTTTTTTAAATTTTTTAAGAGGAATTAGCAGAAAGTTTTATCACAGGATTGCACTCCATTTTCGCAATATATCAATTTAGAATTCTTGCATTCTTTTTAACTATAATAAAGAAAAAAAGATGTCTCTTCTTGAGTTTCAAGCCTCATTGGCCAGCTCACTAATACAGATAGGTAAACGTAACAAAAAACGAGGTATACCCTGTGCAATTTCTGAACCATCTAAAGTCAAAAACAAGATTAAAGTTATTCCAGAAAATAGACTAGATTCTAGAGCAATGTCCTGTAGTCGAAATTTTCTTAAAATTTGATCGGTACAAACACTATTTAAAAAAAAATAATTTAAATTTAACTATTTTTTTCACTTTTTGTTTTGGTTATTTCTTTAAAAATAAACATAAAACACAAAACAAATTAGGAATAAGGCGAATATATTTTGACAATCAAGAAAAACCATATGATGTTGAATTCGCCATTGAGTTTACCTGGTATAAATTTTAAGAAAACTTCGGCCACAGAAGATTGCACTTTTCTGCCCGTCTCTCTTTGTATCATTTAATGTTCTAAGCAATTTTTCAATTGTTCTAAAGTAATATAAAAAAATATTTTTTTTTGTTTTTCGTTTGTTTTAACCTCTTCAGGGACGAATTTTTTAAAGTGTAAAAACATTGATTTTATTTTTCATTTAATTACTAGTTGTTTACCTTATATTTATAACAATTCAGTAATATAAGATACAATTAAAAATAGTAACTTTTACTAAAAAAGATAATGTCGACATATGTGACCATTTAACGTTGAGTTCATGTATAAATGGAACCATTTCATATACGGATTCTTTACAGTTTTCACACATATAGTGAGTTTGTCTCGTACAGTTTTTATCATGACATCGTGGGGGTTTTTTATGCTCAAATTTTAAAGAATAGTGTGCTATAGAATCTAGTCTAATTTCTGGAATAACTTTAATCTTGTTTTTGACTTTTTAGATGGTTCAGAAATTGTACAGGGTATACCTCGTTTTTTGTTACGTTTACCTATCTGTATTAGTGAGCTGTCCAATGAGGCTTGTCTCAAGAAGAGACATCTTTTTTTCTTTATCATAGTTAAAAAGAATGCAAGAATTCGAAATTGATATATTGCGAAATTGGAATGCAATCCTTTATTAAACTTTCTGCTAATTTCTCTTAAAAAATTTAACAAAAGCTAAATGTACACATATGTGCCAATATGCCTGAAGAGGTTAACATTTTTTTATGACAAAGAAGCTATTTTTTAACAAACAAAATGCCTATGGTTGTAGTTGTTGTACTAATGAGTCTACCTAGTTAATATGCCTTGCTCACTACGAAGGGGAAATTTTAAATTTGTTTTATATGCAGTTTGATAGTTCGACTTCCATTTAAAATTGTAAGTTTAACTGTCAAAATTCATATAAAAAATTGATTATTTTCGCCTTAACATTTCCCCTCCGTAGTGAGGCTACCTCAAGGTACATTCATCAGGGGAAATATTAATGCGAAAATTTTTGGTTTATATGGAGTTTGACAGTTCAACTTCCATTTAAGGGAAAAATTGTAAGTTTAACTGTCAAAATACATATAAAAAATTAGATTATTTTCGCCTTAATATTTCCCCTCAATAATGAAGCTACCTGATTAATATACCTTGCCTTGCTGTATAGAAAAGCAATCAAGGCGAATTTTCACCACATTTTAACAATTTAAAGTAGATGCGGTGGGTCCAGATTCTTTTTTATGCTTTTATTTTTATTGCTTTTTAGTTCTATTTTTTTCTTCGTTTTTTTCTTTTAGTAAAAATAAACAAAACTCAATAAAATAGTTAATAAATTGATTTTTTGTTGTTTGCTAGTCCAGCAGCCAGCAGCTCTAGAAACATTGTAGGTCGTTTTAACATCTTTCGGGGATCTTAAGAATAATAAGCCCTTAAATTATTATTGTGTAAAAAAATAATTCAATTCAATATTTTTCATAAATGTTGGAAGTTTATGCTTCGAAAGTAAGCGAACACAGCTATTTTTTTACATTTTGCTTTGATATTAATTAAAATGAATTAATTTATTTCGACAGAGGCAGCTGACCAAACAAAAACAAAATACATGTTGTTTTTTATTGTTGTATTTGTTGTTGTCTCGCTCCCTCACCTATTATTTTTAATTGTCAAACTCTTTACATCAAATCCAGGCAAATTAACATTATAAGGTGCGAACGATTAAGCAGCAAATTATTTTTGGTTGTTTACTTTTTATGCAAACATTCTACCTGTTATATTTGTGGCTGTAATGGTCTCACCTTTTAAAATAAATTCGCCTTACATAAAACATGACCTATAATTTTTTATATTAATATCGAGTTTAAGAATCAGAAATAGTTTGAAATATGTGATTACCTGGTCAAATTTTTAACCGGTAGCCTAACTAAGGAGGGGTAATATTAGGGAAAACATTTTTCATTTTTTTATATAGGTAGATTTCGACAGTTTTTTTCCCTTAAATGGAAGTTTAAGTGTCAAACTCCATATAATATAGTGATTTAAAAATAAAACAACAAATATACGGAATTACAAACTTTTAAAAGCTTTCTGATGTTGAGTTTCTTTATATTAAAATTTGGAATACAACTTAAGTTTGAGTAACAAATATTTATGTATTTATTTTTACTAAATCATTAAAAATTTTAATTCTACTAAAAATATTTTTAAAAAGCTTTTTCGCTAAAAAAAAATCTTCACAAATATAAATTTCTTTTTATTGACATGTGAAAAGTTCATATACGAGTAAAATTAGAACAGTATTAGTTGTTACTATAACACAAAAGCTACATTTTTTTTCTTTTTTCGTGCGAGAATCATTTTTATATATGTACATATGTACTATGTACATACATACACATAATGTGCTTTTATAAGCTTTTCCCATAAAATTGTTTTATCGATTTGCCTATAAATGTTTAAATTTGATTTGCACTGTTACAACATTTTGAGTTCAGTGCAGTTTGTTTATCTTAATTTTAAAATGTAGATTTGTTAACAATTAAAAGTTTCTTATTCTTGAAAAACATGTTCAGTATCTCAGGATTTCTTATTAGTAAATCTAAGTTATTCATTTTTTATTCGTACAAAATACAAAATTGATATTACATATTAATTTCTTTTTTAATTTGCATTTTCAATAGTTGCTTTTCAGATTCAAAAATGATTTCTGTTAAAATATAAAATTCTAGTCCAAGCTATATTTATCTTACTAGGTAGTGTCGTCCGCCCAGCTGATTCAGTAGTTCGACATGTCAAATACATACACGCCTTCTCAATTTTCTTCTATAGTTTTTGACATTTCGAACTACAAAGCAGCAACAAAATACAATGTTGTTCTTGTATTTGTTGTAGGGACCCCACTACCTAGTAAAATAAATATACCTTGTTCTAGTCAGTCAAATTATGAATCTTTGACAAAAGATACTTTTTAACGAGTTTAATATATGAAAAGTGCAGTCATTTTGTTTGTCATAAAGATTTGTTTTGTGTCGTAAGATCAAAAGGAAAAATATGCTCAAGACTCAAATATTTTAAGTGGAGGTAACAAATTTTGTATTACCCAGTTTAGAACGCTTACTGGATTGTTAGATACAAATATAGGTAATAATGTCTCCCACAATATGTTAGGTGAAATGCTGACCGGTTTCAAACAACTGACATTAAAATTGAGGTCTTCATACATTAACAGAAACAATAAACAAACAAAAAATGCAGAAATTAGTTTTGTTTGTATTTGTATTTGTGAGTTATGCAAAAATAAAATGTTGAAATAGAGCGTAAGACAAGTGTTTACAATATATTCAGCACTAGGAATTTAAAAAAATACGTTTCTGAAAAATGTTTAGTTTAAATTTTGCATACAAAATGGTAAAAAGAGCTATCTACAAGAAGGGTGCCACGTTTACTGAAAAGGGAACTAAATACAATGGCGTGATTTGATAGCTGCATTGAAATTTACATAACTATAATTGACAGTTTTATTATATATTTTTTTATTTGTAAGTATGTGAGAAATCGTTTCGAAATTAAGTGCCCAATTACAATATGCAGCTCTTGTTGCTGCAATTTTTCTATTTTCTTTTTCGAAATTACATTTGTGTTTATATCCTGTTATTTTTATATCAAATATTTAAACTTCATTAGTCGAACTATTTATTATATTAACTTACAGATGCAATTTTGAAGTCAAGCATAAGTTCGTTTTATTCTCTCTAAATTGAAAGAATATTTTGTATTACAAATAATGTTATTAATTTTAAAGAAAAAATGGGAAAATTGCAGCCATTTGTGTGGATGTAATCATGCATGTGTTTACATTTTAGGCTGATGTCAGAGTGATCGCTACAACCGAAAAGAAGCTAGAAGCGATAATGCTTCGTGCTGTACCAATGCTTCAAGATGGCAGATTAAATGTTGTATAAATGTAAAAATTTGGCAGAATAAAACCAAAATAGAAAATATAAAAATTCTATGAAATAACTGTGTTGATTGCATAATCGAAATTAAACGGACAAACAAAAACTTGTATATACATACATATGTATGTATATACATACATATATACATACATATGTATGTATATACAAACAAAAACTTGTATATACATACATATGTATGTATATACAAGTTTTTGTTTGTCCATATACATATGTATGTATGTATGTATAAAAATGAAATTCTTTTTTCTACAATAAATAATTAATATTTTTTTGTTTTAGTAAGATAAAATGGTCAAACACAAAACATCCAACCGACATCCTTCCTTAAGAATGAAAGTATGTTAAAATTAAATGAAATCAAACTTTGTCGCGAAGGCAAATAGGTAATTTGACTCGAAAGGAAAATAAATTGAGTTTCTAAGCTTTGATTTATATGTATTGTTTTTTTAAAATGTTTTCTAGTTATCAAATCAAACTTCACAGTTATCTCCATTTTTTGTTTCTTTTAATTTTGCAATATGGTAGGTAGCCTCAACGCCAATCGACGCTTATTATGGCGGCCCACAGACTATAATTAACTAATTCTTTTAAATTTATAACACATTTTCATGCTGATTTCAGCAACTAACTTGACAACTAACAGCTTTTTTAAAATCCATGGTTATATATTAGAGATGGTAGAGCATGTGGTTCGGCTATTCTGATAAAAAAAAACGGCTCTAACACTATTTACTAAATGATTTTTGTGAGGATTATATGCAAGCAACAAACATCTGTATTAAAGATGGTTATATCGATATTGGAAAGTCAGTACCGAGACTTCTACAAATTACTACAAAACACACCTTCTGGGGATCTCGACTTATTACTTCGAAAGGTACGATTTTGTTTGACGTAATCTCAATAATAGGCCTAAACGTTATTTTTGGTGGACAACCAACATACTGGTTGAAGCATCTCTAAAATTATCTTCAGATCATTTACACAGTATTGTTACTATACTGTCCGGTTTGTTAACGAAGACAACTAAGAGCATAAATTGGTAATAAATATAAACGTACCTCAGTACTCGCTGTTTGGAAAAAGTCCCGCTAAGAAAGCCAGAAGATATAGTGCAATACCTTACTCATTTTGATAATAACCTCAAAATGGCTGCCCACTATGCTACGCAGAAACGGCGAGAATATCGACATAATAAAATTTATTCTATAGATATCGAACGAATGTTGACTGATAAAAGAAGAACTCGAAGAGAGTGGGAATCACATAGATCACCTAAATTAAAAAATATATTTTAAAAAATTACAAAACGACTAAACGAACTACTAGAATCAAGAAGAATACTCCAGAATCAGATTACTCATTAAAAGACCTATTATTCGTAAGCCTCCTTTGTGTACTTTATCTGACGGCTGGGTGAGAAATGAATCCGAAATAGGCATTTTTTTTTTGTTACCCATTCAAAAATGTTTTTATGCCGAAAAGTAAGATTGAAGCAAAATTGACACAGATGAAGTTTAAGGCTGTACAAATTAAACCCTAAGCCTAGATTGTAAACTTCTATTGTACATTCAATCCTCAAACCAATTCGGTGTTACAGGATCCAGCTATGGAGCACTTGCTCAGCTTCAAACTTAGACAAAATGCAAAGGACAAAAACAAAATTTTACGAATGATTGCAGTCGTACCCAAGTATTTAAAAAACTTGAACATTTAAGAATATCCACTAAGATTCCACTAATTACTGATAAAATAACGAAATATGCAGGAAAAGGGAGGAATCTTGCTTCTCTTAGCCGATATATATATATATATATATATATATATATATATATATGTATGTATATACATACATACATACATACATACATACATACATACATACATACATACATACATACATACATACATACATACATACATACATACATACATACATACATATACATATGTATATACATAATTGCAATCGTGCAACATACAATTTTATTGTCTGACATTGGTTACACTTTACAATGTATATTCTAGTTTTACTTTAGATTAAAGATATGGTTACTTATTATTGGTAGTTCTAATGCTTGAAGAAACAATAAATAGTGAAAATACAAAAAATAATTGTAAAGATAAGGAAGTAAAACTTATCGACAAACATAGTCTTGCATCCATATCCGAACTTGTTTTAATTTATTTCCTTTTTAACCGACTTCAAAAAAAGAAGGAGGTTATCAATTCGTCTGAATGTTGCTTTTTTTTTTTTTTATGTTTGTGCCCGCAGAACTCAGTCATTTCTGAACCGATTTTAAAAATTTTGCACTATTAGAAAGGTTATGGCTACAGATTGGTCCCATTTTAAAAGAAGTTCAAAATTTTAAAAATTAAAGGGTGTCCCCATACAACATACATGTTTTTTACGTGTATTATGAACATTATAGGTCACCAATTTAAAATTAAAAAAAGTGCGTATCACAGTAGCTCCCAACAACAAAAAGTAATTAAAAAATAAAATTAAAAATTAAAGGGTGACCCCATAGGTGACTTAATTTCACCTTTATTCTCCTATCTTTTGAACCGTTATAGACAAACACTTGAAAGTTGCACAGAATGTTCGTTACTATGTCTGTTATAATAAGTATAAATATTTAAAATTAGAAATTAAAGGGTGTCCCATTAGTTGGTTTATTTTGATATATATATGGCCAAACTCTTGAACCTTTATAGACAGACAGTTGAAATTTACAAAGTACTTGTATTGCTAAGTCCGCTAAAATAACAAGTGTAAAATATGAATTTGGAAATTAAAGGGTGTCCCAATAGTTAATGTAAAAGTAATATATATGGCCAAACTTTTCAACTGTTATAGATAGACAGTTGAAATTTACAAAGAACCTATATTGCTTAGTCCGCTATTAAAACAAGTATAAAACTTGGATCTATAAATGAAAGGGTGTCCCCATTATTGATGTTATTTGACCATTATGTCCTCATCTTTGGAACCGTTATAGACAAACACTTGAAAAATAGACAGAATGTTCACTACTATGTCTGGTATAACAACAAGTATAAATATTTAAAATTGGAAATTAAAGGGTGTCCCAATAGTTAATGTAAAAATAATATATATGGCCAAACTTTTCAACTGTTATAGATAGACAGTTGAAATTTACAAAGAACCTATATTGCTTAGTCCGCTATTAAAACAAGTATAAAACTTGGATCTATAAATTAAAGGGTGTCCCCATTATTGATGTTATTTGACCATTACGTCCTCATCTTTGGAACCGTTATAGACAAACACTTGAAAAATAGACAAAATGTTCACTACTATGTCTCGAATAACAACAAGTATAAATATTTAAAATTGGAAATTATAGGGTGTCCCAATAGTTGATGTAATTTGATATATATGGACACAAAGTTAAAATTTAAAAAGAATCTGTATTACAAAGTGTTCTTTAAAAAGTATTTATATTAAAATTTGAATTTAAAGGATGTCCCAATAGGTGACGTCATTTGATATATATGACCCTATCTTTTAAACAGTTATTGATAAACACTTAACAATTAGACAGAATGTCCATTACTATATCTGTTATAATAAGTATAATTATTTAAAATTATAAATTACAGGGTGTCGCAATAGTTTATGTAATTTGATGTATATGACCAAACTTTTAAACCGTTACAGACAGACGATTGAAATTAACAATGAACCTGTATTGCTACGACCGATATAACTAGTATAAAATTTGAATTCGGAAATTACAGGGTGTCGCAATAGTTACCGTCTTAAAGCAACATGCTTTTAAGTTTGTCTGTTTTGAAGTCGGTTTTTTTTTGCAAGAATTATTTAATGCCCGTATTAACAAATTTTGTTTAATTCCTTTAATTCCTGTGTTTAATAAAACGTTAAAATTAAGCGCGGAACTCAGGTACGGGAAGTCATGTCTAATATTTTGCCATTTTATTCGTAAGATTTTATTTAATGATTTAGCATTTAATCTTACTTATTTATTACAGTATAATTTTAAACATTTTTTGAGTTCTGAAACACAAAAATTATTTAATCAAATGTTAATTAGAGGTCAGTATGCAGCTCACCTGAATTTCAGGTTTGAACTTTTGTCTTTATTTCTAAAAAAAATAAAATTCATGGAGTCGTATCTACAAAATTATCAACAAAGAAATTAACCAAAAATATTTTAAAAGTGTAAAATACATGTAATGAAATGTAATAAATTCCGTTACCAAATAATTGCCTGAACATTAATTTTTGTTTCAGTTGGAGGAAACAAGTCTACACTTTTTGTTATAACATCCCTGTAATAGTCTAAAACTCCGTGTCCTTTAGTTTTTAGGCTGAAAATTTTCAGACCTGAATTTAAGGCTAGTTTTTACACAAACATACATATGTATGTACTTCATATGGTAAAATAAAATTCAGGCGACCGGCGTACTGGCCTTTGGTCTTAAGTCTGTTTGCTGTCTATAGATAATTAAAGGGATTAAATTATTTAATAGATTGCAAGTTGTACTAAATGTTTATTTAAAAATACAACCACCACCAAAATATAAATACAACGAGATAAATATGATACCAATGATACCAAGATAATACAAATACTACTTGAACAAAAGATTGGAAACTTACGACCATCTTGGTGATCATTTTGGTGTTGATTTCGCTGTTGTTGCAGTAACAAATGTACGGCATCGCCGTTAGTTTTTTGGCGTTTACGTTTCAAATGCGCGGGATCTAAAAAGAGTTCAATTTTTATTTTTTTCTTCATTAATATCAAAACTAAATTAATAATTTTTAGTTTTTTATATGTAAGTTGTTTATAAATATACTTAAACATTATTTATAACAATCCTTTAAAAATGTGCTAATTCATATACATAGATTCTTCTTTTTTATGGATTCATTTTTCTTATTTTAATACAAAATTTAACTTTTCATTAAAAATGTATAATTTAAAACTATAATTTTATTAGTTTTTATTAACTAATTACAATTTTGATACGATGGGTTCAAGGTAAATATCATAAAGCCAATATTGAAAACATTCATATCTATTAGATTTTCAGTATTGACAGATCCATTTATCAATTAATTTAATAATGACTCTTCTTATTATAGTACAATATGCAATAAAAAGTTTATCCAAAAAACAAATGGCCATAGAGTAGATAACAATGATTTCAGGTATAATACGTAAGTCCTAAAAATCCAAAAAAAAAACATGTTTATGTCGCATTTGCGTCACTGTTTTCATTTCCGACGTAATAAATTCCTAATTAAATCTTACAGTTATATCGCAACCCACTCAGTCACACACGCACATAAAATTGCTTAGCGAAATATGCATGTATTGTTAGTGTTAGGGAAAGAGAGGCCAAACTCATTCACCTTAAAAATGAATACCATTTCGATGTATGTTTTGTGTATACAAAAATATAAATTGCCCAATGACAATATTAAAAAACACAAGTGGTTCTAGTTCGAAATGGTTGTGTAAACTCTCAATCACAAAAAAATTATACGCTCTAATTTGAGCTATTCGCTGCTACTAAACGTTCTGCCACCTCCTCTGGAGTTAGAATCTCACCAGCATCGACAGGAGCATAATATGCCGAGGTCTCATCGAATTCACTGACTGTCGCTTGCGGTGGTATGCTGGTGTACAAGGCAAAATGTTCGGCTTCAGTCAGATCGACATTGGGATCAAGCTGAACATTAAATTCGCCCTCGCAAAGATTACGTAAGCTTTGCCGATCTGCTATGGCCACTAACTCCATGTTGCCTTCACAAATTGGTATGTCCGCTAGCTGTAGAGCGGATACTGTTTTACGGTCTAATGTGTTGCTAAGTGTTAAAGTACTAGCATGAGAATATTCCTCATTGTGAGGCAAACTATTGTAGCTTTCACCCTTGAGGGGAATGTGAATGACATTGGCATTCAAGTGAGCGGGACGTTTTCCTGATACACTGCTAACACTTCGTCCTACTGGTTTGCCCATTTTTTTGACTCTTTTCTCAGGAGAGTTTGGCAAAGATGTGGTTTGAAGAGATTTGATTGAATGCATGGATGCACGGTTGGAATCATTTAAATTAAAATGGCCAATGCTTGGTTCGCGGCTAACAGTTGGACTAGCTGCCTTAGAACCAGCTTTCAATCCAGTCGTTTGATCGCCGGTCTGGCTAATATCGGATTTACTTTTGCGTCGCGAAAAAAGCTTAGAAAAGAACCCAGGTTTTTTCTGTTTCGGCAAAGTACTATAACTACCCGGTTTTTGTGGCAGGCGTTTAGTGGGTGCCGATTGATCTGGGGTTTTCATAATAATAATTGGTGTTTGTTGACGTGATTTTCGGTCTAAAGTCCCGCCAATATTGGCTTCAATTGAGCGATTTTCTGCATTGCTGTCTTGCTTGCGCAATCGTTTTGGTGGCAGAGGTGGTAACTTTTCCTCTTCAGCGGCTGTAACATGCATGTGAGGTGAGTTAATCTGCGGTGGTGCTGGTCTAGGTGGCGTTTGTAATTGGGGTTGTGATTGAGAGTGAGCAAGTATGTCAGGTTTCTGCTTACTAACTACCGGTGCTGGTGGCAAGGATGTTAACGACAGTGGATTGGACTGAACTTCAATTGGATCATAATGATCTGTTTCAAAGTCAGCTTCTAAATGAGAAGTTGGTGGTGTTAAAGGCATAATATCACTAATTGGTATAGAAATTGGGTTTTTAAAGGCTATTTGTAAACTACTATAAGTTGCAGCATCATCGAAGCTCCCTTCCACCTCCATGGCTGTTTGGCCACCATCTACCATGGTGGCATCTGCTTCAGGAACACAAGAGTCAATGCCATTTAGTTCATTTATCAGGGTACTGTTGTAAGTATCGCGTCGTATGACATGATCTGTATAAATACCATCCAATTCCGCCACCTGTTCTAGCAGGTCGTTTAAAGTCTTGTCGTCCGAGTCATTAGCGGCCACCTGAGTAGTTGCTGTATTAGTTGATGAGTTGGTTTCAATAGATTCATTGATAGTTGGATTTTCCATCTCAAGCAATTTATTAGAATTCATCCATTCAGTAATTTTTTCATTAGTGTCCATTATTGTTAGTTGATTTTGCTGCTCATTCTGATCTTCAGGTTCAGCATTTAAAAGTGCAACAACTTCCTGCATGCAGGTTCCTTGAACTTGTACTCTTTGTTGCTGCTGCTGTTGCTCCAACTCACGCATTTTCTCATCAATAATCAAATCAATTTCTTGTTGACTACGTCGTTTGGCTTCTTCATCATCACTGTTCGTTCTGTCGTCTGTCGATGTCAATATAGTCTCACCGTGGAATTGCTGAGATTGAGATTCTGGTGATTCCTCAAAAGTTGGTGTATTTAAATCAATAACTTCCATATTTTCATTGGTAACTTGCTCTGATTCTTTCTTTTTCTCGGTACCAAGAATTACTTGTAATATATCTAAGTCGGGTTTCCTCTTGAGGTTCCGACGAAGATCTAAAAATCGTTTCCTACCTGAATCCAAGGGTACGTATTCGAAAGGAAGTGCTTCGCTCGTAACACCATCCGATGGTCGTTTTAGCTGTATAAACACCTTAAAAGCACATAAATATGTTTGAATAAATTGTTTAACTCGAATCGTAGTAGTTTTTATACTAAAGCTTACCTTCGCTGGTTCCGTGATGTCAATTTTTCGATATCGCGGCGTTTTAAACGCTATGGCAGTCTGTTTGTGCACATCAGTATGTTGAAATTCTCCAAATGCCTCCCATATCGTCTGGCCATTATTTTCTTCATAAAAACGCACTGAAATATCTTCTTTGGCTACTTTTTCGCACAACAAAATAATCTGTGTATTCCCCAGCACCGTAGACGAACAACTGCACAGACGACATATGACCAGATCGGACATGGCCTTTTTATCGTAAATAGGTTCAGAAACTACAGGTGGTAAAGGCTGTGTGAAACGACCCTTCTGATCGCTTTCCATAAACACTTGGAAACATAACCTTACCGAGTTCAAATCAATACTAGAGGGTTGAAATCGATGAGCAAATCCAGCTTAAAAAAATTTTTTTTTGTTAAGTATAAACAAAACATAAAATGTTTTAGCAACTTTTCTTACTTTTAAATGGATCTACGCGAATTTCTTCGCGAGCTTTCAGTGCTCCCTCTATATCCTTCTTTTTGACGCACTGTATGCCGAGGTTGCTAAACACAGCCCTCATTGTCTCTGAGTTGATTTCAAGCGTACAGACACCTTTCTTGCAACCCTCTTTACCTACTAGATTATGAGGATGAGGTCTAAAATTAAACAACCACTTACACATCTGTGTAACTCCAAGTCCAATTACTAAATAGGTATGCTATATGACTTACCTGTAGGGTTGATCTTTGGTAACACATGACACAACAACTACGGCACGTCCCTTATAGCCTACGATTTCTATGGTGGGATATGTCTTGTTTTCCGGTGTCGAATTGACTCCTGGTATAGAACCAGCTGAACGACCTTCGCACTCGTAACGGAATCTTAAAGCTTTACCGGCTGGCTGCTCCGTTATTTTTACGTAGGGTTTTTTGCGTACATTTCTGCTGTTGTTTGTAGGCTGCTCTTGCTGTTGTGATTGCATTCCATTGTAATTTAAATTTTGTTGTTGTAGTTGTTGCTGCTGTTGTTGTTGCATTTGATCCATAACTTGAGTGTTTGGTTTATTGGCTGTTTCACCACCACTACTATCGTCACTGTCCTCTCGCTCACCAGCTAAACTGTTAGTATTGGCAGGATTCGCATACATCAGACGATCAAACTATCAACTGCAAAAATATAAGAAATAACATGCACACATACATACATACATATGCATATTAATTAAATGATGTTTTATTTTTATTTTAATGTTTTCTTTTATTTTACAGTTACATTCATAGTTTATGAATAGTAATGCTGTTAAGTTTTTATAAAATTAAGAAAAAAATTTTCTAAATCTTTATTCAATCTAATTTACATGTGTTTTGTAAAAACACAAAAAAAACTTTCAACACAATACTTCGAATTTTGAAAATTCTTCAAAATTAATATGTAGATCTTAAATGTTTCTGTAGGGGACTAACAGAGCTTCATTTTTTCTTCTACGTTTTGTATTTATTATTATTTATTCTTGTTGAAATTATCAAGAATGGCAGGAATCAAGTTCTTTCTGGATAATTTAATTAATTAAGGGCATAAAATCACTCACTGTTATAGAAAGTTTTTTAATAATCGAATTATATATATTAATTTATTTTTTACTACGGTAAAAACTTGTGGGAGACACTGTACATCAGTTTATGTCTTAAAACGGAATAATGATGAATATAATCTATAAATAGTCCAGACGACGTTGACTGTAGAACAAGCATAAACAGCTATTATCTGCCTTAAGTATAGTGGACAGAGAACCCAGTTTCCGTGCTCACCAAATAAATACGTCGTTGATAGCTCTATTCTCTTCTTTTTTGTTAATTTATTCAAAAGTACTGCCTGCGATGATCACGGTGGAAAGTGTCGAAAGATACTGAACACTTAAATCTAAAATTGTTTGGCGGTGTAAAAGATAAACAATAAAATAAAAAATACGAAGCAATTCCTCTCTCTCTCTCTCTCTCTTTATTTTTTTTTTTTCTCATTGAAATCCATGGGTATATGGACCACATTAAGACAGCAGAAAACTGAAATTATTTATTCTTCTTCAATACGATTCCTTCCTTTGCCTTTAAAAGAAGACTTCATGGGCCGAGTCATTAATGCTTTTTGTTTTAAAATTGTAAAAACAAACAATTCCAATAAATCTTGTGTACGAAACTACAAATATAAAAATAAGTTTTGGTTTTTATTGTAGAAATTTTGTGCATGTACGAGGGCAATTTGATAATTCCATGACATTTTGAATAAAAGATATTTTGATCGGCTAAAACTCGTTTCTAGAAATAACCTCCTTTAAGGGATGGGTCTTTACAGGTTTTTAATTCCTTTCAAATGATAAGATATCTCAAGGCCCTTAAAATAGGTTTTTGTTTCAATGATGACCTCTTCGTTTGGCTCAAATCTTTTCCACCCAGACATTCTTTAAAATTTGGAAACAGAAAATAGTCGTAAGGCGCTAAATCTTGATTATGGTACCCATCAAAATTTGGTGTACCTTTTCGGTAGAGATAGATACAGTCTCACCTAACTCAGGTAATTTTATTCTTCGATTGTTCAATATCATTCAATGGATTTTATCGACTATTTCTGGCTTCTTTTGGGCCACCTGGCTATTGTGCTGACCCGATCACAACGAAGCTCAGTAAATAACTGTTTTACTATTAAAATTGATGGTGCAGAGTCCCCTTAGTGTCTATCTTTGGTTTCGTCTGTCTTCAATTTCACGAACTTATAAAACTGCGCTCGTATTATCGAAAGAGAGCACAACTTTCGACGCAAACAAAAACATAATAATAAACTTAAAACGGTCGACAAAAACGGTTCTATTAGCTCAGACAAATTTGTTAAAAATAACATTTTGCGTAACACACTTTTGAGAAAAGAAATATTAAAAAATATAAAAGGTTGACTGCACTAAAAATGGACAATGGCTGGCCTCCACATGTTAAGAATTAAATGTTTTAATGTTTCTTTTTCGAAATTCGAATTTCGAAGGTGGCTGGCGTTATCGCAAAATGTCACCTTTACTTCGCATGCCTTTACCTTTACTCAAATTGCGTTAACGAAAGAATCAATAGTTTCTTTACCGAATTCTGTAATTAAAAATGTAATACTCTTAATGTGGAATCATATATGAATCTAAATTACAAATAAATAACTACCGTAAAAATCTGTTTTTAGCACATCATGAGCTTTATCATTGGCCTAAATAATCATCCTTAATACGATTTGTAATGCTTTGTAAGATGGCCTGAAATTCCGTTTTGCATAAACTTTTTAAATGGCCACCATTTATTCATCTTTAATCATTTATTTAGCCAAACTTTAGTCAATGCTGCTGTTCAGATCGCTTGAATAAAATCGTTGTAGCCATGCAATACGTAGACACTGGGTAGTGGTATTTGTGGTTCAAAGTGTTTGGTTTGTGTCGCTAAGCTTGAACTTGCACGGAAATAAGGCTGTGTATTGTTGCACTAAAATATTTTTTTATTTAATAATCTTGTTCGAAACAAACGGTAGACCCAGTCCTACAACCTTTAACAGCCATAAGGAATTTATTGTAAAGTACTGATAAATGTTATGATTTTTCTATTTAGAATAAATATTAAAAATGACAATATGTACCAGTAGCTAGTTACACAGTGATACAAAAATAAATGAAGTAGAAATTTCTGAGCTACGGTTCAAAACCGGTTTTGAGATATGGTTCAAAAACCGGTTTTGGGGTCCTTTGCGCACTTATAAGCCTGTAACTTAGTTCGTTATCAACTTTAAAAAGAAAAAACAAAGACCTTTCGAACAATATATAAAAGTTTTAAGAAAACTTTGGAAATCTGTGTGTAATTGTCCACCAAACACAATTTATTATCAATGTTTTCGGCTCTTTCAACTTTGGCGACATTTTTACACACTATTTTATTCGAAAACTATACTAGTCGTTATTTAATTTAAAAAGTATATTTACTACAGATTAAAATTCAATTTTTGTTTTCATAATCGGTTAGTAATTCGCTGAGTTATTAATTTTTTTATGAAAACGAAAATTCGGTGGATAACGAACTAAGTTACAGGCTTATAAGTGGTTTTTGAACCGTATCTCAAGATTAGTGTCATTAAAAATAGTGTTATTAATCAATCTAAAAACAAGATTTTTGTTGCTTTTAGGTTTTCATAACCAAATACATAGTAAAAACGAAACCCAATGGTTTTTGGTACAATTTCTCCGCCCGTCTGATATTCTTACAGATTGGTCCCATTTTAAAAGAAGTTCAGAATTTCAAAAATTAAAGGGTGTCCCCATGCAACATACATGTTTTTTACGTTTATTATGAACCGTAAAGGGCACCAATTTAAAATTTTAAATAAATAAATTAAAATAACAGAAAGTAATAAAAAAATCTTAAAAATTAAAGGGTGTCCTCATATGTGACGTCAATTGACCTATATGGCCCTATATTTTGAACCATTGTAGATAAGCACTTAAAAATTGGACAGAATAGCCATTATAATAACAAATACAAATATTTATAATTAGAAATTAAAGGGTGTCCCAATAGTGGATGTAATCTGATATATATGGGAAAACTTTTGAACCGTACAGAGAGAAGGTTGAAATTTACAAAGAACGTGTATATCTAAATCCGCTATAACATTAAGTATAAAATTTAATTTTGGAAACTAAACGGTGTTACCATTAAAAAATTAGACAGTATCTCCACTACTATGTCCGGTATAATAACATCTATTTAAAATTATACATTTAAGGGTGTCTCAATAGTTGATGTCAATTGATGCATATGGCCAAACTTTTGAACAGTTACAGACAGACATTTGAAATTTACAAATAATCTATCCTTTATAATAAGTCCTTTACAATAAGTGTTTCATTTAAAATTGTACATTGAAGGGTCTCAATAGATGATATTATTTGACCTATGGCTCTGTCTATGGAACCGTCACTTTTTATTTCTGCGTCAGCAATAATAAGTGTAAAAAAAATAATAGGTGTCCTCATATCTGACGTAATTTGTCGAATGTGCCTTTATTCCCTGAATATACAGAACGTATATTACTATGTCAATTATAGCAACAAGTATAAAATTATTTGATTTTAGTTTAGAATTGCCCATATATCTGTTTTGAAGTCGGTTTTTTTGCAAGTGCGATTCTGCTTCGCACTTGACTAATTTATTTTAAAACGTTGCAACATGTACATGTTTTGCGATTTTTGCCGTCATTCTTAGAAACTGAATGAAAAGGAGTGTCACACAATAGAATTCTATTAAATCATATGGCACTTGTTCCTCTAGTATGAGTCAAATCAAAATTTTTCAATTTTCACTTCTATCAAGAAATCGGTGTATAAAATTTTTACATAATTTTCTCTACTCTTTCCCAAAAAAATACACATTTATCACTCTTCTTGATATGAAAGTGTATTCAAGAAAATTTTTTGACTTGACGGAAAACTTTAAAATTTTGAGTTGATTCTCTTTAGAGGAACAAGTGCGATATGAGTTTTAGAATTGACTTATAAACTCCAGCAAACTGATGGTAGAGTTTCTGTAAATGAGCCAGTTTACGTAAAATTTTCTTCTTTGTGGCCTTTCTAGATTAGTAATCGATCAAGATGCATACCAATGTATTTGACCTTATGCAGAGTCATAAGAAAGAAGAAATAAAGCCATATAACTTTCTTTCACTTTACATTAAGAAATAAGACTGTATGAATTTATTTCTCTGGAGAAAGTAAAAAGGCAATTTTCATATATTTTACAGCCAAAAGAGGTTTATTCCATCTAAAGCTTTGGGCGTTTTTAATTTTTCAGTATGATATCGGGCACAAGTGGTTTCTCCCCTAGAGTATGTCCAAAAACACGAAAGTATGTCCATGTCCGAACAAAACATTGCTTACTAAACCTTCTCTGCACTAGCGACCTTGGGCCAGCAGCTTCTCTCACTGAAGAATAATTAATTTAAAAGTTTATAAATAATTCGACTAATAGTTAAACAAATCGTTAAACAAATCGCAGTGCACTCGCAGTAAAAATATTTTTCTTATCTATCTGTTATAGATAAGTTTTATAAATATTTGTTCTTCAAAAAAGTATAAACTTAAAATTTGTTGGCAGTAATGAAGGAGGGAGAGATTTACAACTTTTGATTAACGTTGCTATTTTAAAGAACTATTTTAAACCATCACCTCATTATGTAACAAAATAGCACGAACGAGCTCGCCAATATTATTTTCAACGATTTTTCAATATTTATCGGCATTGGTTTTGCGATGTTTTCTAGACTCTTCTAGAGCCGGATGTGATAGAACAAGTTTAACTTTCCAGAAACAAAGATAAAAATAACAACTTACTTATATGCAAATGAAATCTTGAAGTCAGGCCTTAGTTCGTGTTTATTCCCTCCAAATGAAAAGGAATATTTTTTATATTTTAGGCGATTAATTGCAAACAAAAAATGGACAAATTTTATTTTAGACACTAACAGAATGTAATGTATTTTCTGGATCACTACATCGTCTTTAGCTATCTTCGCATCTATGAACTTTGAGTTGTAAACATCATACTTTTACCCAACCAACCTCAGATAAAGGAATACGAAAAAACCTGTATTCAATCATCTATCGTCAGTTGTTGAGTTGGTGGTAGACTTCTATTGTTTTTATTTTAGTCTATTTGCTTTTATTTTAGAATATAAATAAAATTGCCAAAAAAAAAACTTCTGCAGAAATGCAACGCTGAAATTGTTTTTTCTTAAGGGTAGCCTAAAGTTGACACTAGATATAAATTTGCTGGACACAGCTCTTAAAGATATATGAATACAATTTTAATCATTCACCTTTATTCTTCATATCTTCAACCATTTTCCTAAGTTTAGCGTGTGTTCTTGTAAACATCGTAATGCTTGGGGAATTTTGTAAAAGATAGAAACTCTCCGTTGTCAAATAATACGATATGTGGACAAATAAAATGGGTCCCAATATACTACCTTGGGGAACTACGGCTTTAACGACTAATTCTTTCAATATGAACTTTCGGTTAAGAAATAACTTTCTTACAGCTTTAGAAGTCTGCGGGCAAGTTCTACTTTAACTTATATGTTAAGCCATCTTGCCATACCTTATCGAATGTTGGAGAAATGCTAATAAAAAGCAGAAGCATTAAACACATAGACGATTATTTTGACGACATCATAGCTACATGGCTACACGACCACCGTTATGGCTGTAGCTAACTTAGGCTAATTTCTATTTTTGTTTGCGACAATTTTATTTTATTCAACAGAAGAAAATGTCACAAACGTCAAAATACAAATTCATTTACAATCAAAAGATTTTGAGCAAATATATTTATTTGTTTTGATATGATAAAAGTATTTTTTGAAAAAGTAATTTTTTTATTAGTTAAATATGTATTTCTATAATATTTTCATAGTTTTGAAGTATGTAGCTGTCGTCTTCAACATAATTCAGTAGCTGACTACACGATGACGATTGAAGCCAACGGCATTTGTAGTCGTGTAGAGGTGTAGCCGCTGTTGTCTATGTGTTTAAAGATTGAAGTACAGTACACTCGCGATAATATGAATACCCTATTATATGAACACCCCAAAATATGAACATTTTTTTTCTTCCATTGATTACTCTAAAATATGAACTTAGTGTGAAAGCTTTAAAATATGAACAACTTATTTTTGAATTTCTGAACGGACTTTTATCTAAACAGTGATGAAATCTTTGCAAACAGGGTTGTAAATAAATTCTGGTTCAATTGCATAATAATTTTGGGATTTCCCTAGCTTTTTAATTGTCTTTTAAGCTGTTTAAGTCAAAATTTCTTACATACGCTTTTAGTTCGCGCTCACATTCAGCTGTATTTTTGTATATACATAAGTTTAAAAGTTTTTAAATATGCATATAAAAAAGCAAACGTTTTTAACTTTAAAAGAAAAGATCGAAGTTTGTGTCAACAATACAATACCTGTGGACGTGAAAAAAGAAAGACTATGCGGCCTTCCGAGTACCTAAATGGACTATGATTACCTAAATGGAATATGAGTACCTAAAATGGAATATGATTTATACCGATGGTTTCTGGATATGAGAGACAAAAAGTTTGCTATAAATGGACTTATGTTAAAAGAAAATAATAAAATAAAAGAAAATGCTTTGAAGTTCAATCCCAGCGATGGATGACTTCAAAACTTCAAAAAGAGATACGGCGTTCGCTTGCTTTAAATATCTGAAGAAAAACTTTCTTCACAGCCCCACTTAGTGGTTCCTTTCAAAATTAAGCTAAAAAGTAAAATTGAAGCGTTGGGATTGGCCAATGACCAGCTTTATAATGCTGATGAATCCGGATTATTTTGGAAATTTCTGCAACAAAAGATCTACCTCTCATCATTGGAAAAAACAGCACCTGGTGCAAAAACTGAAAAAGAGCAGGTAACTTTCTTGTGCTGCGTAAACGCCGCAGGAACTTACCAACTTGAACTGCTTGTAGTTGGAAAGGCTAAAAAGCCTCTCTGTTTTTTGAGAAATTTAATTTTCCTCTTCATTATAGACTTTCTATATACGCTTGGATGACAGGAGCCATTTTTAAGGATTAGTTTCATCTTTTATTTGTTTCGGAAGTAAAATTTATATATTCGAGCTAATTTCCATCTTACAACTCTTTTTGTATAATTTAGGTTAAAAAAATTAAAAAAAAAAGTTGCCGTAAAAGCTATTCTCCTAATAGACAACACTTTATCTCATCTATCTGAGGAAGGCTGTATTTTTGCGATGTTTATGCCACCAAATGCGACGCCATCAGGATTATAAAACTTTATTATAGAAATAGTCTGCTAGCTTCAGTTGCTGCAATATGCATAATAAATTGTTATTTTTTGGGGAAAAGGGAAATTAAATGCCATTCGTAAATATGAACAATCTTGCAAAAGTGAACTGGCTTGGTTTTAATTAGTTCATATTATAGCGAGTGCACTGTATGTTTTTTTTTTTTTTTTGTAAACAGCAAAAAACGTCTCCACAAATAGAAACGATAAATTATTTTTGAAATTTCTTTAAAAAAAGGTGTAATTCGTATATATAACATAAAATAAAAACGTACTTTGGTTTGATAATAGAACTTATGAGGAATAAATCTTGTTATATATTATATCCTTAAACTTTTATAGATACACTTTTCTATTGAGAAATAAAAAATATATTACAACCTTATTTACGCTGCATGCTAATTGACCCTATGAAAAATCGCCACAAAACAAAAATTAGAAATCGCCAAATGAATAATTACCGTAAACAATTGTAAAATAAATGGAAATTTGGCCAAAAAATATATAAAAACGTCATTAGTGACAGTAAGGGCACTGATATTTTTTATACTTTAAATTTTAATAAATCTTTAATGTTAACAATTATGTAGTTTAAGGTAAACTAAGTAACTACTTAGATAGTTTTTAGGACATAAAACGTTGTTATGTTAAAAATTTTGGATAATTTTCCATTGGAGTAATTTCCAAAAACAACGAAAAGCACTCAAGATTTTTAGGTTACTTTTTATATAAAATGCGGATTTCTTTCATTTTTTGCTTTTACCGATTTTTCATAGAGTCATTTTGCATGCAGCCCTTTTATTTACCATAAAATTAACCAAACTTTTTCATTTTAAGTTCATTTTTATTTTGCCATCTTTTCTGGTGTCCAAGAAATGTGGAGAATCTCTAATTTTGAAATTTCAAAAATTCCCAAAATCTCGTTCCAACTCTCACTGTTAAAAATTCCAAGTATGGACAAGTATAAGAGGCCTCCCTAGTAACAAAAGGTAGTCATTTTTATTTTGCCATTTTTTCTGGTTTCCAAGCAAATGGTCTCATCCCGTAGAGAATCTCAAATTTTAAAATTTCGAAAATTCCCAAAATCTCGTTCCAACTCGCACTATAGAAGCTTCCAAGTATGGACAAGTATAAGAGGCCTCCCTGGTAACAAAACGTATTCATCCCTTAGAGAATCTCAAATTTTAAAAATTCCCAAAATCTCGTTCCAACTCGCACTGTAAAAACTTCCAAGTATGGACAAGTATAAGAGGCCTGCCTCCCTTTTTATTTTGCCATCTTGCATTGCTTCCATGAAATTGGAGCTTTAATGCATAAACCGAAGTTTTATTCCATTAACAGAGCTATGTTAGCAGTTTAACAGAGCTTTGTTAAATTAGCAGGTTTGTGTCTAAGCTAAAAATTTTTATTTTGTTTATTTATTAATGGTTATACAAAACAGTAAATGAGTTTATATAACGTAAATACGCGAGTATGAGCATCAAGGCCTTCAACTCTGGTTTAAATTTATCTTTACAAATTTCAAATTAATTAATTAGATAATATTAACAATTTTGGGTTTTTTTAAAAAAGTAAAAATTTTGTGAACATTATTACATGATGGTAAACAAAGCAATGAATTAGGAATGGTGGAACCAAAAATTACAAATCTCTCTTGAGTAAATATCTGACAACTGTCCAAAATGTGATCAACAGTTTGTGTGGCATTACAACTACTGCATATAGGTTTGTCTTCTCTTGTTAGTAAGTACTAATGAATGGTTAAGGTATGGCCAAGCCTTAGTCTTGAGAATAACCTTGCTCCACTTCTAGAAACTGTTGAAGGATATACAATTTTCTCTCCTTTAGGGTTAATTGTTTTATAGCGATGTATGTATGTATGTATATCAATCGTTGTTTTTTGATGAATTCATGTGTTTTAATATATGTAATTTTATATCTTTATTTTCTTGCGTGTGAAAAAATAATAATGGAGATCGTTGGGCATGTCTTGCAACTCTGTCTGCTGCTTCATTAATTTTAAATTTTTTTCTTCACACACATAAAAAATTATTAATATTAATATTTTTAATAAATAAAAAATGTAAATAAAACATTGTAAAGATAACATTTTTATAAAGTGCAAATATTAAAAAATGAAAATGGACATGCATATGTACATGTAATGAATCCTTGTTGTTAGAGGAATTATGAAACACACTTTAAGTCAAACTTAGACACAAGACAGTATACAGTTTATCTATTAAGATAAACTAAAAACTATTAAGAAGATACGAATTATGAAGCATATACATACATACACATACATATGTAGTATATACATATGTATGTAGTCTATAAAAATTTTCCTAATTTGTATTAATATGTTCATACATACATACATACATACATACATACATACATACATACATACATACATACATACATACATACATACATACATACATACATACATACATACATACATACATACATACATACATACATACATACATACATACATACATACATACATATATTTTAAGAAAATATTTTATAAACACACCTTATGTATAATTCATCGTTTTTAGTACGATGTTCATAAACTGAATAAAAAAAAAGTTTGGGAAAAAAAGTCAATTTCGATTCATAATATTTACGAATAAATTTATAAGATTATTTTTTTCTGTGTAAGTCATTTTTGATATCCTTAAGGAAATTCAAAATTTTATAGATAAAAATGAAGAACAAAAGTACCGAGCATTACCATTTCTTGAATTTATACAATTATTTACAAAGAC
This sequence comes from Phasia obesa, assembly GCA_949628195.1. Classification (NCBI taxonomy): domain Eukaryota; kingdom Metazoa; phylum Arthropoda; class Insecta; order Diptera; family Tachinidae; genus Phasia; species Phasia obesa. The sequence continues at coordinate 79,140,835 of OX451216.1, forward strand.
TGAAACTTATTTCTGTAATTTTTGACAACGAATTTCTGAAATAAAGCTTTTCTACTTTTAACAAAATTTGTGAACCATTTGTGAATTTGTAACATTCGTTCGTAAATGTCGAACTAATATTTAGTGCTGCCATTTAAAATAAAAGCAAATTTCAATGTTCCTTAGAAAACGAAACTTTAGAAGATATTCTTTATTTAAAGATTATTTTAAACAAGAAATAAAATAAAATAGTGAGACTAAAAAACTTTCAGATTATTTTAAACTTAATAAATTCTGTTGTTTTGACACTTAAGCCCAGTATTCCCTGTATACAAGTCAATACTTAAACCAATTTGGATTACATAGTTCAATTAAGGGGCACTGCCTTAATTAAGCCTAGTACTCTGTTCGAATTTGCTTTGATAAAATGTTTCCAGAAACATTTGAATGTTTATCTACAGTAAAAACAGAGTACTTCTTCTGGAACATTTATTCATGACTTTTTCATACACATTTTTTATGTATGTGGTTTGACAGCATTCCGCATAAAAAATGAACTGAATACTGGGATTTAGCTGGTAATGTTGAAAAAATTCAAAGGCACCAAAATTAGATTCTACGCACGATTACAGCTGCTCCCTGGTATATAAAAAACTCGAACATCCACAAAGACCTAAACATGCCCAAGCGAAAAATATCAAAACTCATCCTTCAAGCTTAAAACTCATCCAAATCCTTTGGCGCGTAACATATTAAATGAATCCGGCTACATTCGTGTAAAAAGAAGTGATATTGCTGTTCTTGGCAGGGTTGTCAGATTTTTTTAACTTATTTCGCCCAAATCGATGTAAAAAACGACAAAATGATTTTTTGTAAGATCTTGCTAACAATATATATACATGTGTATATAGATTTTTTTCAAATTTTAAAAATATTTTTAATAAATAATTAAAAAAAATTATGTGTGTGAAGATAAATTCGAATTTAACTAGCAGAGACAAAAACCAAATTTTTTAACAGAGCCATTTTGCAGTCAACATAGCACTGTTATTAGTTTAACATTCTCTGTAAATATCAATTCAACTATTTTGGAGGCTACAACTTGGAATTGGGAATGTTGCTCCGAGCGATAAATTATGGAATTAAAACATTGAAATTTCCAAAATACCTTAGGAAAAGCAATAAAAAGAGTTTAAATTTGAAAATTTCTGGAGAAGATTAGTGGTCAATATGGAAAAATGGTGTTGGGCTGGTATAACACACCATATACAAATGGTGGTCCAGGGAGTACTTAATGGACCTATAATAGTGGGATATCTGAAATAATCTTAGAACTTGGAAAAAAGCTGAGTTTTTAAAAATAGTCAAATTTGAAAATTTCTGGAGAAGATGCCATCTATGTGTTATCTATGGTTCACACGACGTGTATAGAATTTACACATGGAAAAGTGACAAGTCATATGACAAATACACGCCGTGTAAAACCACTTTAAAATATACAAACAATTTTTTCTACCAAAAAACGTAGAAAAACTGGAACAAACTAACCAAACTACCAAATCGTTTATAAATAAAAAAAACTACCGATTTTGGTCCGATCAGACCAAAGTGGCATCGCTGAGTGTAAAAGCAAATTGCACTGAGTAGAAGAGAGAATTCAGATAGAAATTTGACAAGCGGATGGTAACTTTTATTTTTTAAACCATTTGAAAAAATAAAGACTTTCCATTAGACCAAAAATATTACACTCTAAAACTACCTTTAACAGATTGTTCATCTAACTCGAATCTAAAGAACAATCCACTAGCAATTGTGACAGACAAAAATAGCTATACGCTTTTAATTTGTTCGAGTTATTTAAAGCCAAAAACATCGGAAACTGTTTTATCTTTATAATGCCATGTTAACTGTTAATCCTACGTTAGTGAAAAATAAAGGGTTTTTTATATCGGCGTTTTTTATCTCTCTGACAAAATCCTTAGTTTAGCTATTGGCGAGTTATAATAATGGGTCTCAAATGTTTAACAGAAACTTCTACAAACTACTCAGAATCGAGAAGGAAGTCTTCAGAGAGATTTTTGACCCAAAAATATGTGTATTAAGTGCTTGTCGCAATATCTGAAAGATATTTCTTGGAAAATTCTGAATTTACTGCCGATATTTCTGATGTAGACATCGGCAGTAAATAAATCAATTCCAGACAATTCTAATAGAAACCCGACCGAAATGTGAGAAATTTGTAAAAACTGTCTCATTCGGACAATTTCTGGCGATAAAAGCCTGTTAAGCGACTTTAAGAAATTTTTTTAAAAGCTAAAGAAAACAAATATTATTGACTTGCCATCGTATGTTACATAAGATGTAACATTTTTATGCTTGGTTCCTTGGTTCATTTTTATTTTCAATGTTTTCTCTGTTTATTTGCCAACAATTGTGATTGATATGAAATAATATTTTTCCTAAAACAGTTCTGACGTACTCTCATTATTATTGTGTCATGATTTGAAATAAATATGTATGTAGATTAGAAAGCAAATAATACTCTTTCAAATGAATTCGTTTTAAACTTTACCACAGACCGTCTTTACAACTCAATAGGCCAATTGGATCTAAGCCAACATTTTTATTATGCTCCATAATTTTCATTTTTTTGTTGCTGTCTTGTCACTTTCAAATAAATTTTGAATTTCTTTAATTTTGTTGAAACAAAAAGCCGATCGTGGCGTAGCTTTTTCATTTAACTTTTATTCTATTGACCTTTTACCAATTTATTCTAGTAATTCTAGTACATATACAATACATAAATCGATAATTATTGAGTAATAGAAAATTAAATTGATGAAATGTTAAGACTATTGCCTCTTTTTAATCACCTTGATTTTTATTTGTTTTTGATATAAAATATTATCTCTTGATTAACCAATAAATTATTAAATTGATAGGAAGTATTTTTCTGGCCAAAAACTGTCAACCTCCTCAATTTAGAAAATACAGGAGCGAATAATAAAATTGATTAACTACTAACGGCAAAAAATGGCTATTGACTGAACTGCTGGAATCGAAGATAAAGCACTTGGCGGATACACAAACATTGCACTAGAGCGATCGAGTGTACGTTAGTAGACAACTTTTTTTGTTAATATTTTGTATTTTTGGTTGTTTTTTTATTTATTTACAATCGTTTTAAAGTTATTAGTTTTGTTTTGCTTTAACGGTTTTTATCAGTAAAATCGTTTGACTGCTCAACATATAAAATTTGATTTATTATCGCAATAAAAATATATTTTATTTGTTGCTTTTTTTTTCATTTCATTTCACTTTTTAAATGTTTCTTTTTCCGAGCAACCGTTGCTTCTTATTTGAGTTTTTGAACTGACAACACGAAAGACAATTTGTAGCTGATAGATTTTGTCAAGGTATATTTATTTTACTAGGTAGTGGCATCCCTACAACAAATACAACAATACAAGAACAACATAGTTCGAAATGTCAAATAACATATAAGAAAATTGAGAAGGCGCGTATGTGTTTTATTGCTTTCTCACTTCTACACCATAAAATGTTTGAACACATACAGCTTATGACAAGTCGAACTACTAAATCAGCTGGGCGGACGACACTACCTATTAAGATAAATATTCCTTGGATTTTGTTATTCATTTTTCGATAGCGAATGTGTGCGATTGTTTTTTGAGTAAATTCTATTTTTGTACACTCAAAGAAAATTCTACATCTTAAGTAGGAAAGTCACAATAAAATAAATAGATTTTCAAGCTTTTATAAAGATATAAACGTAAAACTAAATTAAACTAGTATAATCGCTTTAATATACTGATTAGTGTTCCTTAAAGTAAGTGTTCACTGGAAGAAATCGGATATCATGTATACAATAAAAATAAAGCGTTATTAGACAAACGGGACTAGTTTACACTATAAATCTCGAGAACCTTGTATTATTTATACTTAGAGCTTGTAGTTCCGAACGATGTAGAATAATTAAATCTTTATCATTATTTTGAAGGCATTAGAAAAAGCGATTTTAGAATTTTTTAGCGAATTTATTTACAAAACGATTAGTCTAATATTATTGCCCCTTAACCATAGTGTTAAGAGTTCTAAACTCTCTTTTGAACATTTTAAAGGCACTGCGATGGTTGGAATTTCCCTACAAAATTATAATTGGGTTTATCCCCTTGCTTGCTTAATATGGGTAGCTCATGTATGGGCGGGGTATAACACGGTAGGGAAAACAAGTTTTTCTTCCTTCTCAAATCGGAAAGGAAGGACTTTATAAAATCGAACTCCTGCAGGTCAGTTAGCTTTAGATATTTTCTTTGAAAGACAATGGAAAAGTGGTGTTGATAGATTTCCATGCCTTGATGGATAGTTCCTTGAGTATATACTAGAGGTATGCATGAGTATGTTTAAAAGTCATTTTCGTTTGCTCTTTAACTACACAGTGTTTTACATTCAAGATAATAAAAACAAATTAATGAATACATAAGCGAAGGTAAAACGAATTATCTAAACCATGAATATACACTATGAATTTGGTTGCTGAGTTTAAACTTATTCTTTGCTAAGATTTGACATTAATAAATCAAACTGATTATTGTGGATGTGTGCAGCAAAGTGCAGTAAAGTATAGCAAAACTCGAAAACGCACGTTACTCTTGGAGAAGTCTATATCAAATTTTAAATGGGTCTTTATTGCAGGTATCTAGATATAAGATAATTACTTATTACAGGAATACCCAGCCCTCCCATCCTAGTCACCACATTTTAACTCGAAAATACACTTTATTCTCAGAGTACAAATTTTAACACTCTACCTATTACAGTTTTTGCTAGACTGTACATATTAACACGATAATAATTTTCCATTTGGAAGGGAGGTAACACCCCCATTGTCCCAATAAAGTTTTGCTAGACTGCACATTAAGATGAGGGTTACTTGTTCAAAGTTTCCATACTCTACCTATTCAAGTTCTCTAGGTATACGATAATTATTATTCACTTTGTATAGGAAATACCATGTCCACTAGTCCTATCCAGTCTACATTTCGCTAAAATATGTGTATTATTATTAGGGTTACTGGTTCGTAGTTTCAAGAGTCTACCTATTATAGTTCGCTAGCTACACGGGAATAATCTTTCACATTGTATAGGAGGTACCACGCCCATTATTCCAATCAGTTTTTCGCTGCATTATGCATATTAATAACAGAGTTACCAAGTAACAAGTGCCACACCCACGTAAGTTATAAAGAAAATAAGTACCCTATTTTACCAACCGCCTATTTTATAACAAACTGTGCAAATTTGTTTGGAATTTGGCACAGCTACAGCTTTCCAACAAACAAATACATTTTGTGCCTTATATACATATGTATGTATAATAGGGTGTCCATTATTTTTAAAAGTCTTTATTTCAAAACGCCCACCCCTGAAGTTGAGAATGCGCGCTTCCAGGCGGGAGCCGCGGCCCTCGAATTTTTCATACCAACACTGCAGCTGGTATGCTGCTGGCGAGACGTCAATGAATTTTCCCAAATCTGTGAGAAGACTTCCACTTGTCCTGGTTCCTGGTTCCTGGTTTTTGTTAAAAATCTGTGCGGAAGTGCATACCTCTTTTGAACGTTTTTCGTTCAAATCCGCAGCACTCCACCAATTTCAGCGACAAAACACCAAAATCTTCAGGGTGCACCACGGGACGACCCCCCCCCCTCAAATTTGAATATTACCCATGAATGGTGGGGGGGATATGTAAAAAAAAGGATATTAATTTTATTATTCAAAATAATTTTTCCTTCACGACTTATTTTTAATAAAATACTTAAACAAATTTTCCTTTAATGATGTTTTTGTGCAATCCAGAAATTGTTTCCTGTGGTCTTCAACACAGTGAAGAATGAATTCTCGTTGTTCTTCGTTTGATGTTAACACACCGTTAAAATCTTGTATTAATTTCATACCCCTCTCTGCCGTGTCATTTACTACTCTTAGGCCCATTATTTTAACTTGTCTTTAGCTAAAGTTTGGATTTTGTTGGAGCGATATATAGGTTTTCGTTATTAAAAACTTTTGACGTACGTTGAAAGCTATAAATTGGTTTCTCTTTGTTTCTCCCACTTAAAATTAAATTTTTGTGTTGAGTGGAAGCAAGGCATATTTTACCAGGTGATTCCACAAGGCGGAGCTAATATTAGGTCTGTTCCAGGTGCATAACAAAACAGTCCGAACTCGCATAAATTAGTCCGAAAGCGTTACAGATATCAATTTTTGTACAATTTTGACAGAAGGTGAGAGAGTAAAACTTTTCATTTCCTGTGCAAAGTTGTTCGAACTTTTTCTTTGGGTAAGTTCGGACTAGAATTAAATAATCTGCTGTTTTTGTTTACATTTAAAAATCAAACAATTTTTAAATAAGGGAAGAAAGATATTATTTAAAATTTATTAAAAAGCAAAATGGAAGACTTTCAAATAAAGTTCCCAGAGAACGTGCAATAGTTACTTGAATTTCCATTTTGCAAAAAATTATAAATAATAACTGGCTTTTACTAATTTCATTTTATTCTTATTCACTTTTACAGATTGCAAATGATTTGTTTTTAAATTATTATGCATTTAAGCGTCTAAAATCACAAAAATAAAATTAATTTGAGAAAGTAAGCAACATTAGTATTTCAAGATGTTCAATTGTGGTTTTTGCGTTCCAGGAACTTTGGATAACTTTGTCATATTCAGGGAGCAATTTTGTTTTTCATTGAATAGTCCGGACTGTTTTGTTATGCACCTGGAACAGACCTATTAAAGAGAAATTTTTTAAATTTTTTTATATGGAGTTTGATATTACTGTTAAAATCCATATAAAAAAAATTCAAAAAAATTTTGTTGATATTTCCTCTCCCTTACGCTATCACCTTGTTAAATATGCCTTGAGTGGAAGCACAAATAAAACAAAATACAACAAACTAATTTAAATTAATAGAGTAAAATGGAGAAAAACGTTTTTTCGAGTTTTCTTTTCTGATTTAATATCCGGCAACAAAGTACTGATTGTGTTAACCTCTTCCGTTGTTACTTTGATTTCGGTTGAGTACGTTAAAGTATGACGTAAGACGGATTCTATTCACAGATTTTTAACAAGAACCATGACCAGTGAAAGTCTTCTCACAGATTTGGGAAAATTCATGGTGGTTCCTGAGGGTCTCCCTAACACTTTTACATGCTCGCCAGCAGCATACCAGCTGCAGTGTTGGTATGAAACATTCGCGGGCCGCGGCTCCCTCCTGGAAGCGCGCATTCTCAACTTCAGGTCTGATGCGGCACGGGTTCCCGACCTCCGATCGTAATGAGTGAGGGCTCATTTTTCCTCTTTTAACAGAAGGAAAAAAATAGGGGGTGGTCAACCCTGAATTACGAACTTTATTTTTCACCCTATAAATAACGGACACCCTAATGTATAAGTATTGATTCATACATATCAATAGCGAACATTTAAACGATAGTTGTTGTTATTTTTTGAAATAGTGAAATAAAATCAATCAAACCTGGTTTTGTGAAGGTGAGAAATGCTTTTACTGAACTTAGGGTCGATTCTTTAATTAGAAAATGAATCGAAACTATGGACTAGGCCTATAGGAAATAGAAAGTTAGGGGTTAATCGCAGAATAGAGGATTTTTCTGCAATAAACACATTAAAATAAAGTTACAGAATGCGAAGAAGTATCAAGTGTCACTGTAATCGAGTGCGTGTAACGTAAATCGCCAAAAGCAACTTAGTGGATTTACACAAAGATAGATGAGAAATTTAATAATTTATGCATCTTCTGTTTGGTGGCCAAAGGTCTCCAAAGAAAAAATAAGCGTAAGTTGGATGAGCTTCTTTAAATAATACAATTTGATTTTTTTAAATAATATTTATGGTATTTTCATAGTTTGTTATTAGATATACGGATGGTAAAATAAGGTACTTATTTTTTGATATTCGACGTGGGCGTGGCAACTCCCATACAAAGTAAATATTATTCAGGGGCAAAATTATTATCGCGTACGTAGAGAACTACATTAGGTATAGTCTTCAAACTTTGCACAAGTAACCCTCATACTAATGTGCATAGTCTAGCAAAATATAGACTAAATAAGAATACTGGAAGTGACACATCCCATTAAAAGTAAAAAAATTGTTATCGTCTTGATACGTGTAGTCTAGCAAAAAACAGGTTGGATGGGAACAGGTTGACTTGAGAATAGCGTGCGTTTTGTTACTTTTCTTCTAAGTGTTTATTGTATTTTTTGTGGATAGGTGTAGCGAAGCGCACCGGGGATAGCTAGTGTTTTATATAGTGTATGCTTTATATAAGTGTGTTCACGTACTTGTTAAAAAAACAACTTTCTTAAAAATACTCCAGTAAATGCTACGTGTTTTTCATGTTTTTGACAAACATATTCGACTTTATATTTACATTGTATGACTGTATTTTTACAGTTACATAGCTAGCAGTTTTTGATATTTTTGCTGTTAAAATACAGACAATTTCGATGTCGAAAGTTGTTATCGGTAGCCGATATATTTGATTTATTGCGTCTTTTGTAGACTTTTAACACTTTGCTCGAATACACTGAAAATAAGTATTCTTGTATAGACCTGATGACAATGGAATATTATGTTGATTTTTACCTAATGTTGCTGTCAGAGCCATTTGCACTCCACTCAGCTCTTCTTATTTAAGTCTCAAATGCTGGAGCTGATCACACTGATAGTAGACCTGAAAGTCCATCAGTGGTATTCAGCACTCACGTATTGAAACCACGTAAGATTTTTTGAAGTTTGCTAAAATTATTTAAAGTATGTTTTTTGCAAACAGAAAATTGTGTAGTTTTTATAAATAACATAAAGTAGACTTTAATTCAATTTTCGTAAAGTGTTATAGACTCTTCTGTATTGAGAAATAAAAACATTTTTATTACAACCTTATTTGGCCTTCATGCAAATTGACCCTATGAAAAATCGACCCAAAACAAAAATTAGAAATCGCAAAAATAAAATTAAAAATCAAAAAATAAAAATTGGCCAAAAAGATAATAGAAATTTGGCACATAAATTAGGAAAAAACCCGAAAATAAATGAATTTTTAATTATATTTTTCTTATTAATTAAAAAAATTAATCCCGACGTTTCGTCAATTTTTGTTGACTTTTTTAAGGGAAATTTGTCACATAATTTAAAATGAAAAACAAAAACTTTGCACTAAACAAACCTTTAAATTATTGCACAGATTACCATTATATTAGAGGAACACTGCAGCTTGCGCCTAAAGTCGAGGTTAAAAAGTAAACCAAAATTGTCGGACGGAACGTCGGGTCAAACTATGTAATAAATTTGTTTTATTTACTTTCATCAACATTAGGCCCAATTAGCTCATATCTATACAACTATCTATCTGTCTGTCTGTCTGTCTGCTTTTCTTTTGCGTTCGTATCTTAGTATCCTGATTGAAATATAGGATAGTTTTTTTTTGCAAAACTATCTTATTTCCAAGAGAAAGTGGAGACAAAGCAGTGAAAGTACGAAGTTATTTTAGTAGTAAAGTAAATACATAAACCATAACTGAACTAACCGGATATGCATACTTTATTACTTTTTTATAAAGTAAAAAATACGTAAACTGATATGCAGCATAGTTTAAGGCGGCACTAAAAGTCACTTTGGTGTGGATTGCTTTCAAAGCAAATTGAACAAAATATTGCAAGGACGCTGACGAAGTTGCGGGAGCAGCTAGTTAACAAATAAAATCATTAAAGATAATATTGACTAATAAACTAAAAATATTACCAATTTTTGTTTTTCTCAAGGTCATAAAAATTCTAAAACGAGAGATATCATATGATGGGGTTTAGTCTTATATACATACAGATATTTTATTGATAGTATTTTTTTTTTTTGTTTGTTTGTTTGTTTTTCTGTTTGTTTGGAAAAAATGTTGCTCATGCAGTTAACGGTATGAGATTGAATAAAAGAAAAACAGGAAATTTAAATAACAATATCTAATCCGTTTCACAAAATACAAAAGTGTCACGCCGAAAACTTTTGTCAATTCTAAATACATAACTATCGTTATTTCTTGGTAAGAACAAGAGGTTTTTGAGAGATAATTTTATTTTCGGATTTTTTATACCAAATCAAAAAAACCGTTTTCGATTTACGATTATATGTATATGTGGTGAATTATCCTGTATTTCAAACTTTTTATTTTATATGTTAATAACTAGATCAATATGTGTATCAATATTAACCTTAAAATCCCGTGACGCAGTACCAATGTTCTCCTGTGCTATTAATAGTCTTCATTTTAATAAAATGAGATGAGATGTTTAACATTGATAAAATTTTACGATTTTTTTTAAATTAAACAGTTGATTTGTTATCACAGTAAATAGAAATGAAAAACCCTACTAAATATAGTGGATATGAAGGTTTTATTAAATATTTAAAAATTGTTTAAAAATAAAAAAACGAGTTACTTACATTTAATTTTTTGCGATAATTTTCATCACATAATGCTTGATTAGATCTGAAATATGTAAATAAAAGGAGGCAAAAAAGTTATTAATTTCTTTTATTGTTTAACAATCTAATTAGTTTATCATATAAAAATAATCTACGACCATCAAAATTGTTTGTTTCTATTTGTTAAAAAATAAATTAATTAATTTAAATATTTTAAACATTCACGCACTAGAGGAATGAACTTTTATTTTTCCAAAGAATTTCTTGCAAACAAAAATTTTATTTATATGAATCACAAGAATTCATTGAGAAAATACATATACATATTTGTTAAAAGTAAAAAGAAATGAAGAAAATATAAATATGTACTTACAAAATCATATTTTCTTCATATATTTTGAAATATGTATGTACATACATATGTAAATATGTGTGTCGAAATTCTTACGCTAACTAAAGAAAATATTCATAATGACACACATGCAAATACAAATCTATAGTATATATTTAACAACACGAGGATTCGCTAAACTTTTTACCAAAAAAATATTTATACTGGGAACAAAAAAAGAAAAATTTCAAACTAAATAAAAAACAAGATGCTTAAATACCCAGTTAGCCAAATCATCGACGATATTGTTTTTGATATGGCCTCAGCATTTTTCATAACTCTCCTAAAAACCGGGTTAGTTGTACATTTAGTACCAATTCTGAATGGGTACGAAATTAACCCTTAAGCTAATTTTGAATTTTCTGATCTGAAAGTGAACTTCATGCTCTGATTACTTATTATTTAAACTGCTTAATTATTACTGAAACCAACAAAAGGCGTGATAAATACTATGGCGTATCCATCAGTGGTTAGAAAATGGTTTACTGAATACCGTTTAGGTCGCAATAATCATACCAGATTGGGTTTATTCGATTCCCATGGAATGATATTGGACATTCAGAAAACAAAAGTGCGTGAAGTGCATACATCTGGATATGAAAAAGCTATTCGATCAATGAATACCGCTATCAGGACAACCCGCGGCTACACACCTGTGTAGTCACTATGGCCAAAATTCATGAACTTGGCTACAAACTGCTACCACATCCAGTATATTTTAAAAAATTTATCCTTTTGCAACTATTTGTTGTTTCAAAATTTAAAGAAATGCCTAGGTAGTAAGAGACCTGGCTGAAAAGAAAGAAGTGCCTATTTTGGAGGTCTTGGGTAATTTTATTATTTGGAGGTTTTAAAAAAGCTGGAATGACTCTAGACTAAATGTATCGACCTTAAAGCAGCATATATTGAGAAATAAAACGCATTTATGCCGAAAAAATATCTTTTATACATTAAGTTACGGAAATGTTAAACTACCCTCGTACCTTTATATTTCAATAATAAGCAAATATACTTTTAATCTCAAAAAGTGCTGTCCCGAAATATACATTTTTCATGCATAACTTGCTTCCAACGCATCAGTAAGATTGTCTTGAACACATGGTTAACTGGGCATATACATAGATATCGCACCCTAAATACAAAAGGGTCACAACGCAAAATTTTCCAAAACTGAATTTTTTCCATAAATTAATTCAGAGTACATAAATCTAACTACTGCAAAAATTTCTTTCACATCACTATCTTCTTTAACTGAAAAATACAGTTTTGTCTATTTTATGTTAAGTGTGTTGCTTCTGCACATAAACAGTTTTTTGTCTCTCCTGAAAATTTTAGTATTTTGAGTTGTGACCCTTTTGTATTTAGGGTGCGATATGTTTGCACGAGTATGTATGTAGATATTTAGATGTGCTAAGATTTTTATGAAATTTGAAAACGTTAAACAATAACAATAATTTTGGAAATAGGCCAAATAAAATGGGAATTTTCAGGAAAAATTTAAATTTTTTCGTACAATAAATATTCACTATTATAAAATTGCTAATGATTTTGCTTTTTTATTTACACGAATAATATAAACTGAGTTAAAACATCTAAAGTATTCAAAGTTATTCGATTTTAACAATTTGTACTGTTGTTGTATTCTTGCAACTTTCAAATTGTTATCTAACCAGCCTAGAAATTTTATATTTAGAAAAATAAAAATTACTTTTTAAATATTTTTACAGTAAACGAAATTTACTTAGGAACACATGGTTAAACAAGTACTCCATAACGCTTACTTTCCGGCATCACCTATATTTTATTTAACACATATGTACATACATGTACGTTTTAATTTCGATCAGCGTTGCCGTTTTGGTTACTTTTAACCAAAATTGGTTATTTTTTTCTGATGTGTAGATGTGTACTATTTTTTGATATTGATTACTTTCTCACCAAAATTTTAATATGTACATATTTATATTATGTATGCTAATTTTTTAAATCGCGCTTTAATATATGTATGTTAAACATTGAAATTTAAATAATTATGTTAAGAGTTGAACTTCTTTAGAGAGTGATAAAAATAATTACTTAAATGTTGAAATGTTTTATTGGCAATACAGCTAAACTATGTATGCAAAAAGCTACCTTTCAAGCTAGCAAAAACATAACATTAAAAAACTGTTTTATATTGAAGTTTTAAAAGTAATTCTGAAACGCTTCGATTTTTCAAGCAAAGATTTATAACACCAAATAAAGTTTTAAGTAATTCAGATATAAGTTTGTAAGCTTTGTTATTAGCTTTGAAGAAAAAATTGTATCCCAATGGAAAGTATTAAGATTTTTAAACATTATTTTAGACAGTTATATAAGTATAGCTGAGTTTTGGGATAATCACCCCAATCACGAATAATTATTCCCATGAAAAAACTCAGAAAGTTGTCTATCGTGAATGATTCCAATAACAATTTACTTGTATTTTACGATAGAAATCATTCACGATAGAAAATTTGGGAGATTTTTCATGGGAATAATTATTCGTGATTGGGGTGAATGTAATTCAATCAAAATAATTGCACAAAAATCAAAATAATTCTCATTATGTCTGTTCTGCCATAACTATGTTTTAAAAACTTATAAAATTTTGTTGTTCTCAACATAGAATGAATTTTAAATTGGTGATCTCAACAAAAATCGGTTTTTACAGTTCTATTGGTTTTGCTTTTATTATATTATTATTATTATTATTATTATTATTATTATTATTATTATTATTATTATTATTATTATTAACAATAATTTATTGCTATATAACTATGAAATATTAATTATCTTAAATAAAAGAAACAAAAATTTTCAAAGAAACAAAGGCTTTAAATTTTAATTCTTAAATTAATAAGTTTTTCATTGTTTTTAATTCATTAATAATAATAATTAACTTAAAACTCAATCTAAACACAAATTTGTAATATGCATATTTCAAATGAACAAAAATATATTTTTTAGTTGTTTTAATGGTGAACTAACCAAGCCACACTAAAAAATATATGTAAATTTTAAAAAAATTAACAGACACAATCTTAAAGACTTTTATAAAACTTTTTTTTGTAATATAACAAAAAAAATTGTTAAAATTTTTTTTCATGATATCAATTTAAAGCGCTTGAAATCTCATTTAAAATGAGCTATTACTCAACTTTCTAGACCTATAGAACTAGAATTAGAATATTTAATCCTCGAGCGCATATGCAAAAAAGCGATATTTTCCCACTTTTATAACTGTATAGCTAAAAAACTATCAGAGATAAAATTTTTTTATATTATATTTGGATTTGGAGAGTCAAAGAAGATAAGTAAAAATGGTTTAATAAAATCTGAAGGATTTATTTTGAGTGCTTTGGTGATTTGTCGTGGAATTTCCCTAAATCAAAATAATTTTTAATTTTGGTTAGTTTTTTCCTCATTGGGTTACATTTTTAACAATATTTGGTTGTAATTTTTTTTTTTTGGTTGTGGCAACACTGATTTCGATTAAAAATATTCCAAACAGTGTTGTCAGATTAGGGGATTTATCCCCAAATCGGGGATTTTTATTTACTTATGGGGATTGGGGATTTCTTTGAGGATAGTTTCTATATTTTAGGGATTTTTTGGGGAATTTTATTTTGATTTCGTTTACTTTTTGGATTATTGTAATTTTATTATTTAAATTATAGAAAAATAAAAATAAGTAAAAAAGTGGCGGTCGCATATATTTTCCGAGTTATCGGCCACTGCAATTTTCACCAGCAGTAATTAACAATGTTTTAAGATACATTTATAAATCACAATTAAAAAAAATACCAATAAAAACGTCAAAGCAACTTAGGCGAATTTTGGGCAAAAGTTTATAAGTATCAGATGACGCTGAAACGATGTTGTTTCTAGTTAATTTACGTACCAACTTACAATCTTTATATAAATATTTTTTTCGGCAAAGAAACCAATAAAATCTTAAATAAGAAATAAGTTATTGAACTAGTTACTCAAATCTTTGTTGAAAAAGAATATATGTACATTTTAAAAATAATGACATTTTCATTTTATTTAATAGCCTGCAATTAAATCCAAAATATTATTAAATTATAGTTCTATTTTCGTGGCGTAACCTAGTGTATATGGCCATTTCGCTATGTACTTAATTTAGCTCATCAGGAAACCTTAACCCAAATTTTAGAAAAAAAAAATTATTTTGAATAAGAATTAAGTCAAAGCAATTAATCACAAATTATCAAAGCTTAAACAAGACAACAACAATCAAGAGTAAATTTATATTTTCTTACATTATTACTACACTGGCTGGACTATTACAACTCTAGTTAAAGAAAAAAAAAAAAAAAACAGCAAAGTTACCAACGTTTGGGTATAGTAGCATTCTATTAAATTAAAATTACATAACTTTTTTAATTACCAAATATCGTTTCTCTTTTAATCCATCCCCAGAATCAGTGAAGTAAAGCCTCAATGAAATTAGTTTGTTAAATAATACATAAAAACGTGTACACTAAATTTTTTAAATGAAGTTAACTATAGTGCAAATAAGTTATTCATGTGTTAATTTCAATGAAAACAGTATACTTTTCAGTGGGGAATTTCGGGGATAGTTAAAATATTTTTTGGGGAATTTTGGGGATGAAAATTTTCAAATTGGGGATGGGACTCGAAAAACATCCGAGAACCCTGATTCCAAACAGTAAATTTCGCCGTATATGAGTCAATTTTCTAATTGCAAGTAACTATAGCCTAGTACTCTGTTCCAATTTGTGGAAAGTGTTGAGCTACATTTATTATTTCACAAGGAAAATTTGAAAATTGAAATGTGGTGTCTGTCTCGCGATGGAAGAATTTTAAGATTTTATTGTTTTAAGTATCCCACATTGTTTTACAAATGTAAAAACTCGGCGGCGGTGGCTGAGCAAAGAATTTCCGGCGGCGGCTGAAAGTCGGCTGAAGCCGACTTACTCGGTTCACAAAAAGAACAACAACAAAAATAAACAAACACTTACATTTATTGATAATTTTTTTACTTAGAAAAAGTAAATGTTACAAATTATCTCGAAAGATTTAAAAAATTAATATTTATTCATATTATGATTATATATAGTGTAAACACAAAATTCTTAAATTTTTTACTGTTTGAAAAAAAAAAATGAAGTTTTTATTATTATGTAGGTATCTCCTATCAAAATTTTCAATTGTTTTGATTGAGTGTTTGTTCTTAAAAGAAATTTGTTATTAGGATATGTACATACATATATGTATATACAATGTGAAAAAAAGAAAAAAAACTTATTATATCTTTTTGTGCCATTTTCAACATAACTATAATCGGTAATAATTATTTCTGTGGAAAAACGGTTACATTTTAAGCATTGGAAGGTTGTAATTCATATTTTAATGTTGTAAGGCTGGCATTGCTTTTTAGGTAAAAATTACCATATAAATACAATTCTATTAACAATCAATTTTAAATAAAAAGCTACAGTTTAATTTACATTTCTTTACTATACAATATATATATATATATATATATATACATATATATATATATATATATATATATATATATATATATATATATATATATATATACAAAATTTAAGGTACGACAAACACAAAAGCAAAATGTCGGCTAACATTTTTGAGTTGACAAGCCTCACTCTTCGGCGGCGGCTGCGATTATTTAAAAAAAAGTCGGCGGCGGCTGTTAGCCGGCTATGATCCGCTCGACTTGTTTCTCTGTTCAGAGTAAGGCGAATTCATACTAGAGGCCTGCACAAATCCATTTGAACACACAATCAAGACATGCCATATTTTTTAAATGGTAAACTGAAGTGAAGTCGCGACAAACAAACACTGTTAAATACTGTAGAAATAAAAAAACAAATACTTTCTTGTGTGTATTTGCTAAATGTCTTGATATGTCTTAATAACAACAAGACGTTTTAAATGTTTTAAAACGTCTTGACATTTCAAGATGTCTTGGTATTTCAAGACGTATTTAAACATTTCTAAAGTAAATTGTAAAGACAGCATTGCAACCATATGTTTATTATATCTTTTATAAGAATTTTGTTTCTCTTTCTTGTGTATAACTATTGTTTGGTACTTTTTAACCGACTTCAAAAAGAAGTAGGTTATCTATTCGTGTGAATGTTGTTTTTTTTATGTATGTTAGCTCATAACTCAATCATTTGTGGACCGATTTTGGAAATTTTTTCTTTATATGATAGGTTGTGATTCAAGAACCTGTATTGCTAAGCCCGCTATAAAAACAATTATAAAATTTGAATTCAGAAATTAAAGGGTGAGTAAAATCACAACATTTTCATATTAATTTATCAATCAATGTATAATTTTAACTTCTCAAACAAAAATGATTTAATTGTCTGTTTTGAATAAAATATTGAAAAAAATTTGGTTTAGCATTGCAATATAACGCAATGTTGCTTTAATTTTATATTTAAAATTTATTTAATTGAAAAGCATATATGTGCATATGAATATCAATTTTTATAGAAATTTATATTTATTAATAAGCATTGAATTTTAAATATGGCTAAATTTTTTTTCATTAGTTTTCTTTTCATTAATGGTATTGATTTTTAATGAAAAATTTTCATAACACATGTGCACATATATATTTTTCAGACACCTTGCGGTTATTTGAAAGAGGAAAAAATTAAAAAATTATTGTGTGTAAAAAATTATTTTATTGTTTTTTTTTTTTTAATAAAAATTAGAACATAAATAAAAAGTTAATGTGAACATTATACGCTAGTAACAAATGGTTAAATGATGTCATTGTCTCTAAAAATTGGTGTTGCATCAGTATTAATGTGTAGATACATCATGTATTTAAAGGTTTTGGAGTTTGATATGTTCGTCCTCTTTTCTGAAAGCAGTTGCCTAGCAACGGAAAACACTCCCTCTGACGCTGCACTACTGGCTGGAGTGGCCAATATTTTACAACTTAACCTATATAGTAGAGGAAATTGCGTTTGTTGTAAATGCCACCAATTAATTACGTCGAAATTGTCTTTAAATGGAATGTTTAAATTCTGGTACATTTGTATTTCTTCAGTAATTTTATCTTCGGCACTTAAATTTGATGCAGGCGCAACAAAGTTTTTAAAATACACTGAAATAATTGTGTTATTGGCTGATGACGTCTCTTTATTTGGTGTACTGTCTTCATTGCGCCAATATCGCTTTAGTTCCTCGAAACATTTAGACTTTATAAGATTTTTGTCTTCTTCAGAAAATTGTAACAATTTATTTGTAGGCGGAAAAAGAAAATGTGCAATTTTGTGCATCGTGGAAAGATTGGAAAACACAGTGGTTTGTAAATTATGGTACAATATTTCTTTAAATCGCCTTATAATTTCAATTTCGTCATTTTCAGGTTTGCAGTTGTCCATTAATCCACTGATATATACATAAGCGAGATGTATAGTTGCATATTTTTCGCCTTCTAGTGTTTTAGATGCCTGCTCGAACGGTTTTAAAATATTCATGATGCCTTTAATGTAAATGATATTAATTTTCTCAATTCTTTGCAGCTCATTTTTACGCTGAAGTACGTTGCTTATATTCATCCAATTTGCTTCCACAGATTCAAACAGGTAATACGCAGTGTTCCACCTAGTAGGACAAAGGCTCTTTAAGGAATTGCCTAAATTACAATTTTCTCCAGATTTTTTAAAATATTTTACTAATTTTGAGCAGGAATTGCAAAGTTCTGCCACTTCTTCTACTTGCTTTATAGCCTTTTCTACCACGTTATTAATAAGGTGGTTTACACAGTTAATGCGTGGATAAATATTAAATGCTGCCATCATATTTGAGCCTCTATCCGTTACCATAATTGCTTCTTCCAGTTTGCAGTTATATTTCCCTAGCAAGTTTTCGGTTTTTGACCGTATAATATCACCTAAAAGGAGACGTAAGATATGAAATAATTAAGTTAATTTTTATTGCCCTATAATGAAATAAAAAAATAAATATGTAATAACAATTTTAACTTACTCGTACATCTTTCTCCATCCATGGAAATTAGACCTAGCAGCCTTGCATATAATTGACCGTTTTTTATATAGTGGATAGTTAACGAAATATAACTTTTCCGCAAATAGTTATCGGTCCATATATCTGACGTCAATCCGTATCCATTTTTACAGTGTGACATTATTTCATGTTTGATATTGGCGAAAACGGTTTCATATTTTTTTCCGATATTTCGTGATATTGTCGTAGGGTGGGGCAGTAAACTTTCGATGTCAACATTTGTTCCATACTTTGCTCCAACTGAAACCAAAAACTCCGAGTACTGCTTGAGCCCACTGTCCTCTACAAAGTGGAAAGGTCGGCAATTTTCAATGCACCATTGTAAAAGGAGTCTTGTTGCTTCCTTTTTTATGTCCATGTTTACTTCTATCCTAGAAACATTAGCTTCCTTAATAGCGAGATAACATTTATGTTTAACTAAATTTGATGTGCTCCTCTCATCATACTTCATCACGTCCATTTCTTCATTGCAATCTGATTGCGTTGAGTTCTAAATGTGAAAACACAAATGATAAAGCACTGTCAAATAATGTAATTTTTTCAAAATTTTATTTTCTTACCATTATTTCTGTCATATTAAATATTAAAAATCGTTATTTTTCACTTTAAATTATGTCAAATAAATATGTGTAGCACTCCATAGGCTCTTTTTAAATACTGATTAAAAAACTGTCATTGGTACTTTCATTTATATATATAAATAGAAAATATTTTTTTATTGTTTTATGAATATTTTTATTACTTACTGGTCTATTTTAAACCAAAATTTATTATGTGTAAAAAAGGATAATAATTTTGGTTTTAAAAAATCTGCTACACAAAAAGCATTTTCGGGAATGTCCCTAAAAAACAGTTAAAAGTGTACTCATAAATAGTGTTGCTATAAAATAATATTACATTTACAATTGAATATTGACGGGAAAATGTTTCATTTAAAGTGCCTAAGAGGTAATTTCAAATTTAAAAAGCAGTAAAATTTTATGATAATTCACAAATGTGCTAATAAGTACAAATTTCCATAAATTTGAGGATTTCCCTAGATAAAAAACAGGTAAAAAAATATTCATATGTGGTGTTGCAAAAAAATTATAGGTAAAAACTTTCAAATGGAAAAGGAAAATGTTTCATACAAATGTCACGCGAAAAGGATAAAAAATGCCCTTGTAAAAAATATGTTCAAATACAGAAATTTGGAAATCATAAAAAGGTAAAAGAATATTTATAAATAGTACTGCAATAAAGTAATATAGACATTTTAAATTGAACATTAAATGTGTTATTTTATATTTAAAAAACAGTAAAATATAAATATTTGTTCAATACTTAAAACTAAAACTCTTTTCTATGCAAATTTCCATTGAAAACTACTAAATTTAATAAATCAGCGGTCGTATTCGTATTACTTCTTTGGAAATTTATTTTATTTGCGTATATTAGCTAATTCATTTTAAATTAGCTAATAGTTAATTTGATTAAACTCAACTATTGGTTAATTATCTTTAGTAGGCTTTATTTAAATATGAATTTTAACTTTTTACTTCCTTCTTCAGTAGAACAATTGGTTATCTACAAATTATTTTTTTCTTTCAATAAAAAATCAATATTGGAATTAATGAATAATATAAATTACCCTAAAATTTAATAATTAAGTTCTAAAAATTGTACTTAAAAAATAGTTTTATTATTCTCTTAAATAACTTCATCGTATTTCTACAAAGCATCCAATCTTTCATATGACACACATAAGAACAACAGAAGCATTTAAACAAACACAAAATACAAGTGAAAATGATGGTCTTCAGTTGTATATTTTTAAATTCTTGGAGTGTTTAGTTTTTTTTCTCTACTGTCATTGAAGGCTTTGTTACGAACAAATACTGTCTTGA
Organism: Phasia obesa; assembly: GCA_949628195.1. NCBI lineage: Eukaryota > Metazoa > Arthropoda > Insecta > Diptera > Tachinidae > Phasia > Phasia obesa. The sequence continues at coordinate 79,161,695 of OX451216.1, forward strand.
GAGTATTAAACAATAATCTTGTACACGAACTTCAGTATTTGCTTCGTGCTACGAACAGTATACGACAGTATTTTATGTTGTTGTAATACAAGGAATATGCGTGCAAACCATTTAAAAATGAGGGTGTGTTTGATTTTCAAATACATTTGTGCAGGCCTCTAATTCATACCAGGTGTGAGCAGTAGAGCAACAACTACAACAAAACAATAACTTTGACATTAGATTAACAGATATGAAACAATGTATTTTTCAGAAGACATTAGCAAAAAAAACGAGAGCAAAATACAATCAGATGGGCTATCAACTCCACCTGGTATGAATTCGCCTTGATTCAGAGCTTTGTTGAAATGTTGCCAGAAACATTTCAATGTTTTTCCACAGTAAATACAGAGCACTACATCTGCAAACTGAACAGCACTGTTGCCAACTTTTTCTTACGATTGCCCACCAAATTTGTTCTGAAAAACGCTAGAAGCCGCTAAATTTTTTGTTTAGCGGTAATTGAAGTGAAAAAATAGCTAAAAATATAAAATTACATTTAAATTCCAGTATATTTAAATTTTAAAGCGATTTCTGTTCAGTAGGTTATGGCATTTAATTATGGCTATTATTCGATTGTATAATGACTAAGGGAAATTTAATAAAAATTAAAGAAAATTATTCGGGTAACCGACAGTTAGTCACATTCTAGGAAACTTGAAAGTAATTTTTATCAGATATAGGAACGATTTATTCTTTTCTGACAGTTAAACAATCAAACAACAACTTGTAAAATTTTTAGAAAATTTAGTTCATTTTTAGTACAGTTATATTTCAACGTTTATTAATAAAGCCCATTCCAAATGGTTGTGTAAGCAAGCATAACTTGGAATGTCGAAAATCCTCACAATGTTTTTAAGAACCTATTGCCCTCAGGCTTTTTGTTACAATACAGTTGCAATCAAATTCAAAAGTGTAACTCAATTTTACACTAGTAGAAACTAAGGCCTTTTGCTGATGTGACACAAATGCAACCCGCAAAAGACAAGAACACTTACTTGCCTACCGGAGCACATCCAGATAAAGTGGTTGTTTTGTTAACATCACATCCTGGTGGAGTAATTCGTCCCATATATTTTTGAAAAAATAAGATTAGTTTTGTGCTGTTACTTACGGTATTCGATACAATTTGTAAATGTTTTAAAAAATACCATGTCACCTACCACATAGTATATATCTTATTTTAACTGAAAAAACGGCACTAAACGTGCTATTGCTGATAATTTTTAACTGTCACTCTGTACAAAAAAAGTTTTTGCTCCCCCCAGCAAGTTTTCTTTGTTCAAATGCATTGGATATTTGACAAAAATTGTATCTCTTAAAATAAAGTTAAAAATCGCTAGATTTCCCGCTAACCGCTAAGCGACCTTTTTCACCACGATTGGCATTGCAAAAACGCTAGATTTAGCTGCAAAATCTCCAAATTGGCAACAGTGCTGAACAGAATACTGGGCTTAACTCACGAAAACAATACCTGATTAACGACACTAATTGCAATTAAAATGTAGAAGGTTGTCACTACTTTTTTAGGTACGCGTCTTCTGTTTAGATGTTTTTGCAACAATTGCCTCCGCTTTTATAATAGTTGCGTTCTAAGAAATTTTCATTTTTGATAGCTATAATTATCATATTTTTTTTAAATATGTTATGGCTAAAAAATTCGGCGATCAGGAAACCCTAAACAATTAGAAAAATAATCCGTAATGCAATTTGCCGTAAAACCAATGAGTTCAGTGATTGCAATTTATTTTCAATTAGTATTAGAGTATCCAATTAATTGGGTTTTAATTTTATTCGAGCAGACAATATATCGGCTTTGTAATTTAAATTTTCATCGATTAATCGATTAAGATTTTAAAATTACTCGCATTAATCGCACATATTTAAAAAAATTGTGTCCAATAAGAAAATACAACCCTACAAAATTTATCAATAATATATTTTTATATCGCAGAAAATATTTTGAACACAAATAATGTGGGTTCGACTTCTATAAAGTGTTTCATTACAACGAGTGAAGGTCTTTATTAGTATGATCGATAATTAAGTTAGAATTTAATTTGTAATTGCATTGTGACATTTAAACATAAATATGAATTATTTCATTAATAGTATGAACATAAAATTTTTCAGGAAGTGCAAATATTAATTGTTTACTTTAAGGAATTCTTATAGTAAGAGGAATTCTGAAACATGCTTAACTGATACTTAGAAACAGGCCAGTTTATATATTTAGATAAACTATACACTACTAAGAAGATTTGAATTATGTAGCATATAAATAGTAAAACCTTAAAAAAACACACGTTAAGTATGTTCATTTTTGTCCATATTGTAGGTATTTGTATAGTTATATGTATTATTTATTATTCTTAAAGAACAAATAAGAAGAAGTATTATTCTTAAAAGAACAAAAAAGAAGTAAGAAAGTGGTGATCTTAATAGAAATAATTTTAGTCGATTAACCAATATAATATGGTCGAGTTATCTTTTAATAATTTGCAATCTTTCTTCCTCGAACAATCAATCGACTTCAAATTCTACGAATAATCGAATGATGCTTGATCGAGTGGATACTCTAGTGCACACGTACCGTACGTAGTATTAGACAATAACTATGAAAATAAGTAATAGTAAACTACAGAAGGAAAGATCTGGATGTAAAAAATATCTCTTACATTTACTACTTAACAAGCAGAGATGAAAAATTTGGTACAATTTTAGGAAGTGCTTAAGGAAAATGTTTCGATATTGTACAAAATAACATAATTAAGATTTCTTGACGAAATCCTTTCCAAAATTATTGAATTTTAACAGGCATTTAGCATATTCACCAAATTTGTCCGGTTATGGTTAACGAATGTTTAGTCGAGTGAGATTAATTTAAACTAAAATTTTGGCTTTTCGTTTGAAAATAATTCTTTAAAAAATTTTAAAAATCACCAAACCCTGCGGTGATGTATTAGAGTAGCACTCATTTTTTAAATATTTCTTTAGGCCAGGAGTCACTATCCTACATGACAGCATGAAATAAGCAACCAAGAGATAAACCCCCACAACAAAAATGAAAAAAGGTTCCAAAATATGGGGACTTATTTCGTATGCAATAAAACGCCAGTTTTTTAAATGAAATAAGGCCCCAAGGAAATGAAATAACATACCAAGCAGAAATGATATAACACTCCATTATCGGGGGCTTGTTTCTTATAAAATAAAAATGAAATAAACCCGAAATGAAATAAATTACATTTAATATTTTAAAGAACATTTTCATTTTTGTTTATGAAACAAATACGATTTTGTTTTCGGTATTCGGCGATACCTTTTGCTGATATTTGCTTTACAAAATTTCAATAAAATAATATTCCACTAGATATCATTGGTACGCTTCGCTGCCCCCATCCTTAAAAATAAACACTTGTAGCTAAATTACGATGACATTTTTCATGAAATCAGTTGCATTAATACGGTTTTTTTAGGGCAAGAGGTGTAGAGAGGCAAGGAAAAACAAGAAAGTTCAAAAGAGAACTGAAGAAATTTCCTGATACGATTTCATGGTGTAAGGTACGTATTAATTGACTTACGTATGAAATTGAAGAAATTTCATGAAAAGATTTTGTGGTGTAAGTTACGTATTATTTTATATTATATTATATTTGCGACAGAGAATGTCAAAAACTTGTATATAATTACAATGAAACTTCTCTATAGTAAACTTCTATAAAATGAAGCCGCTGTTATGAATTCATTTAAAAAATACAGATTTTTCATTTCACTTTTCGTTAGTGTATTTTCATTTCTTTATAGTGAATTTCCATACAGTGAATGTTTATTACCAAAAAACAAGTTTGCAGATTAAATTTGAATTTTTTATATAATGAAGGGATTTTCTCTCCCCATGTAGATTCATTATAGGGAAGTTCGACTGTATTTACAATTTTTTGTTTTCCGTTTCTTCTTTGCTTTGAACAAAATATATTTTTTGTTTGGAAACTTCTTAAAAATTATTGCTTTTTTTGTGTCTAAATAATAGTTTAAGGCCCATTATTATAACTTGCCTTTAGCTAAAGTTAGGATTTTGTTGGAGCGTTAAGTAGTTTTTCGTTATAATAATGAGGATAATGCTCATTGCTATAACATATCCTTACAGTACGTAATAGGTAAAAGTGGTTTTTAGCTTACTTTTAAAAACGAAAAACTATTTATCGCTCCAACAAAATCCTAACTTTAGCTAAAGGCAAGTTATAATAATGGGCCTAAAAGTGAGATTTTAGCTGTGTCCGCTGCAACAACAGTTTTTTGATACGTATTGTGAGTTTGTTGGTGTTTTTATGTTAAAAAAAGTTTAATTGTTCTAAAATTTCAAAACTTTTTATTTTGTTTTTTGTTTCTTTATTTTATATTATAAGTTTTATGACATTCTCTAGCTCATTACACAAACAAAACTGCCTGTTGTTATTGTATTGTTGTATTTGTAGCTCTAGCGAAGCGACCGTGTAACGTTAATACACCCGGGTACTATGCTTTAAAATTGCGAACATTTGGAGGAAAAACATTTTGAATTCTCTTTTGTTTTTCGTTTGCGTTCACACAAAAAGCAAAAACAATTTCAACAGTCAACAAAGCGTATCGCTGAGTACCGAACACAAAAATGATTTTCTATTTCCCACCCGTAATATGCTCCAAAGTAAATGTTTCCCTTCCAAGTATTTTTGTGTCTAAACTCAAGTAAGAGTGCTATATTCCGCCATGCCATACTATTTATTTTTGTAAAAATTCTCAATATTATTTCGATAAATAGTTTTGTAAAAATTTTTTTGAAAAATTTATCGAACATTTTTTGTAATTTTGAAATTTGTTTGTAAAATTTTATCGAAATTTGTTTGTAAAATTTTATCGAAAATTTATTGTAAAAATTTTATAGATTTTTTTTAATTTCATTGAAAATTTTTTGGAAAAATTTTATCGAAAATTTTTGAAAAATTTTATCGATTTTTTTTTTTGGAAAAATTTTGCTAAAATTTTTTGTAAAAATATTATTGAAAAATTTTGTCAAAAATAAAGAAAATAAAGAATTTTTTTTTTAATTGCTAAAATCTTTTCTAAAAATTTTGTCAACAATTTTATTGAAAATTTACAGAAAAAAAATTTTAAATTTAGGACGTTCCTCTAGTATATATTGCTTTAGAATGGTCAAACTAAAACCAATGGGTGGGTCATATTGACCCCAATGTGCCTTTTGACTGCTCCTGGTAAATCAAAGCCGAAAGGCCCTACCAACCTCAAAACAACCAAAATCGCCCCTCGCAGGGTTTATTGATCCCCCTAGATCTGTATACACTCCATCTACTGGTTGCGGTCGAATATTAATTTAAGAAAAGAAAGTAAAAGAGAAAAAAATAAAAACAACGTAAAAAATATAGGTGGAAGTAGTTTTTATCCCACAGCCTCGAGGGGAATGGCCTGATGTTGCTGAATTCCATTAGCGAAATTTTCTGTATGTTTTTTTTACCAAATGTTCGCCGGTCTAAATTAGGACTTAGGTTCATTCATACTATTGTAGATGATACCGCTTAACTTTGTTTGACAATAATGTAGCTGAGAATACGTTAAATAAATGCTATTAACAGTTTATGCCAAAAAAATTATTCTTGCCCTTTTTAAAATAGAAAGTTAATAAATATTTTTTTACTTTATTCAGCATAACTTACATGGCCTCTTAAATTTTTTAACGTAAATACGCTTTGAATTATGCCGTGGCTACAATTTTCGAATAAGTTATGCTGAAAAAATAAAACTTTAAATTTTCTTTTCTGCATTAATGTTAATAGAATTGATTTAACGAATCCTCAGCTACATTATTGCCAAAGTTAAGTGGTATCACCTAGTATGTATGAGATATTAGACAAAAGTTGATGATACATTTTTTGAAGGGCCGACTAATATTCAGAATCTTTCGAGGCCCATAAATAAAAATTGGTCACCAATTCCGCCAAACCAGTATAGGGTTTCACTACCCATTGGTAGCAGTAACAGTATTGTGACTAATTTAAATAACTACTGACTAAAATTTGACCATATCAAATTCTTGAAATATTAAATTCTATATATTAAAAAAAAATGTTATTAATATGTAAAACTAGACATTTTCAGCAACAGTGAAAATAAAAAATCTACCATTGCGGTCAACTCGCTAATCGATTCCATTTTTTCTTTTTACTTTTGGTAAAATTTTAGCGACTAGTTACTTACATATATATTATAGTCCCAAAACTGTTTTCTTGAGCACAATTGGGACAAAACGTTGAATTTGTTATATCTAAATTTACATACATACATACATACATACATACATACATACATACATACATACATACATACATACATACATACATACATACATACATACATACATACATACATACATATGTATGTTGAAGTTGGCCATTGCCACCACCTGAAAAATTGGGAACAAGAATGAAAATAAATATATATACATACATACATATGCATATGTATACATAGCAACATTTTCCATGGAAAATTTTTACGTTTTTACCTTTTCCTCTGTAGCCATTGACTTTTAAATGTTTCAATATTTTGGCATTATATAATTTTTTTAATAGAATAAATTTCCTTTTCGAAGTCTTGCAAAAATATGATATTAAATTTGTTGCTATTTTTCCAATGCATGACATGTTGCCGTTTTTTGCGAATGTGTGAATGGGCCAAAATAAACAAACAAAAATAAAATTTCTTAATAATATTTGCAAAGTTGTCGTATAATTAACTGACTTCATAAAATGTGAAGGTTACCAAATCGTCTAAGTTAGCGCGTAGAAATCAGTTAATTCTGACCCTATTTAAATTTTTTATTTGAATGCTTATAGATTGGTTTCATTAAAAAAAAGTTCATAATTTTAATATAGTTTTTGACATTAATCAGGTTTTTTTAAGAGAGAATAATATCTATTTTACTGTCAAAATCCATATAAAAAAATTTAAAAAATTTTTCCTCAAATTTCCCCTCCCTTACGCTATCACCTTGTTTAATATGCCTTGATTCAAATAAAAGAGTTTTTAAAAATCAAAAAATATCAAAAAACCATTTGTTTGGAAATATTTTAGTAATAATTTTTTCTGTGCTCTCTCCAAGTAATCTTTATTTCTTTTGAATACGTTTAAATTGTTATTTCGTCCATTCTACTATTTTTTTTGTGCTAAGAATTGCAAACCATTAAAATAAAAGGTGGTTAAATTTTAAGGGCCTATGTTGATTATCACACAAATTAATGTCATTTCTTTTTGTTTTGATAATATTGATATGGTTCAATTATGTATGGAACAAAATATCGGCCGATTCTCCAAATTTTCGATGACGCTGAGGAATAATTGAGGTTCTATGCCGTTAATGTGTGAATTATCTCATCTTTAGCTCTTAAATTGTGGCTGGCTTACCGACGTACACCTTTTCTTTCAAATAACCCCAAAGAAAGAAATCAAATCACATGATCTTGGCGGCCAATTGACATCGCCACAACGTGAGATAACAACGGTCATTAAATTTGTAGCTCGATTGTGTATCTTTCCATGGTTCAAATTGAGTTAGTCTAAAATTGAGAAATGTCAAATTAAATGCAAAAAAAACTTGGCGTTTAGGTGTGGTTCACATTCAACATCGGCCCTTAAAATTTAACCATCCGATACTATCGGAACACAAACATTTTAGTCGTTTAAGTAAAATCCTAAATAGTTCTGGTTTTCGTCCAATGATTTACAGTTACGGTCTGACATTCGTCATCCACTGAATAGTGAAATACTTTCTCATTTTTTATGTTCAGTAGTGCAATTTACTAACCTGTTTCAACAATTATCACATCGTTAACAAAATTAAACAACCAGTTCACACATACACTGTAATACTGTCATCTGTTCATCTATACAGTAACTTTTTCCTGTCTGTCTGCCTGTGTTCGCATCATGTAAAAACTACTGGATCGATTTTAATAAAAATTTGTAAGGTACCTTAGTATCTATATGTTATTATATCTATAGCTTTAATAACTGTGGCTACAAGGAAAAACTGCCTATCTTTTATTCTGTATTTTTGAAGTAGACCTCTTTAACACCTTGTAGCGAGATCTTATTAATTTATTCTCATTGCAGTTAAGAATATTTCTTGCTGTCGGAACTTATAAGTATATGTCGTTCTACATTCTTAAAAATAACACATTTAAATAAATGAGTTATTCACAATGACAAAACTTAATAGCTTAAGTCGACTTAAGCAGTTGTTCCTTTGTGCCACAGATATATACATACGTACATAATATGTATGTATGTGCTATGAATTAATTTTTATACAAATAATAAAACTTTTATATTTTTTATTTCAATTTTTTTAATCATCCAGCATACAGTTTTTTGTAGTCTACTTGGTGCTTTTCGCTTATTTTGACTGAGATAATAGAATTTGTGTCATTAAAAATAGTTAGTAAATCAGATTTGTACTTCAGAATTTAACATAAATGGGAAATTTTAAAATTGCAGAACCTACCCTATAATTTAATTATTATATCAATAAAATTGCACAAAATTACCCCGTAGTAATCAACTTCAGTGTATTTATGTTTTGGGTCTCATGTGTAATTTTTTTTAATTCATTGAGTGCTAATTAATTAAAAGATACACATGGTTTCGGTACTTCATATTATGTAATAAAAAATAATAAAAAATATAAAGAATGCAAGAATGAAATAGGAATTATGTAGGTATGTATTGGTTTGATTCAATAGCTTTAAAGGTTTTGATTTGTTATAACTTTGTTTAATTTACTGTCGTAATGTAGCAAGGAATAATCTGCTAAATTGGTTTGTATCTTTGATAAACTTGCGTGTAAAAGATGTTAGGGCAGACCTTTTGGTATTTGATGTAAAACTAATGAATCATTAAGAGTTAATTACACACTAAGTAAGAGTAAATTTGTATTTACGTCAAATAGTTTAATTGTTCACACAATCACTTACAAAGCAAATAAAGTTTAATTCCACAGTTGCTTGTTGGCACAGATATAAAAAACGTAATTCGCGGTTTTTTATTTAAAATAAAAAAAAAAATACAAACACACAGTTGAAAAAAATAATTTCTACAATTAACGTTGAAGGAGCAAAAAATATAGTTTTTTTGTAACACTTAATTAATTATTAGGTACCAAGGAAATTTATTTATGTTTTTTATTTATTTATTTTCTTTTAAATTCTAAGAAATTTATGAGTAACAATTATTTTTGAGAGATTTTTTTTTTTTTGTTTTTTTTTTTTTTTGTATTACAAATTACAAATTAACGTATTTCAAATTGTTTTTATGTTTTAAATAAAAAGAGAAAGAAAGCGAACCAACGCATCCGTTAAATGGCGCGTTTACTTTAATAGTGGACTTTTGGTAAACAATTCTTAACAATTTATTTAGTCTCAAATAAAATCCAACACATTTTGAAAAACTGTGGAAAAGCTTTTTAGTTTTCATTTGCAGACTGTGCATTGTATTAATGAATTTGTTTCTTTGTATGAGTGTATCTGCAAATAAGTAGTTCGTAAATACAATTTATATTTTAATTTTCTTTTTTGTATTCTTGTTCAGCCAGACAAGTTAGGAAAATCAAAACAAATTTTGACAGTGTTTTTTATTTCTTTTTATTTTTTTGAGAAAGCTTTTACATGCTTAAGGTTTTGAAAGCTCAAATATTTTACTACTCGTATAAAGAATAGGGTGATAAAATGATCCATGTCCCCAAAAAGTGGAAGTCTTTTTGTTCAGCAATCACGTCTAAACGGCTAAGCCGGTTTTAATGCAACTTAAATCGCAGACATTTCTCTCTTGTCGAAAATTTGGGATAAAAACGGGTGGGATAGATCAGCGAGTGTAAAAGTTATAAAGCAAATAGTTTTTATTATTTATTTAACGCACTTTGAAAACTAGTTCCCTCAGTACTCAGTTTTAGTACCTTGGTGGATGGTATTATGCGTATATTTTCAATCAGCATAACCTAACTTAAAATTTGTAAAATAGAAACAAAAGGTTTGGTTTACAAACAAAAGACGACGTACTCAATTAAGCTTTCCGAATGAGCTTAATTGAGTACTTAGTCTTTTCTTCACTCACAAATATTTAAGATGAGCTTGAAATATCTTTATGTTAAAAATTTCTAACTTAATGAAAATAACGTTAAAGAAATTAAACACAAAAATGTCCTTATGCAAAAGAAATCCTATTTCAAGTCTACTTTAAAGCAAAATGTATATGAAAATTTTGTCTACTTGAAACTTTATTTATTTTGTATAAGGGTAAAAATGTTTAAGTCTAATAAAAATAATTTCCATGCTCCCTAGGCAGTGACGTTCTTTTGGTAATATGTTCATATCTAAATCCAAATCGATGATTCGGAATACAACCTTTCTTACTTAGAATTGGGTCCGGCTAAGTTATTAAAAACTTCTCAAGAAGCTTTGACTACCCCTATTGGACTGATTTACCAACATCGACTGGGGGCAACTCACCTTGCATTTGAGGTAAAAACATTTTTCAAATGGCCACCAAATGGATTGGCTTTTTCAGAATTATTCCTTATCCAACCTCACAAAGGAGATTTATGTATGACTGGTCTCTTAAGGTTTCGACACGCATGCCGTAATGTGGAGTTGGGTCAAGGTGTTCCAGGTAATGTTTTTTTTTAATATGAGAAAAATTATATATAACGAACTTAATTTGGTTTCAGTTTGTTTTATTAAAACATAAAAATCTTAAAATGAGTAATTTTTTTAATAAAGAAAATATATTCATATAAATCAAGGTATATTTATCTTACTAGGTAGTGTCGTCCGCCCAGCTGATGTAGTAGTTCGACATGTCAAAAGTTGTATGTGTTCAGAAATTTTATAGTGTAGAAGTGAAAAGGCAATAAAACACATACAGGCCTTCTCAATTTTCTCCTATGCTTTTTGACATTTCGAACTACAAAGCAACAACAAAATGCCATGTTGTTCTTGCATTGTTGTATTTGTTGTAGGGACGCCACTACCTAGTAAAATAAATATACCTTGATATAAATACTACATCAAAATTTATTTGTTTTGAAGTCTCCACAATAATAGTTTTCATAAAAATAGTTTTATTTAAAATTATCGAGTAACCCAATTTAATGAACAAGTTATCGATTTGACGATTGATCGTAATTTGGGGATTTTTGCCAAAAAAAAATAGCCAATTTACGATTTGACAATTTTTTCTTACAAGTGACGATTTTATACAATGCCAAAAATAAAATACAAAGTCGCTCCTCTTCAATAGACACATTAATTTAAAGATTTATTATGTCCTTTTTAAAATTATGTATACGATTGTTTAAAAATGTTGTTTCTCCTGGTCTTCCGGTCTTGAAAGTGTTGATAACACTCCAAAACATATTATTATCATATCCTTTAAACTGGACGATTATTTAGACAGTAAATAGCGTAAAAGCGAAAGGAATAAAATAAATACTTATAAGGAACCAACAAAAAAATGTTTCTATAATAATTGGGTTTATTTAGAAATGAATAAAAACTAGAAAATCATTTAGAAAAAACTTAACGATTGTGAAGAAAGTGAGATTAATTGTCTTAGTTTATATGTGAAGTTGTCTGTCCATATTATAAGAAGATTTGATTTTAAATGTTTTAAAAAATTAAAATCCTTTATTCCTATGAATTAAAATAATAAAACTAATTAACTTTTTGATATAAAATTGTAATTATTTCCTCAGTTTGAAGTTTTAGTTCCGCCTAAATCATAAATAACGGGACATTTTTTCGCCAAAAGTTATTCTTAACATTACAAAATTGTTCTATTCGTCTGCCAAGTTAGAGTTAAATTTTAATTTTTTAATAAATAACTCGATTGAAGGTATTATTTATGAAATTGTTATTATATTGTAAAGAAAACCTAACTGAAAAAATGTTAATTTCAAAATTTAAAAAAACGTACAAGTATTCTAATATAGTTTTTTATCTTTTTATAAACATTTACATACGTAAGAATGTATGTATGACTTAGTTTAAGAAAATGTTTTAATTTATATTCTAATATATATGAGCCCTTGATTATGAAAGTGGTATATGTCATATATTTCTTGTTTCGAGATATTAAGAGGTTTGCATTTTAAAGAATTAAAAAAGTTTTTTGACAGTTAAATAGTGCCAACAAATAAGTATTTATTATGATTGTGAAATTTTTAGCCATTTTTAAAAGGAAATGTGGTTTTGAAAGGTTGAAATGACTTATACCATTTTCAAAATATTAGAAATTAAAATTGTAACTAAGCAATTTATTTTTTAGTACTTAGGGAAATAAAGTGCTTGTGGAAAATTGGTGGGATATAGGGTAGTAATTCCATCATATCTTGACGTTCTTCTTCTGTTATTGGTCTAATGGTTGTATATAAAGGAAGCAAATCAATATTTTCGTATATTCTTGGCCTTCCTCTATTAGGTGAAAGATCTAACACTTCTCCATTGGTGTTTCTCTTTCTTTTAGTCGTTGATTCTCCCAGTTGTTTCGTCTAAATGAAATCTTTCTGAGCCATTTGTTCTACCAAAAAGGGGTTTCTTTTTTTACAGAATTCTATTATATTATAATAGTGCTCAGGAATGTATAAAAATTCGATTTTTAGGGTTCCGTACACAAAGTGTAAAAACGTAACCCTATTGTTTTCGCTACAATGTCTGTCCGTCTGTCAGCGCCTTTTATCTCTGGAACCGTAATAGGTAGACTCTTGAAATTTTCACAGATGATGTATAGCTGTTGCTGCTATAGCAAAAAATACTAAAACTTATAGGGTGTTCCGATAGAGAGGTATTATTCACGAATATGTGCCTATTTCGTGAACTGTAGGTGGGACACACTTGAAATTTACAAATAGTAATTAAAACTTAGTTCACTATAGAAACAACTATACAAAAATAAAACTAAAAATTAAAGGGTGTTCCGATAGTGGTGTGATTTGCATGTATAAGGCCTAAGTTTCGAACCATAATAGGTAGATGTTTGAAATTTTCACAGCAGGTGTATAGCTGTGGCCGCTATAGAAGCAAATACTTAATCTTATAGGGTGTTCCGATAGAGAGGTGTTATTTACGAATATGTGCTTTTTTCTTAACCTGTAGGAAGAATGCACTAAAAATATGCAAGCAGTAATTAAAACTTAGTACGCTATATAAACAAATCTAAAAAAAAATCCTAAAAATTAAAGGGTGTTCCGATAGTGGTGTGATTTTCATGTATAAGGCCTAAGTTTTGAACCATAATAGGTAGACTCTTGAAATTTTCACAGAAGATGTGTAACTGTAGCCACTATAGCAACAATTACTAAAACTTATAGGGTGTTCCTAAAGTGACGTGTTATTTGCCTTTATGTCTTTATTTTTTGAGCTTTAATTTAATCTATGTTCGCGTTATAAGCAAGTACATACAATATTAAACATAAAATTAAAGGGTGTTCCGATAGTGACGTGATTTGCATGTATGTATATGGCCTAAGTTTTGAGAGATAACAGGTAGACTCTTGAAGTTTTTACAGGAGGTGTTTTACTATGGCCACTATAACAAATAGTAAAAATTAAAGGGTGTGCCGACAGTGACATGATTTGCATAAACATTGACTAATTTTTTAACCATAATAGATAGACTCTTGAAATTTTCACAAATGGTGTATTACTATGACCCCTACAAAAACAATAAAAATTTAAAGGGTTTTCCGACAGTGACGTCTTTTGCATGTAAAACGACATATTTTTTAAACCGTAATAGGTAGACTCTTTCAATTTGTACATAAGATGTGTTGCCATGGCCTTTATGACAATTACTAAAAATTATAGGGTTTTCTGACAGTGACATGTTTTTCACTTATAGTAACTTATTTTTTTATTATTAATAGGTAGACTCTTGATATATTCATAGAAAGAGAATTGCCATGGCCGCCATAGAAAATAACAAAATTAAAGGTTGTTCCGACAGAGACATGATTTTTACGTAAATAACCTTATTTTTTGAACCATAATAGGTATCCACTTTAAATGTTTACATTAGATGTTGTATTTCGGCCGCTGTAACAATTACTAATATCTAAAGGATGTTCCATCAGTGACATGTTTTTCACGTATATTACCTTATTTTTTGAACCGCAATAGACAGGCTGATGTATATTTTTATAGATAGTGTATTACCATGGCCGCTATAACAAAAATTGCTAAAATTTAAAGGGTGTTCCAACAGTGATTCAATTATGACTTTAATTTTAAAATTAAAGGGTGACTCATAAAACATGAAAAAATTAACAACTTGAATTTTTAAAGTTGTACTAAACATAGTACGGAACCCGACGTGTGTGAGTCTAACTCGCACTTCACAATTTATTTAATTTTAGTTTCTATTAAAGCAAAATTGCAAAATTTTGCAAACATAAACTTCTGACTTCCGTACATTTAGTTGAAACTTAAAACTATATTTTCTCATATATCCTCCGTAATTTCTGGATAGTCGTTGTTTTATTAATTGTTTTCGAACCAATCCATACAGAACCAAATTCTGCTTTTCGAAATTTGCTAATTTCCAAAATGAATTTGGAACAAAGAAAATCTTTATTTTCGAAAACTTTAACACTCAAATGCTTAGAGTCTTTTGTTTTATATTCTTCTCCACCATTTCTGTTAATTTATCTTATACTTTGTGCATAATTACGTTGATTTATTGTCCTCTTTCTTGATTTCATGTTGCTTTCTTCCATTTGTAAGGGTTCCGATTTCTCTTTTGAAGTATGAACTGATTTATCGGATGACGATATTAGTCTTATTCGCTTCCATTTCTTGGGAGCATAACTTATACTTCTTCGCAGTATAATGTCTACAATTAACTAAAAATTGTGCATTTTTACATTAATATGATTACCTGATCATTCCTGAACCGCTATCTAAAGACGTGACAAAATTAATAATAATTATTTTGCCAAACTTTGAAAACAGACTCATTTATACCACTATTAAAATATACAGTAACTGCATTTTGTTTACCAACTCAATTTATCAACTTAATTTTTATTTTATACTGCAAATTATTTCAGATTATGTTATTTTATTAGGATTTGATATAGAGTAGCTCATAAACTAGATTTTTAAAATTTTTGGCTTATACCACTTTTAAAATCAATGGCTCATATGTATATGAGTTCCTCTAACTCCCATTGGAGCATAGGGCGCCTAATTTATATTTTGAGCTGGATTTAAACGTGAATTTTTATATTCGCTTGATTGTTTATAACAAAAATATAAATAAATAGTTCAAAAAGTACATTTTGAGTGTCCGTTTTTTTGACGAATTATCAGGAAATTAACGATTTTTTCTTAAATTTACCTGGCAGCCCTGGGGGCTTATTACGTATTTTGATTCGAAAGAAATCTTTTTCGAAACACAATGTTAAAGTCATATAAATTCGAATGATTTCCTTTTCGCAATAACCCCCCTGATCGGGTGCCCTCGCAGGCTAGTAGGTAGTGTGCTGGTATATTGTTCTTAGGGTTGTATGTTCGATTCCCACCAAAGAATCTGAGGGTTTCACTAAAACGAGTGAATTTCTGCGTAACTATGCTCAGTAAATAAAGTTAAAATATAATTTGTAATTGTATTAATTAAATTAAAAAAAATGTATTAATTAAATAAAATAAAATATCAACATATTTTGGTTTTAAGCTAGATATTCTATCTAAAAGAATGGTTCTGCTTTGCTTTCGGACACTGTCAAAGTTTCAGTTATATAAAAATAACGCAAGGCACATAATTTTATAAATGACATCTGATTAGCGTTGTTCTGTTAATTTACTTAACACTATCGACGATAGTATCGCTATCGAAGAAAATAGTCCAATGAAAACAGAACTATCGATAGTACTATCGATTGTTTGCCAGCTCTAGCGATTAACATCTGCTCCAAGTGTACTTGCTTCAGGCTTAGAGTAGTTATTTAAATTATGTGTATGGAATTACTTCATAATGAAAAAAAAAAATTAAATTTACTCACCATTATCTTAAATGTTAAAATATTTTGTTGCACATTTGGAATCGTTTTATGTTTTTTAAATTAAAAAACTTTTTACTTTAGGGAATTTTTACAAAAATTGATACTTATAACACAAAAAAAATCAAGCCAATCGAACGAATAATAAATATAGAAATGAATAATTAGAAAAAAATATATGTATGTACATATGTATGTACCCGTATGTACTTGATGTCTCGTTTTAAATGTATGAGAATAAAAAATGAAAAGTAATAAAAATAAAACACAAACAAAAAAAGTAAGTTTAGGCAACAAAACAATAAAAAAATTAAAACCGGTTTTGTTAATTCTTGTGAAGGAGGATGTACCAGTATATGAATAAATGTTACTTTTTGTTGTTGCTGTTTTATATATTGAATATTTCGTTTTACGTGTTTATACAATATTTACAAAAGTGTTGTTTGTTATCAGTTGAATAAACTAATCAATGTGACCATTTCAGTTGGTTTGCATCTACAATTATTAATTTTAAAAAATGGTTAAACTTCAGGCATTTAGGTTTTTCAAATGACAAATTTATTTTTTTATGCCATACATGAATAGTGATACCCATGTTTGGGTAGAAAGCCTTAATGTACAAAATTATACAGTTTTTAAGTTCTAACAAAAAATATAAATTATTGTTAATTATAGTTAACCAAAGTTCCCATACATAAAATCCGGCAATGTAGAAAATCACAGTAAGCCAACAATGCAAAAAAACAATAAGCGAAAACAAAAATCTACAACCATAGAGTTCATATTTATAACAAAACAAAGTTGTATAATTTTTAAACTTATAAATAAATCTACTTAAATTGAAACATAACTTGACAGGCATCCTAATTTGTTGGGACCCGATCTGTTCAGAAATATTCAATACAACAGTAACCGAAGCTAAGAGAGCTACTCGGAAAATATGGGTTTCTGTCAGTTTCTGTACTACTGTACTGTTATTTTTCTTTAGAAACATGCACATTACCTACCAGTCATAATTTGTTATTTGACTATCTCTGATGTTAAATGAGTCCTATGTTTTGAGTCAAATGAAAACTTAATAAGTTCCGTTATATCGAAATACATACATACATGTATATCAACCCTGAAGGAAATTTGGGGCAATTGCCCCCATGTCACCACTTTTGTCAACTATTATGGTGACGCCTTGGCGACATTGTCAAAAAATCGTCTACTTTTTTGTATTTGAAAAAAAATATGTTTATTTTAAATATTCAAAAAATCAATATACATAAATTGTGTTTCAAATCATCAAAACCGCATAACAACTTACTGGACATTCTGGCGGAGTATAGAATTATGCTAGACAGAATTGTTAAGTAAAATATGGTTTGTAGACCTTATTTTTCCCAAGTAGGAGTGATTAAAACTTAAAAGAACTGGACGCTATTTTAGCCATTAGAAAAAAAAAAGAGATTGCGTGATTATCCATATGTGTTTAAAGTTTTAATAGGTAAACAGTTTGTTGTTTGTTTTAAGTTTTGTAACAATTAAAAATTTTGACAATTATTCTTTTTCATAATATTTAGATGTCATTTCAACTTTTAGTGAATTTTTGGAAAAAACGCTTCGAGCAGCATTTCAGCGGCACAAAAGGAAACTTTTTAAATAAATAGGTCGAGACAAAGCAAAATCAAACGGAAAACAAATGGATGAAGACACTTCAAACAAATATTAATTTTTAAAATTTTTTAACTTAAATTATTTATAATCATACTCTTAACAATCTTATTGAAATGTTCGTAATAATTAAGTTAAACTTAAATTTTTTATAATCATAGTCTTGAATTGTTCATATTAACATACGAAAAATTTAAATTTTTAGATTTTATGTTAGAAAACGGTTATGAATTAGTACTTTTTAGTCATTTATTTATTTTTTAATAAACCCACAAAAGTTAAGAAAATATGCATTTTCATTGTCCAATCTATTTCAGAAAAATACCAAAAATGTAGACTAGAATTACTAAAATGTACTAGTGAATCACTAGTTCCAATGTCTGCCTATGGTCCCAAAACAACTACCTAGTCAATAGTACCAATGTCAGTAGTGGATTTTCAATGACATGCGCATGTTAAATGTCTATAGTAAATAGCATTGTCTGGGGTATAATGACACTAGTACTGGTGACTGTTTCAATAGTAAGTCAGTACAGATTCACTATTGACATTTCCTGCAGGGAAGTAAAGGCACACAAAAAAACAGAGCATACAGAAGTATCAAAAATATAAATAAATTATTAAAGTTAAGCTAAGTTCTTGTTCTCTCTGACTACTAATAGGATTGGAAGAATATATTTTTGAAATTAGGTGAATAATTTTTAAAGAAAAATAGAAAAATTTAATTAGACACTAGCAGAATATAATGTGTTTTCTACATCCCTACACCCGCCTTCAGCATACTTTGGGTGAAGTTAAGTTGTAAACATCATCTATTTAACCAACCAAACTTAGATAATGGAAAATTAAATTCAATCATCTATCGTCAGTTGTTGAGAACGAAGTCTACCACTTCCTAAAGCTTCCCTCTTGTTCTGATGTTTTTCTTTATTATTTACCTAATAATATTTGTTATTGCCTTTAGCCAACTTTCGGTTAGCTTGCTTTTAATAATAATGTTTTGTTTGAAAAATAATTTTTAACCGTTTACAAAATTATTTTTACTGGATTTGCATTTCGCTTACAAGTTTATTTGGTTTTCAAATACTCGAACTAGGTATATAAATCTTTAAGCTTTTTAAAGCATTCTTTCTTGGAACTTTAGCAACATTTTTTTGCTTTTTCTTGATCTGGTCACACTGAAAGTACCACAAGCAAGCAGGGTTATCAGAATCTTTTTCACCTATTTCGCCGAACTCAATGTCGCAAATAGCCAAAAATAGTGTTAGTTTTACATACTATGTAATGTAAGAAATATTTATGTTCAAACACATATACGTAACAAAACTAGAAATAGAATAAAACTAATTTTTATCTGGAATATATAGGAACTGAATGGAAGGAAAGGAGCGAAACAAAAATATGAATTAAAGACATTTCGACTGTGACGTTTTTAGGAATTCCCGGATAATTATACCCATTAGCATTTTCTTATATGTATATTATATTGCATACATACTAAGGCGAATTCATACCAGGTGTGAGCAGTAGGGCAACAACAAAACAACAACTTTGACATTAGGCTAGCTGATATACAACAATGTATTTTTGACAAGACATTAGCAAAAAAACAAAAGCAAAAATAATCAGCTGTGCTATCGCTTACACCTGGTATGAATTCGCCTTGAAACATACATACATACATCTATTAAAAGTTTTATAATTTATAAATTTCGTATTAAGGCTGTATATTGGGGAAATCGAAAAAAAAACGAAAATATTAAACATCCACTGGAATAAACAAAACACTTGTTTTTTTTGGAATGAGAGGCACGTCAATGTACGAGTATTATCGATAAAAGAAAGAATTTAAATTCAAGAGAGCAAACGGATTAAATGAGTAGTTGTTGTATTAATAACTTTTTAGTTTGATTTTTTTTTTTTGTTTTTACTTTCATGGATTTAAACCGTGAAAATTAATAACGAGTTTTAACATTTATTATTTTCATGCCGATGCCATGAGTAAAAACTTCCGTTATGTGTTATGTAAACCCACTTCTCACTTTCTTTAATATGTATAAACTTTATTAATAATTTCAGCAAAATGCACTATTCAAACCCGGTATGATCCGCTTGATGCCACGATTTATAACAACGCTAAGCACTGACTAACAGCATATTGGAAAAAAATAAAAAAAACATTCTCTCACATACATACACCTATAAACAATTTTTTACACTAATTGCTTTAAATTTTTATCAATATTTCTACACAATCGTTACTTTTCAACGTTAACTGAGCCCCATAATATTAACTTGCTGAACGACTAGTTGACGTACTCACTGGCCAACAACGTTGCCGCTTTGGTATTTTTTTCTATGCAGGAGTTGGTAGTTTAGTTGGTTTATTAAAAATGTTTTAAGCTTTGGTCTGAAAAAAATGTTTCTTAATTTAAAATTTAAAAATTAAAAGTTAAAATTACTTTTACATAAAACAACTCGTAGTCAAACAAGTAAAAGTGCTATATTCGGCCATGCCGAATCTTCTATACCCTTCACCACGGTGATTTGATTTATACAGTCATGTACAGCATTATCCATATTGTTGACTCTTTACTTAAATAAATTCGTATGAGAAAAAATCATTATTCATGAGTTAAAAAAATAGAAGACAAATGAAAACAAATTCCGTTTGCTACAATTGTCGCCGTGTTGTCAGCTACTTAATGATATTGAAGCCGACAGCTACATCGTAAACTCTGACATTGTTGTAGAAATACTTATTTTGCTTTTATAAAATTAAAAAACTTTTTCAAAAAATTATAAATATTTCCTCCAAAACTTTTTTTGCATATGAATTTTTAATTTGCAATTTTGTGACATTTTCTTTTGTTGAATCAAATAGAAATAAGCCTAAGTTGACGACAGCCACAACGATTCATTTTTGACAGTTTGTGGTCGGTATTCTGATGATTTCTATGTGTTTAATGCACCTAGGTTTTAAAACAGAGATATCATCTATTTAAAAATCAAACGCATTTAAAAAAAATATGTTACTCTATATACACACATACATACATATGTATATTCTTAATAACTATTAAATACATGTTATGTTACAGTCATGATTTTCATTTTCAAAGAAATATTGAAATTTTTGTTTTAATTTTTCGAAAATTGTGTGTAAAAATTTTTTTAAAACTTTTTTGGAAAATTTTATTCAAAAATTTTTTGGAAAATTTTTTTTTTTTTTTTTCATAATTTATTTATTGTATCTTCAATAATTTTTGAACTAACAATAATTACTCGTATCTTAAGTCTAAAATAAAATATTCTTTTTAAGTCCAGCCAGTGCTAGACAAAAATAATGTTTGTTTCACGGATTTCGAAATCATTTGCGGGTCATCCCTCTAATGTACGGCCAAGAAAAGCAGTATCTCTTCTTTTTAGTCGAATGTAACCAGGTTCATTCAGCATGTTACGCGCCAAAGGGTTTGGATGGAAAATTAAAAAAATTTTTTTTTACGAATATTTTTCTGTAAAAAATCTTTTTAAAATGCTTTGTAAATTTTTTTGTAAAAATTGTAAAAAAAATTTTAAAATTTTTTTTTAAAAAATTTTTTCAAACATTTTTTTTTTAATTTTATTGAAATTTTTTTGTTACATTTTGGACCTTTCTCCAATCTATATTGAGTTAGAATGGTCAGACTAAAGCAAAAAGAAATCCTTACAAAAAAAAATTTCATCATATTGACACATGGGGGGTCCTTTTAACTGCTCCTATTTGTCAGTGGGTACCCTGTGGGTCCATTGGCTACCTCTATGCTTATTGCTTTCTATTAAGGTCTCTAATACAAATCAAAGCAGAAAAACCCTACCAATCTAAAAAACAAACAAAAATCGCCCCTCGCAGGGGGTTATTGATCCCCCGAGATCTGTATGCACTCCTTGCGATCTACCTGTCACACTCTAATATTTATTTGACAAAAAAAGGCAAAACAGAATCATTAAAGCCGAAAAAAACTTAAAAAAAAAACGTAAAAAAATATAGGTGGGCGTGGTTTTTGGCCCGTAGCCTCCAAAGGAATGATCCGATCTTGCTGAATTGCAATACCAAAATTTTCGAAACTATGCCTGACAGATTGGTGTGCTTAAATTTTTTGTATCTCTTCTGGTGCCTTGGCAAATGACATTACCACACTAACACGGACAGACGGACATCGCTTAATCAACTTCTCTATAAATAAGGATCCAGAATATATATACTTTATGCGGCGGAAATGAATATTGTAGAAATTACACACGGAATCACAAACTTATATATACCCTTTCCACCTGTGGTGAAGGGTATAAAAATGTAACATTCTATTTAATAAAGGTCTTTGATACTTCTTTTTATATACATAGTATATACTACTTAAAAGAACTCTAAAAATAAAATTACTTAACAGTAATAGAGAGAGGAGAAAGGGTAGCCACTTTTATTAAACGAGTGGCTTCGACTAGCGTTGCTGATATCAAAAATTTTTTAAACGATCACTCGCATCATAAAAATCATCGTGTAACAAAAAAGCGGAAATAAGATTGCCAAGCTACATAAACTCTAAAAGGAAAAAAATGGAATCACAATTGTAGCATGCAGAGCTAACTATGAAAGTGTTTTGTATCACCATAATCTTTCATATTTAACTATTTATTACTTGTCGGCACTAGCGGCTTAATATTATTCAGATTCTTCGATAGCCGGTCTCTTAATGTGACTAAACACTTCATTGAAGAGAGTGCCACTGAATATATTGCCAAAGAAAAAGGCAACTCTTCGTAAAAGAAAGATAAGAAATAAGCAAAATCTATGTTGTAGTTCAGCTAGTTCTTGAATTTTCTAAAAACGAAAATTTGCAATTTTTCGTACAATTTGTTTAACATATCTGCAGCTACTAAGCAGGTTTGTGAAACAATGTTATGAATTTTAGTACGGATTATTTAGATTTTTTTACCTAATCAAATATCTCAATCCGTTTTTGGATAGGTAGATTTCGAAAAATAGAGCCAATTTAAGAGAAGAAGGAGTGCAAATTTAGTTTTAGCGCTCCAATTAGGGTTTGGAATTTCCCAGACTTTTTCATTTCCCTGAAAATGGGGAAAAAATAATTGCATTCCCGGGACTTTCCGGGAAATAATCAGTTCCGCAAGAAATTAAGTTTATTCATTAAAATAGTTTGTAAATATTGAGTCTTATTAAAACAATAAAAAAAGCTTAAAAATCTTGATTTCATAAAACTTAAAAACAAAAAAAAAATTAAAAAATTCATATAACAAATAAAAAATATATAATGTGCTGTTTCTGCATACCAAGCGAGCAATATGTCTAGAAAATTTGTATAGAAATAACTTAGAAAAATTGAGTACTTGAGAATTCTAGGCTAGGCGATGTGGTAACACACGAACAGCATATTATACGAAAAGCACTAGATTTTTTTAATCATTCTAAAACAAAATTTTTCGACGAACCGCTTGACTGTTATACAGAAACAGCACATAATAGGAAAAAAATATATACATATTAATACCACTGGAACTGGGGATATTAGATTAAAGAAGAACGAAACGCATCCCATTTATAATCTAAAATATCTGTTACACCGCAGGATAAGTGTAGAGGAACCACATAAGCGGTCAGGACCCGTTCAGTGTTTAAATTGCCAAGAATACGGCCATACAAGGGCTTACTGCAAGTTACCTCCGGTTTGCGTTGTGTGTGGAGAGCTTCATTGTTCCGCCCAATGTGACAAATCAAAGGATGACTCGAAGGTTAAAAAATGTAGCAATTGCGGTGGAAATCACACTGCTAACTACAGAGGCTGTCCAGTTTTTTCTGAGGTAAGGAAGTCAACTCGGAAATTAAATATTCCTCCTAGGCAGCCACAATACCAAGCAAATGCTCATTACCCTCAGTTAGCTCAACCCACAACCAAACATGCTGAATGAACCTGATTGCATTCGACTAAAAAGAAGAGATACTGCTTTTCTTGGCCGTACATTAGAGGGATGACCCGCAAATGATTGCAAGATCCGTGAAACAAACATTATTTTTGTCTAGCACTGGCTGGACTTAAAAAGAATATTTTATTTTAGACTTAAGATACGAGTAATTATTGTTAGTTCAAAAATATTGAAGATACAATAAATAAATTATGAAAAAAAAAATATTAATACCAAGTCTGTTCAAAATATGCGATTTTAAGTGATCGTGGTTTAAAGTCATTTGCTTATTTTAAAGAGATATTTGTTGTCATAATAAAATACTTGAGCATACAATTAATCAAATGAGTTCGTTTTTAATTTTTGTGGTTTTACAAAATTTAAATCACACAAAAAATATAAATTATGTGATCTACAGAACAAGCTTAAAACACACAGGTGTTTTAAATTGGTTAGTGATCAAAAATCTTATAATTTTCAGAACAATACTGAAAAAGTATTTAATTAATTATTTTATTTACAAAATAAGTCTTGAAGCAAATAACTAAATATTGTGTTTATATTGGTTGCGAAATTTCCAGCAATAAAAAGGGTAAAAGGTTTTTAACTTTTACTTTTGACTGAGGTAGGATTAATAGTTAACATTTCATTATAAAGATAAATGTTTCTGACTTCAAATAACTCAAACAAATTAAAAGCGTTTAGGTATTTTTGTCTGTCACAATTGCTAGTTGATGGTTCTATAGATTCGAGTGAGTTGACTATGATGACTATGAAACTTTTCTCGTTTCGCAGGAAAATTTCTGAGTCTTTACTTCCCGGGAAACGGGAACTTAGTCGGTGACATTGCTTCCCGGGTATTCCCGCCCGTGTTTTCAAAACCATAGCTCCAATGAACCCAAGAAACAACGTTAGTGTAGAGTATAGAAAATTAAAGGTTTTAGTACGTTTTGGTAGATTTTAAGGAAAGTTTTAGTACGAAAAAAGTTTACTTTGCGGCAACGCTGTTGGCAAACTTAATGAGAAATGTAAGCATGAGCATACAATAAAATTCGATCGCTTATGTAGTGGTGAATATTAACTTTATTAATATGGGGAAGAATACGCATGAATTAAATAAAATGCTTCATTATGCACCAGGCATGGAAAACATAATTTTAACATTATACCAAATGCGTTTTTAAAATTTACTTTTCGAACTTAAATAGTACAAAAAAATATTAATTCATCCCAATTTTGTCATAAACCTACAAAATACTTCAGGCAGCGGTAGAAAAAAATATAATTTTTAAATGTTGTTGCATTTGGAAATTATCTCTCTATTGTTAGGACAAGAACAGCAATATCCCTCCTTCTTAGTCGAATGTATCCACCTTTGGTCATTTAGGATGTTACGAGTACAGACTAGCGGGTTCGGATGCTTTTTAAGTTTCTTTAAGTACATTGTCGCATGTTTGGCGATTTTTGCTTTATCCATTAGCACGTTTAGATTTTCGTATACAATCGATGTTTTATATACCAGGAAGCGGAGATGATCATCAGAAAGCTTAAAATTTTATCTAAGTTTTAACCTGAGGGAGGCAGTACCCTATAACCGAATCCATAAATTCAGATAATAGATAGTTAATGGATCAAATTATTAAGTAGAGTTTTAGAAACTAAGCTAAGGGTAGAATTTCTACTAATAAGCCATTTTATTTTTTCTGCTTTAAACTTGCTTCCATGAGGTTTAAAGAGAAGAGCTTGAGTCTCTTCTTAGTATGACTGTTATATGAGTATATTTTTGTTTATTAACCTTTATTCTCCATTCCTTCAAACATTTTTCCAAATATATGTTGCTCCAAATACCGGGATGCAATTTGGGAACATTTTTGAATAATTATAAAATCTATGTCATCTGGAAAAATTGATGTGTCGCCGTCTATTTGTTATGGTCCAGATACACTACCACGGAAAACTACGGGTTCAGTTGGCTAAATCAATCTTACGAACTTGCTTTCCTTAGGAAAACCCTTTCGACTGGTTTATAAAGCATATTAAAGTTTTTACAAATGTTTTGCTTTAACATACACATTTAGCCATATTGCAACAGTAGGTAGATACCTACTCCTGATCTACTGTCCATAAAAAAGCAAACATGCTGATGTCTCTCTCTCCGTCCAATGAAATATTTTGACCCATGCGTTCCACCGGCATCTGAGTCTATCTAACCCCTTTACAAACAATTTGTCGTCACTTTACATACACAAAGCTGACTTTGCAGCCGCCGCACAGTGGACCATTTCACAAGAAGGCAGTCAATAATTCTTGCAAAAAAAAATCGACTTGAAAACAGATCGAAGGGCACCAATTCTAAACTAAAAATGTAAGAATTAGATTTAAACCAAATAAAAGATGCGCCAAAATTAGAGGGAAAAAAGTAAAGATTATGTGAATGTCAAGCCTCTCCATGTCACTGTTCAAAAGTTAAGCTGTTTTCACCAGCATCCGTCCTTTATGGGGACACCATTCAAGCCTCTGTCTATAACGGTTTCAAAGATAGGGTCACATAGATCAAATAACATCACCTATTGGGACACCATTTATTTTACAATTTCAAATTAAAGACCTGTTGTTATAGAGGACTTGGCCACAAAGATTCTTTGTAAATTTCTGTCTATAAAGGTTCAAAAGTTTGGCCACTATTGGGACACCCTTTACATTATAATTCCAAATATTTATACTTGTTATTATACCAGAGAAAGTAGTGGACATTCTGCCTAATTTTCAAGTGTTTGTGTTTAACGGTTCAAAAGATAGGGCCATATAGATCAAATTTATGGGGACACCCTTTAATTTCTAAATTTAAATTGTATACTTGTTATAGTGGACTTTGCAATACAGGTTCCTTGTAAATTTCAGCTGTCTGTCTATAACAGTTTAAAAGTTTTGCCACATACATAGAATTAATTGCATTAACTATTGGGACACCCTTTTATTTCCAAATACAAATTATGTACTTTTTGTTATAGCGGACTTAGTAATACAGGTTTTTTGGAAATTTCAGCGGTCTGTGTACAACTGTTCAAAAGGATGGCCATATACATCAAATTAAATGAACTATTGGAGCACCGTTTAATTTAAAAATTTGAATATTTATACATTTTATTATAACGGTCATAGTAATCGACATTCTGTAAAATTTTGAAGGTTTTTTCTATAACGGTTCAAAAGATAAGCCCATATAGGTCAAACAACGTCACCTATGGGGACACCCTTTGAATTTTAAATTAAATTTTTTATTAATTTCTGCTTTTCATAGCTATAGCGACACGCAATTTTTTTAAATTTTAATTTCGTGCCCTTTACGGTTCTTAATACACGTAAAAAACATGTATTTTGTATGGGGACACTAGGCCGGGTCGATTTGAATGGAGGCAAAAAAATCGCTCAATTTACAAGAAAAAATATATTCTAGGGATAAAAATAAGAAACTTTTGTATGGTGTACCCAGGCGGTGATTCCAGGGGGTTTGCCACTGGCATGGGTGGTTCGGCCCTCCAAAGTTAGTGGGGAGACCGTCATACATTTGGATTCGATTGGGGCACTCTAAATGGGTCAAAGTGGGATTCAAAATTTAGTCTTTCGGGTCAAATTACAAGACATCAAAATTTAATTTAGAGCTATGGTTCCTTGAGCAAAGTTTTTTATTTTGATCCCTTGTACGTGTAGCGATTTTTAAATCGACCCGCCCTAGGGGACACCCTTTAATTTATAATAAAATGAACTGACCAAACTCAAAGCTGACAGGTTATTCAAATAAAGAAAAAAAATTAAAATAGGTTCAGAAATGGCTGAGTTCTGCGGTTACATACATGAAAAAGAAACATTCAGACGGATTGATAACCTCCATCTTTTTTTAAGTCGGTTAAAAAGTACTGGAACGCTAAAAAACCAAATTTTTAACACAAATAAAAAGTAAAGTGTTTTGGCAGTTTTGCCAAAATAACTTAATTTTGCAAAAAATTTTACTTTGTACTATGACATTGTAAATTGTCTGTAGGAATCAAAACCTTACTAAAAAAACATTCTTTCAACATAAAACTTTTATCTTAATATACATATGTATGTACATCAGGCTGGAACGTTGGTATATGGCAGAAAAAAAATGTTTGTGTTATGTACTTCAAATAGTGATAAAAATTTGTCTTTTAATGTGAAAAGTTATTCTACAAAGTTTTATTGTGATTGAACCACATTTTGAGGTGCCGCAGAAGCCTTGAACATATTTTTTTTTGTCTTTAAATCTAATATAGTTATATTTTTTATTTTATTGGTGATTTTTAGGGTTCCGTACCCAAAGGCTAAAAACGAACCCCTATTGTTTTCGCTACAATGTCTGTCCGTCTGTTAGCGCCTTTTATCTCTGGAACCGTAGGTAGATGCTTGAAATTTTTACAGAATATGTATAGCTGTTGCCGCTATAGCAATAAATACTAAAACTTATAGGGTATTCCGCTAGAGAGGTGTTATTCACGAATATGTGCTTATTTCGTGAACTGTAGGAGGCATAGACTCAAGATTTAAAAACAGTAATTAAAACTTAGTTCGCTATATAAACAAGTATAAAAAATAAACCTAAAAATTAAAGGGTGTTCCGATAGTGGTGTGATTTGCATGTATAAGGCCTAAGTTTTGAACCATAATAGGTAGACGCTTAAAAATCACAGAAGGTGTATAACTGTGGCCACTATAGCAATGAATACTAAAACTTATCGGGTGTTCCGAAAGTGAGGTGTTATTTGCCGTTATATCTTTATTTCTTGAACTATAGGGGCAACCACTTAAAATTTGCAGACAATAATTAACACTATGTTCGCTTTCTATACAAGTATATAAAATTAAACCTTAAAATTAAAGGATGTTCCGAGAGTGACATACTTTGCGTGTATATGGCCTAAGTTTTGAACGATAATAAGTAGATTCTTGAAGTTTTTGCTGGTGGTTTCTTACTATGGAAACTTTTTATATTAATACATAGTATTTATGTCAAAGCCACTCAAATTCATACAAATTAATTATGTTGTTATTGTTGTTGTACTAAAGTTATTCAT
The DNA here is from genome assembly GCA_949628195.1 of Phasia obesa. Taxonomy (NCBI): domain Eukaryota; kingdom Metazoa; phylum Arthropoda; class Insecta; order Diptera; family Tachinidae; genus Phasia; species Phasia obesa. Next base: position 79,190,549 of record OX451216.1, read on the forward strand.
TACTCTTTACTCACTATGTACTACATATTTTTCTTATTTATCATTTAAAATATGTATTACAATTAGTACCGTTAAACTCATTTATTTTTATATACTTTGCATTGTCTTTTATTTGTACTTAATAAGATTGTTAGTTGTAATAAAAAATAAATAATTAAAGGTCGTGTTTTATTTGTCCACTGCAAATTTTATTTGCTTACAAAACTTTAACAAATTTAACAAATTAATGGGTTTTCCGACCGTGACGTGATTCTCATGTATAACGCGTTATTTCTTGAACCGTAATAGGTAGACTCTTAAAATTTTGTACAGGAGATGTGTTGCCACGGCCGATATGACAATTACTAAAAATGAAAGGGTGTTCCGATAATGACATGTTTTTCACGTATAGTGACTTATTTTTTTAATCGTAATAGGTAAACTCTTAATATATTCATAGAAAAGAATATGTAGACTCTTGAATTGTTTACAGTAGATATTGTACTTCAGCCGCTGTAACAATTACTAATTATTAAAGGGTGATCCATCAGTGACATGTTTTTCACGTATATTACCTTATTGTTTGAACCGCAATAGGTAGGCCTGATATTTTTATAGAAAGTGATTACCATGGCCGTTATAACAACAATTCCTACAATTTAAAGGGTGTTCCAATAGCGACGCAATTTTCGCGAATATGAATGACTGATTTATTTATATTTATTATTATTTTATTATTATTTTCATTAAAACTACTCCTAAAATAATTCTAAACATAAAAATTTTTTATCCCTCGTCATTTCATAACCTTTTTTCACGTTTTAATACCTGAACGGTGCACTGTGGTCAATATTTTGAGATAGCGGCCAAAACTCCTTTTGGTTTTTGTTCTCCGATTTTAAAGTTATTAGACTCATATGAAAGTAGACAGTAGTAAACCTCGGGAGCCAAAAAATTAGAACTCTATTTCAACTATTTCACTGAGAACAGGGTGGTCCAAAATGGGCTTTTTCAGATTTTAGTAAATGTATGATATTTTTAGTTAATTTTTAACGTTTAAATGATCATAACTTTTTTTCAAGATTTTTGTACGAAATAAATTTTATTATTTATTAACTTATTTACTATTACTGGTAAAAAAATTTAAGCTCTACTGCTTTCAAAACAATTTAAATATTTTTTTTTAAAAGGTCAAATTTCTCGGAAATTTCATAGAGCACAACTCCTGTGAGTCAAGCTGAGTCAAAACACAAATTTACTATTTTGTAGTCTCCCCTACATTCCTTAATATATATATATATGTCCATGCATCGGACTGCACTTTTTGAGCTACAGCAATTTTTCTGACCCAAGGTAAGATATTCGGTACAAAAGCACGTCATATTTTTTGAGAAGTTATTTGTATGTGAAAAAGGCTATTATGCATATATTTTGATGAAATTTTGTACAAGAGTTCTTATTGACCCAAAAATAATTCTGTTGAAATTAGGAGAAGTTGGCCCATATTTGGACCTAGTTCACATAGAAGGGTGTATCAAAATTTTGACAAAAATGACAATAGAACTCTCAAATTATGTGGTATCTGGCAATTCATTTGGAAAAGTTAAAAAATGATTTTATTGTCATCTAAATTTAAAACCAATGGAAATAACTGGTAAAACCAAGTACCTGTTATATTATGTTTCAAAGAGGTAAAAAAGATCATGTTCAATCTTCGAGCAATAGTATATTAATCCATGCATTCATTTTTTTTTTCTTCATTATTGTTTAAACAATGGCTAAATTCAGTTATAGTGTTCTATCTGATATATATTTTGAACGGAAATATGAAAACGACATTATTTTACATATAATGAATAATCAATTCTTCAAAATATGCGAAAAACAAGAAATTAAAATTCATAACTTAAAAATAAAAAACTTTTTAAATACTTTAAGAAAACGGTACAATCAATGTTAAAGAAACAAGAAATTGTTCTACTCACGCAACCAAGAATGGCTAAGAAATAAACTTTTTTTTAAAAAGCCAAGAGTAACTACCACGGAAACTGGAAAAGGTGGTCGACCAGCAAAGCCAATTGATAATTGTAGTGAAAGATCACGAAGACGCAAGCCTAAACATATCAATGAAGAAGTTTCTTGTAGCATCATAAAGGATTCATTTCTGCATCAAATTCAACCATCGAAAACTAAAAAGAGTAAAATTGCTACCATTGAAAAAATAGTGGAAGCAAACCCCAGACGCACAAAAAGGATTTTAGAAAGCCTGCCGACACCAACTGAAGAAAATAAATTTACTCCAGAAGAAGCATTTGCACTATTTTTGGATTTGAAAATGACTAAAAACCAATATACAGAATTGCGGAAGCGAACCAATGAAAAAAATTTTGGAATTTTTCCATCATATCGAAATATAGTTTCTGCCAAAAAAGATTGCTTACCTTCACCAACTGCTATTAGTGTAACTTCAAGTTCAGCAGAAATAAAATTGCAGGATCTTCTTGAACACACTGCAGAACGATTATTAAAGACATTTGATGCTGACTATTTAAAGAAGTTTAAAAATTGCAGCATGACTTTTTTTTCTAAATGGGGATGTGTAATGCGGAATATGCATCAGATGCCAATTTATTCATGATTTCTTTCGTTCCATTACGTTTAACAAAAACTTATATTGGTTCAGAGCCGTCAACTAGTAGAGCTGCAGAGATAGATGTATGGAAGAATGAAATTCCCTCGTCAACAAAATTTTGTAGACCAATAAAGTTTGCTAACAAAAAGAGACTAAAGATGTCATAACTGAAGAAGTTGGCAAAATAACAGATGAAATTAAAGAACTTCAACCAGTGATATTTAAATTTAATGACCAATGCATCGAAGTTAACTTTAAAATGTCACTTACAATGATCGATGAAAAAGTTGCACAAGCTTTAACCGAAACAAAGTCTTCGTCAAGCTGCGCCATATGCCAAAAAACATCAAGTCATTTGAGCCAACCACCAACACAAGACGATAGTTTTAATGAAGCATATGAATTTGGAATGTTACCTCTTCATGCTAGAATTCGTTTTATGGAGCATATTCTTAAATTGGAATACGATTTGGAATTTGGCCCGTTAGGCGAAACAGTGAGAAACAACAAAGAAAATTTGGAAAAAAGAAAGCAAAAAAAAGATATTCAAGAAAAATACCGTGAGATAGGCCTTATAATTGACCAGCCAAAGCAAGGAGAAGGAAATTCTAATGATGGAAAATTTTGTTCCATGGCGAACAAATAATTCAGCACAATATGCTTCCAATTGGAGATCTCTCAGAAGAAGCGCAAGAAAAAAGGAACAAAGACTACAAATTCTTTCGCAAGCACAATACAAGAAAAATTTCCAGATATTCTACTAATGAAGATCTTATTAATATTTTGTTGTGCACATCAGACCCATATATGTCCAGTATTCGACAAAAATGGAAATCAACCTCATTAGAGTTAGATGAAGAAGCTAAACAACTACTGCAAAATGAAAATCAAAGCTATTTGGAAGAAATTTTTACTAATATTGTTTAATTAATACTAGTTTAAAGATTATAATTTGTTTCTAATTTTAGTATAAATTTTTATTAATACATTTAAATAAATAAAAGGGCACTTTAAATCAATAGTAAAAGTTTACTTAAAATTTTATCGATGTTGTGTTCTGTATATAATATATCCAAATGGTATTGATATTGTTGGGAATTTCAGAGTTATTTTTCAGTTTAATCCTCACAAGAATTAGCTTTCTTCCAAAAAAACCAACCTTTGGCCCCTGTGTTGGCATTTTCTGACCAAAATTAAGTTTAGGAATAATAAATAAGTATTGGTTGTAAAATACGATTGAAGAAAATAAGAAATTATAAAAAAAATACCTATTTAAAATGTCAAAATATTCAACTTTTACATGGAAACTCAACAAAAAATTAAAATGCATTTTTAACTCCACATTACTTACGTTCCTATCAGTCGATTTTTACGTTTGAACACGCAAATTGAAGCTTAAAGTCCCTCCTATTGAACAAAACAAATTGCGTAAAAAAATACCAATCCGGTCAAAAGTTATAGAGTTTTGACCGCTATCTCGCGAAATTGACCACTGTGCGGTGTATAAAAATATGAAAAATATTTTTTTCTAAATTTACTTTTTAGGCTTCCAAAGGGTAAAAACGAAACCCTAGTGTTTTCGCTACAATGTCTGTCCGTCTGTCAGCGCCTTTTATCTCAGGAACCGTAATAGGTAGACTCTTGAAATTTTCACAGATGATATATTGCTGTTGCCGCTATAGTAACAAATACTAAAACTTATAGGGTGTTCCAATAGAGAGGTGTTATTCACTAAAGAGTGTTTATTTCTTGAACTGTAGGAGGGATGCACTTGAAATTTACAAACAGTTATCAAAACTTAGTTCACTATATAAATAAGTATAAAAAAATAAAACTAAAAATTAAAGGGTGTTCCGATAGTGGTGTGATTTGCATGTATAAGGCCTAAGTTTTGAACCATAATAGGTAGACTCTTAAAATTTTCACAGAAGGTGTAAAGCTGTGGCCGCTATAGCAACAAAAATTAAAACTTATAGGGTGTTCCGATAGAGAGGTGTTATTCACGAATATGTGTTTCTTTCTTGAACTGTAGGAGGCATACACTAAAAATTTACGAACAGTAATTAAACCTTAGTTTGCTTTATAAACAAGTCTAAAAAAGTAAATCTAAAAATTAAAGGGTGTTTCGATAGTGGTGTGATTTGCATGTATAAGGCCTAAGTCTTGAACCATAATAGGTATACTCTTGAAATTTTCACAGAAGGTGTATAATTGTGGTCACTATAGCAACATATGCTAAAACTTATAGGATGTTCCGAAAGTGACGTGTTATTTGCCTTTATGTCTTTTTTTCTTGAGGTATAGGAGGCAACCACATACAACTTGCGTTATAAGCAAGTGTACAATATTAAACCAAAAATTAAAGGGTGTTCCGATAGTCAGGTGATTTGCATGTATATGGCAAAAGTCTTGAAAGATAATAGGTAGACTCTTGAAGTTTCCACTATAACAAATAGTAAAAATTAAAGGGTGTGCCGATAGTGACATGACTTGCATAAACATGGATTAATTTTTTAACTTTTAAAATTTTCACAAATGGTGTATTACTATGACCCCTATAAAAACAATAAAAATTTAAAGGGTTTTCCGACAGTGACGTGTTTTGCCTTTATGATAATTACTAAAAGTTATAGGGTTTTCTGACAGTGACATGTTTTTCACTTATAGTAACTTATTTTTTTATTATTAATAGGTAGACTCTTGATATAGTCATAGAAAAAGAATTACCATGGCCGCTATAGCAAATAACAAAATTAAAGGATGTTCCGACAGAGACATGATTTGTAAGTAAATAGCCTTATTTTTTTAACCGTAATAGGTATCCTCTTTAAATGTTTACAGTAGATGTTGTACTTCGGCAGCTGTAACAATTACTAATATCTAAAGGGTGGTCCATCAGTGACATGTTTTTCACGTATATTACCTTATTTTTTGAACCGCAATAGGTAGGGGCATGTATACTTATATAGAAAGTGTATTACCATGGCCGCTATAACAATAACTAAAATTTAAAGAGTGTGCCAAAAGTGATGCAATTTTCGCGATTATGACTTTAATTTTTAAAGTTGTACTAAACATAGTACGGAACCCTACATGTGTGAATCTAACTCGCACTTGACTGATTTATTTTTCTTTTTTTTTAGTAAGATATGATATTTTAATGATTTTTCTTTGACTAAGGCCCTTTATTATAACTTTCCTTTAGCTAAAATTAGTTTTTTGTTGGAGCGATAAGTAGTTTTTCGTTATAATAATGAGGATAATGCTCATTGCTATAACTTGTCCTTATAGTACGTGATAGTTAAAAGTGGTTTTTAGCTTATTTTGATAACAAAAAACTATTTATCGCTCCAAAAAATCCTAACTTTAGCTAAAGGCAAGTTATAATAATTGGCCTAAAACTTATTTAATGTACTAAGCATGGTCCTTTTATTTATATAATACAGTTTTTGCAGATCCAAAAAAAATTAAATTTGCTAAATTTCAATAAATTTGGATCTGCGGCATTTAGATTTGCGGCACCTCTTACCCTACTCCGATCGTCTTTAAACTTTACAATTGACTTAACAATAGCATGGCAATTTTTTTATCACTATTACATATTGAAACTGAAAAAAATATTTTTTGTTCCACCCTGATGGTCACTGTACCCATACAGGCAATCCTCTGAGCTCCATCTAATTAACGCTTGATTGTTTTCTTAATTCAAAATTATCTTTGCTTTCCGTATCTTCTTTTCAGTGTGTTCACTCTAGACAAGTTCCATATCCTCCTGTCCTGCGATCTGTGCCTAAGGGAGTACATTTCCGTATTCCATTTAGAAATTTGTCTTCTATGTTGGATCACCTGTGGGAAAGAGAAGCGTCAACATTTATTTCAAAATTATGCTTGAGTGTGTTCTAAAACTAGAGATGTGCCTCGGAGTTATAGAACACATAGGCACAGCTGTAAACGAAGCGACAGACGATCTTGAAAAATGGGATCTGTTTTGGGCTAGAACCTAGTTTCACTCAGTAAAGTTGCAAACGAAAGTCTTACAATGGAAGAACTCTTTAAAATTGAAGAGGTGAAGTGATGCTACCTCGAATGATGCATATTCATATAATAAAAAAAAATTCAATTCAATTCTGGTCTTTTATATTTATTTTTTGAAAATTTGAATTTTTGTTTTATTTTTTGTTTCTACATAAACAAATTTTGAAAGAACCAGCCGGCAAACAACGTTAACAAACTAAATTCAGCTGGGCTAACAACACCACCTGTTATAAATTCGCCTTGGACAAAACCAGCAAAAAAACAAAAACAAAATACATGTTGTTTTTTATTGTTGTACTTGTTGTCGTTTCGCTTTCAACTTAAAAATGGATTCGCCTTGAATATGTTTAAAACTAATTGTCATTTGGTAAATAGATACATACAAGGCGTATTAATAATAGGTGATTGCACGGGCGAATTCATGCTTTTTCGCCCCATTTGCAGTTGTCAGATTTCATATAGAAAAAATTTGTTTATAATTTTTTTATATGGAGTTTGACTTTTCGATTTCATGCGTATGATTAGCTTTTTCTCCACTGACATCACCTGTCATGGATTCGCCTTGGAAACATATTTTAAAATATTAAACGAGGCGAATACATTTATCAGGTGAAAACGAAGTGATAACAAGTACAATAATAAAAAACTACATGTATTTTGATGTAATAGAAGTATAATAAATGTATGTAAACACAGCTTGATTTACATTTGCTTTTAATTTATTAAAAAATGATCTATACGAATTGTATCATTTGGCGATTATTTTTTTTTAAATATCGCGTCACTTATTAGACTCTTCAGCCTAAAGCCAACTTGAAGATGAGTAATTTCCATTTAAGTCAATAATAAGCTTGAAAATATAATGTAAAAAAAATGTTATATTTAATTAATATTGGCAAAAAGTGTAAAATTAGAAAATTGTATGCGACTTATAGCCATGAACAGCTTCAAGTTACCACAATGAAAAAGTAAGCTTCAAAGAAAATCAAAAAGACCTAAGTTGACATCTCTGCAAGCCATGCACATAAATTTGTTTGTTGTTGGAATTTAGCATTTTTCGTAACAAAAAATAAACAAATGTGAACAAAGTTTGACAGCTACATAACAAAACAAACGAAGGAAAAAAAGTGAGCTGTTTAACTAACAGTACCTTGTGTATTTTGCAATGGTACGGTCAGTAAAAAACGATCTGATAAAGTGTCCATATAAAATAATAATTCTCATAAAATGACCCGTTAACTTAAAAACAATTTTTATAGGTAAATCCTATTTTGTACACTTATTTTTAATGCTATAGAATAAAAAGAAATTCATTACTAAAGTAAAAAAACATTATTTACTAAAATAAATTGAAACTAAAACCAAACATGGTCACATTGTACTGCTGTGTTCGTCGTACGCTGTCGTAAGAAATATAATTAAATCTAATTGAGAGTTCGCCGCGTATGACGAATTTTGACCGACGTCATATTTGTGTGTGATTTCATATACATCTACATATGTGTGTGTTTTATTTTGAGCAACGAATATACCCGGCCAAAAATTCGTCGTTCGTCCCAGTTGTGTTCTCTGCATTATTTTGATAAATTACAATTCTTCAATAAATGGAGAACATGTATAATTTTTTGTTTAAGTTAAAAGATAGATAGGTAATTATATAATACTGTTGCAAAAATACGTAACAAACATCGAGTTTAATTTTATTATCCCCCGTCTACATTAGACATTAACATGTCTTAACAAAAGTCAAACTTCATATAAAAAAAAAACATTATTTTTAATACTAGTTTAATACTAGTTTTTCATATGAAGTTTGACTTTTATTAAGTCCCTTTTCACAATAGACAGACGAAATTTGTAGGCAAGGGGTTGAAGAGGTAGAGTGTGGTTTTCTCAACAAAGTACATGTACCACAGATTTTCAAAAACACACACATGTAAAGTAAATAAATCCTAAAGTAGAATGTGCAAAAATCTGTCTGTCTTGTTTATGTCCAATTGTGAAAGCATTAAGACAGAGCAGAAGAGAATTCAAATAGTCTTCTGATTGAGTTATTGAGTTTGAAATTTTGTTTTATTTTGTCTACAAAAAGTTTACTAAGCTTGCATATTGCCCTAGGGTGAAGTCAGTTGTCTTACTGACTACTCAGAAGTTAACTTAGTCAATTTGTAGTTAGCTATAAACTTTAGACTTTGTAAAAATGTTACATACAATTTTTCCCTGTTTTTGATTGATGCCTTTTCTTCTTCATTCAAAATATTAACACATGAAATGCTAAATGGTCAGTAAGATATTTGCTACCAAATAAGATCAAGATATAATCATACATACTAGATATCTGCACGAGTATGCTTAAAACTCTGTTCAACAGATTCTCACATTTTCAAACAGTCTTCCTACTCGCATTTGTAAAAGCGAAACGAGCAATCAAACTCAAAAAATGTTTGTTGTTTTTAGAGAATGGAAACATGAGAGTATGGAGACATGAGAGTATGGAGACATGAGAGTATGGAGACATGAGAGTATGGAGACATGAGAGTAATGAAACATTAGAGATCGAATAGATTATTGATTCATTTCAAAAAGCGAAACAAAGGAAACATTTGTTTCAGTTAAAAGCATTAATTTAAAAAACATATTTTATTTCGTTTTAAATACAAAGTTTTTATTCTTTAAAAAGCATTTTAGAAATATTCAAACAAAAATATTAATCCATTAATAACTTTAAAAAAGTTAACACAAAAAAATAAATTAATATGAAAACGTGAAAAATTGTTACTGCGTTTTACTATTTTTCGCCATGTTAGAAGGCAAAAAATTAATTTACCAATTGTAGAGTCATTAGAAACAATACGGGTCCTCCTTTCGGTACTCAAGTTCCTAGCTGAAGAAAAAAATCTTTCGGAAGAAGCGCTGCTAGCCGGTGTTGGAAATATTTTGCAACTTATACTCATTTTTGTGAAAGTCCCACCATTGTAGTACATTAATGTTGTCATTTAAGGTAACATTTAAAGTACTATATCGTCTAATATTGTCAGACACTCTATCGCTCGATTCTATTATATTTGACTGTTTCACGAAATCTTCCAGAGCTTCCAAATTTATGGAGTGTTTTACAATATGTGGATGCCTTGACCACAGAAATCGTCATCATTTGTCATCATTTGGCGCTTGCATTCATCTATTACTTCTACTTTTTCTTTCTCGTTAAAGAAGATAAGTTTGTTAGCAGGAGGATTTAGATAGAGACCAACTTTGTGATAAATGGATAAATTTACCAGTTTACACATTTCACATATTTCACTTATGTATGTATTTACAATTTATATTTTAGCAATCTATTTTTTATTCTTCTTTTGGCACAATATATAATAACTGCACGACGAACATCAACCACAATCAATGTAAGAGCTTCTTTTGTATCGTATCGCAAATCAAAACATTCTAAACATTCTCAACCATTCTAATAATTCCATACAATATTGGAATGATGAGAGTAGATCGTGCTTTCAACCACAAATTCCATTCGCATATTGAGAGTGTATGTTTCGTTTCGATTGCTGGCCTCTTAGCGAATAGAGTAAATATTCGTTTCGTTCGTTAAATGTATTCTCAATTAGAGTTCTGTTTTCGCTTCATTCTCAATGGACAGAAAATCATTCATGCAGCTTTTTAATACATACATACATACATACATACATACATACATACATACATACATACATACATACATACATACATACATACATACATACATACATACATACATACACACATACATACATCCATACATACATACATACATACATACATACATACAAACGTACATACATACATACATACATACATACATACATACATACATACATACATACATACATACATACATACATACATACATACGCACAAATAGCTGTGCCCACACATGTTGTGTGCGTCTGAAAATATTTTGAACGATTTTGCTTTGAAAGTAATCCACACCAAATTTTGAGACTGTTACCTATTTACTTTGTATAAAGGTACCCATCCCTGAATAAAATACTAAAATTTCTATAAAATTGAAATTAAATTTAAAATATTTTAATAACAATGTAATTTCACAAAGAAAAATTAAATAACATTTTATTCAGTCGGCTATTTGGCAGTAAATAATTCATATTTTGTCATTATTTTAAAACAACGCCATCTGTTGCGTAACCGTGTTTAGAATAAAAGATACCCTAAAGTATGTACTTTTAAATCAGTAAAAAAATCGGCGTACTTTTACTGCTTTTTCTCCACTTTCTCTTGGAAAACATATATTTTTAGAAAAAAAGTATCCTATATTGGAATCAGTGTTGAGTTTTGTGGTACAATTGCATCAAAATTGGTACAATCGGCACATCAGTGCACGTCATACTTTTTTGGTACAGTCACATATAAAATTTATTTAATAAATTTTTTTATTCAATCAATATTTTTACTTTTTCTTACAACTATAAACAGTTCCAATTTCATAATTTTCTTACCCTGTCTAGAACTAACTAACTGATAATTTGATAGGTGAATTCACTAAAGATTAAACCTGATGAGATGACATAATATTGTCTGCTTTACACATAAAACTTGGTCTCATCCGAAGAGTGGTCCTCTTTAAGAATATACTAATTGTTTCCATGTGTGCAACCAAAAGTTCAATTTTGTAGAACGGTGTTGTCATAGTTCTCTATGTACACGATAATTGTTTACTTTGTGTGGCAGGTACTGCGCCCACAGTTCTAATCCATTCTATTTTTGACGAAACTATGTGTGTTATATGAGGGTTACTTGTGCAAAATTTACAAACTCTTGCTATTACAGCTCTCGATGCACACAATAATAATTGTTCCCTGTGTATGGGAGGCACCACGCCCACCGTTCCAATCCATACAATTTTTTTCTAGACTCCGCGTTGCGTTTTCCATTACCATGGGCGTTGCTTGTGCAAAGTTTCAAGACTTTGATTATCAGAGTTCTTTAGGTACACGATAATAATTTTTCATTTTGTATAGATGATATCACGCCCAATGACCCAATCCAGTCTGTGTTTTACTAGTTTATGCTTATTAATATGACGGTTACCTGTGGTAGTTCTCTAAGTATTCTTCGCCACCATTATTAAAATTCTAAATATTCTGTCTTCTTAGGTCGTAATAGCATCGTAAATGTTTTACTCCTAACAAATTCCACATGCAATACAAAAGCGCGCATTTGTTATATGGAATGAGTCAGACCTGAAAATAATGAATGAGTAACAAATACATATTTAGACATTTGTTAGCTGTAGTAAACTTTTGTCTGCAAAACTATGCAAAGCTTTTGTCAATGAAAAGCTATATCAACCGAAAGTAAAAAGGAGCCTTAATGTCTTGCATATTTACGATGATGTTTGTTTTAAAAACTACAAAATGTCCCACCTCCTCCCTTAACATGCTCTTTTACGAAACAAACATTAAATGGTGATTCAGTGATTGTTCTAGGAATTGTTGCTGGTGAAGTTTGTTCGTGCCATAAACTTTCGTTCATTTTTATAACCATGGCCGTGACTCATTTTCAAACAGGACATTTTTTCACACAAATCAATAAGGATGTTCAAACTTTTGCTTTTGTACTCAACATGAGACAAATGTAACGCCTACCCTTTCCAAATTTCCTTTAACTAGTCACATTTAGAATTTCTTGTGCGACGCTGGTTTTCACGATAGACAAAATTACTTTGATTATTATTTGATTTATTATTTCGCAGAATGAAATTACCAAAATAATTTTTACGTACCACTACTTAACTTAAATTTTGCAGTAGTGTTTGGTTCATTAAATGAAATATTAATAGTTTACGTACTTTGTCGAAGATTTTTATAATTATTTAAATGGTAATGGCGCAATATTGGATTCATTTTCTTAGATTCTGGAAGGTAGGGAAAGTGGAAGTGCCTAATTGACTCCAGGGGGTAATGGAAACCTTAAGATGGCAGTGGACCCCTTGGGTAGTTAATGTCAAAAGCTGCAGGTCGGGTCGTTGGACCAAAGTGGGGCCCTATCTGGGAGCAATATTGAATTTCATTTTTGATAGTTTTTACGATTTTTTTTACTTTGGTTTGCCTATTTTAGGTTAATGATTGTAGGGAGGACAAATGGCACCCAGGGTAGGGAAGGGTATAGCCACCTTTTAAGACGACAGTATGTAATCAGTTTTTATGATTTTTGACTGGATCTGAAAGAAAGGCCTTTATGGACGGCCTTCTAAGACCACAGACAAGAACACGCCTATTGTGTTACTAGAAACTCCTGACTAGAAATCTAAGGTCCTAAGAACCTTAACGTAAAACATAAATTTTCATCGCGGTGTAATTGCAGCTCATCAGCATCTAGTTATAGTGAAGAGCACTTTTATTGCAGTTCAGTTATCGCTAATTTTCAACAAATCTGTAAACTTATTAACATTAATGCGAGTAAAATTTCTAAAGTCCTCGTTCACCAAATTCTTTAGTAATTAGTGTTCATCCTAAAAAATATGTAAATTTACAAAAAAAAATATTTTGAGTGGTTTGGTTGACCACGACATCTTGAAAATAAAATTGACTTCTAAGGATGTGTATACCCTACGTCACAAATGAAACTTCAAATGGCAAGAAGCATGATCACAATTTGAAACCAATACATTGCTCAAGTTGGACAACGTTTTTACTATTTTTTACAGAATTGCAGTCGTTTACACAAAATCCAGTAAATAACAATAAAAATTGGGAGTAAAGTGACAGTTTAACGAGGGAGTGTTTACCAGCCCGTTGTTTGACTGGTCAAATTTGTACTAAAAATAGTTTGAAAATTTGGTCGATTTTAAGTTTTACTTTATAAAAAATATATAATCTCTTTATATACATATTTATTTTATTTTAATAAATTCTGGCTCCTGAGCAATCTATTTATTCAACTATAACAGGACCATTTCTGTACATGAAATATTTTTTGAAATTTTTTTTGTTATATTACCAACAATCGAAATCGAATACAAAACAGCAATTTTTAGAATTTTTATCTGTCAGTCTGTCCGTATGCCTGCCTGTGTTCGCATCACGTAAAAAATACTAGATGAATTTTAATAAAATTTAGTGAAGAGAAAATAGAGAAAAAGTAGTGAAAGTACGCAATTTTACCGACTTAAAGGAATTGCAAACTTAACAGAACCTTTTATTTATGAAAGCGGGATATTTTAAACAATATTTACAGAACTTTATAATAATTTTAGAATTTTATATAAAGCCTTTGTTCCTGAGTAATTACCCAAGAATGGGTACCACTATATAAAGAACAAACATAAACCATAACTGAGCCCTAAAAAATGAAGAGTTCTAAAATTTGATGTGAATTACTTACAAAGCAAAATTGAACAAAATACTGTCAGGACACCTACGACGAGGCGGGCACAGCTAGTCGATTATATGAGAAGTGATTGGTAGTAAATAATGTGATGTGATTATAGTTTATTAATATTTTTTATAGTTTCACTACAGAAGTTAAAAATCGAAGTTATATTATTCTGAAATTGGCATGCATAACAGAGTTATGCAATATCTATCAACATTATGAAGGGTATAAGTCATTCGGCATGACCAAAATAGCACTTTTACCTCTTTATACAAAAGTTTCTTTTGACAGTCAGTTTGCTTACTTACTGGGTAAGCTTTTTTTTACATACTGGCTAAATTTGTTAACATAATGGGTAAGTACTTTAATTACTGGGTAAGTAAACAAACGGACCTGTTTTCTGATATTTGGGAGAGTAATTTTCTTTTTATCATACCTAGATTTTGATAGAAAAAAATAAATGAACGGACCTAAAAATTAAAAAAAAAATGAGCAAAAGTAATTTAATGAGAAGTGCACTTCTCTACAATAACTTTTGTAAAAAGTTGTATAGAATTTTATATTGAATTTAAAATTCCTATTGAATTCTTTTTCATAAAAAAGTGTTTTATAAGCTTTAAAATTATAGCAAGGATGAACATTTAGTCAATACTAACTTCAGTATAAGACAACTCTTCCGACAGCTTTAATATTCAAATTTCTCGAAAATATTACGTTTTAATTTAACAACATAACAAAACATTTATCTCTAACTGCCCTATTCTACTCAGTTATGCACTGTGGCCATTGCTAAAAGGATAATGGTTTTAATTTCAAAAAGAAAACAAATGAAATAGCAAAGTGTTGTGAAATTGCCGAAGAACTTTATAAAAGAAATCAATTTGTGAACATTTTTCAATTTTAACATTTTCTATCAAATATGTTGTTTTTTTTTTTTTTTTTGCAAAAACTTTCGATTGAAACAATATGAAATGTTTAACAACTCACATAGCCATGACCCATCGGTTACAATACTTTTCGCTGCTGAGCTCTTTCACACAGTATATTGCACGTGCCACACACTATAAACATTTTTTGTTGCCAGTGTTTTCGCTATTGATTTCCTTGTGGTGTTATGGCAACGAACTCATTAAAGTTGTTTCTGTTTTCTCTAAATTATATTGTTGTGACCCATAGATTATCAACTCTGTTGTTCACGAACGCCTGTTACAGTTCGTAACACGGTGTAAAACAGTTGAAGTGTGCTTGAGTTCTGCACAAGGCGACCTTGATTTTGCCGGAAAGTAAAACATTGTATGAGTTTGTCCACCCTGCGAATTATTGACAAGGCCACAAATATTATCAAAGTTAAGTTCATTATTTAAAAGAAAAAGGTGCACCAAATGCAATCGAAATAATGGATTTTATTAACATAAACAAATGACAGCCAGATACACACATGTATATGTATGACAAGAAGTTAAGACGTTACAAACACATTTTTGTGTAGTTGATGTCTTAAACACAAAGACAATAGCGGCTACACCTCTACACTACTGCAAATGCCGTTGGCTACAATCGTCGCCTTTTATTTAGCTACTTAATTATATTGAAGACCACAGCTACACGCAGACTTTATACCTTATATAACTAATAGGGTAATTCCATGTCAAATCAACCAAAAAAAAATTTTTTTTTCAAATTTACCACTTACGGTTTTATTGAAACTTTTGTTGTTTATACTCTTTGACTCTCTGAAGCCAAATATCATTTGAAAAAAAAAAATCTATCTCTTACAGTTTTTTAGCTATACAGTTCTCAAAATCGGAATATATCGCTTTTTTGCATATAAGCTCGAGGATTAAATATATTCTTACTCCAGTTCTATAAGCCCTAGGAAGTTGAGTAATAGCTCATTTTAAATGGGATTTCATACGCTTTAAGTTGATACAAAAAGTAATAAAATACTAAAATTAAAAATAAAGGATGTCCCTATAGGTGATGTAATTCTACCTATATGGCCTTATCTTTTGAACCGTTATAGACAAACACATGAAAATTTGACGAAATGTGTATTGCTTATACATGGCCTTATCTTTAGAACCATTATAGAAAGAAGCTTGAAATTTAAACAAATTGTGTTCTGCTGTGTCAGCATTATGTCCTCAAATCGGACATAATTTGTTATACAATGTTTTATCTTTTGATAAAACATACACACATACGCACAGTATAAAGTTTGAAATTAAAGGATGTACGTCCGCTATAAGTATAATATTAGAAATGAATTAATGAAATTTGATGTATGTCTTATATTTCCAGCCGTTATAGATAAACAATTAAAATTTAAACAATGTTAATATTAGCATGTCCACAATAAGTATAAAAAAAATAAAAGGTGGCCCTTATAGGTGTTGTAATTTGATGAATATATAAAATATGTCCTTTGAACTATTATAGTCACTTGAAATTTACGCAGAATGTGTATTACTCTATCCGCTAAACCAACAAGTATAAATAATTAAAATTATAAACAAAAGGTGAAGTAATTCGATGTATCTATATGACTCTGTATGTTTTGAACCGTTATAGACAGACACTTAGAATTTGAACAGTGAGTATTACTACTTTC
Organism: Phasia obesa; assembly: GCA_949628195.1. Taxonomy (NCBI): domain Eukaryota; kingdom Metazoa; phylum Arthropoda; class Insecta; order Diptera; family Tachinidae; genus Phasia; species Phasia obesa. The sequence goes on from OX451216.1 coordinate 79,207,192, forward strand.
GCAGTAACAAGAAGAATAAAAAATAAATGTTAAAGAGTGTCCCTATAGGTGTCTTAATTCGACGTATTGTCCACAGTAAGAAGTATAAAAAATTAAAGGTGATGTAACTTGACGTATGAGGTAAGACACTTGAAAATTACATGGTATGTGTATGCTATGCTATGTGAGGCGGCCCACTGGAAATTAAATTATTAAATATATGCTGTTATTGGTGTACTATAGAAGCCAGTTGTATAATTAAATAAAATACATATTTTGATCCAAAAATCAATATCTTTTGATCACCTTAAAATTTGCACAGTCTTAACGTCTATGCTTGCTGTAATAAAAGGTATACAAATTATACTATACGTAATTTTGGCATATGTACCCAAAAATGTTATGTTAATTAATATAGACAAAAAGAAAAATTATTGAACCATGCAAAAAATTCCAAAGTGCTGTTTATAGCCATAAACAACTTGAAGTTACACTATGAAAAAGTAAACGTCGAAGAAAATCAAAAAGAGCTAAGTTGACATTACTGCTACCCATGAACTTAAGGGTAGAACGAACAAATATTTTTTCAGTTTCAATATGTAATAGTGATAAAAAGTTGCCATTTGCTATTGTTAAGTCAATTGTAAAGTTTAAAGACGATCGGAGTACTGTAAGAGGTGCCGCAAATCCAAATGCCGCAGATCCAAATTTATTGAAATTTAGCAAATTTAGATTTTTATGGATCTGCAAAAACTGAATTATAGTCAAAGAAAAATCTTTAAAATATCATATCTACCCCTATCTTACTACAAAAAAGAAAAAAAAAGTAAATTAAAAAATATTTTTCATGTTTTTATACTTTATTTAGGTATTAAAACGTGAAAAAAGGTTATAAAATGACCATGATTTATGTTTTGCATTATTTTAGGTTTAGTTTTAATGAAACTAAAATAATAATAAATATAAAAAACCACCAATAAAATAAAAAATATAAGTACGACTATATTAGATTTTAAGACAAGGCTTCTATAGAATAACTTCTCACATAAAAAGAAAAATTTTTATCACTACTTGAACAAACATTTATTTTCTGCCATATACCAACGTTCCAGCCTAATGGCCAAATTTTTTTTGTTTAGTGTTGGAATTTATCTTTTTTGGAATTTATCTTTTCAAAAATACACAAACGTAAACAAATTTTGACAGCTACAAAGAAAACAAACGAAAGAAAAAAAGTAATCTGTTCTAATAACATTACCTTGTATAATTATTCTGCCATAGTCACATCCCTTGCGTTCTTTTGTGTTTTTAAATTAGCCCAATTCACAATCTTGTGCAAATGGACTTGCATCGTAGCATTTGCAAAATGGTATTGGATAATTTTACAACACACTAACAAAATATACAGAAATGCATATGCTACAATTTTGGAAATAAGCAACTCCTAAAACCATAGTTTTTATTTGCTAGGCATTTGCAAACTGACAGCTGACAATATAAATTAAATAAAAAAATTGAAATTTAAAATCAACAAAAAATTTGGAAATCAAAGAAAGTAAAAAAGGAGTTAATAATTTAAAAATGGGCTTGGATGGACATAATAAAATTTAATTTGATATCAATTACGACGAATTTTATTTTAAATATATCCCTGATCTTAAGTATTACTTGCTTTTAAAATTCCAAAGAACAAACAACTCTTGCTGTTAGCTATAATCAAGTACTAGACTTCAGTCAAATTTTGAGCAGTAATTTTCGAATCAAGACTGCAGTGATTAATTGTTATTTCATACTAGTCGACTGTCCATTTTTGGGAATAATGAACCTTTTACGAGTACAGTTTGATAACTCCGTGACTTTTTGTGTTTTCAACTTCCGATGCAACTCTGTTCCCTCCCGTTTACAGTTATGTTATTCTGACGAATTTTGGACAATGTACGCTTGGCTTGTAATTGAATGAATGTTATATAAATTAGCCGTTGGATCCTATCCGAGGGTGGTCTTAACACTGAGTGAAATAAAAGCGTAGACTAGCGTTTCCATTGTATAGTACAGCACTCTCCACGATAACGTGCCGTGTGTAAAAGAAGGCATCCATACGGCACTAGATGTACCGCACAGTCACAATGAGTAGCAATTTATAGAACATAGCGAAACATTGACCCATGTTCTAACCTCTTGATTAGGGGTTGGAGACCATCTAAATCCTTTCTGTTGAGAGTGCAACAGCACACTTTGATCCACATACACCATCTCTGCATACATCAGTGTACCAGATCCCCGAAGGGGATCTAACCAATAACCGGTCGCAGAGCTGAGAGGGTCTCTGTGGGGCAACCGGTTCCCGAGGTACCAGTCGGATACTCCTCTTTACAAATGGCCGAGTTATTTTCAAAATATTTTTATTCTGTCCCATTGTGCGCTGTGTTAAAGGAGCTATATGTGGAAACCCTATTTTTCAATAACATTTTTACAAATTTCGTTTAAATAATTTTGTCAAATATTTTTGAAATAACTTTTTTCAAAATAAACTCTTTTTATAGAAAAAAGTAAAATTTTATTTGTAAAAAAATTTGTCTCTAAATTTTATCATTCCGAAATCAATTGATTGATATAAAGATTTAAAATACATTATTGACGTAGATAAAAAAACTAGGTCTACAGCAAAATTTTCAACATGAATATCCATCATTTAAATGCAGATGAAAATTTTCTAAGTATTAAAAATTTGAGGTCCGAGTACTACATTGGTGTAAATATGGACAGCTGTGGTGACAGCTTTAACCAATATTTAAGGCGTGGCTACGATAACGACAGTCGTATATGGGCTGGTTTTAGGATATTTTCTTTTATAGTGCTCCAGTCTTGGCGCAGGTCGCGAAAGGATATTAAACATCTAAAGCAATCCATAGATGATATGAAGAGGACAGTAAGTAAAATATGAGCGCAGGCATATCAAATAAGATAAGCTGATTAAATATATTTAAAAAAATACAGATAACGCGTACAGAATGTCAACTTCGAGTCCAGGGCACTTTGGTTAAGGTGGAACAAAATCGAACGGATGAGCTGACGTTACAACTAAAACGAACTTTGGATAATTTAAAACGTAAAACAGAGGCCTGTAAGACGTTTTTGACAACATTGGCCAATTTAAAATCCAATCAAGCTCTCATGAAAGAAGAACTGCGAAACAGATACGAAGAATATGAAGCCCTGAATGAAGTTTTATCACAAACCAAGAGGCAACTTTTCCGATCTATGCAGGAACAAAGAAATACACATTTGCAACTATGCAAGGAGCAGCGCAAAGTGCAATCTTTGGAAAACGTAAAAATATTGCTCATAGCAGAGGTAAATCATCTTTATTTGCAACATTTTAAAACGGATACATTTTTATAATTCATGTGTTTGAGGATGTTTCAGATTCATGATCTAAATTCGAAACATCGTATTGAAGAAGAAAACTTCATTAGACAGTTGAGAGACAAAGACTGTGAAATTGTGGAAGCCAAAAAGTTATTGGAAAAATGTGAATCGAAATTCTATGGTGTTCAGAAGTAAGTAAGACTTTCTATACAAATTTTACACTTTTGTCTTCAATACGTTGAAATATTTGCAAAACTTAATTATTTTCAGAAACCTTAGTTTCTATGACAGAGCTCAGAAAGGTTTTCTAAATACAGAGAATGAGTTTCGGTTGACAAGTTTTCATGCTACCGAATTACACAAGAACGCCTTAAGGTCAATTCTTCAGCGATTTGGTATGTTATGGGCACGATTAATTGAATATCCCAAATACACTTTAAACTGCGTCTACGTACTTTCCTACTACTTATTGCCGGCCATGCCTTCAACGCCAGTCAAGTACGAGTACAATTCAAAGTACAAATAGTTTATACCGTTTGAATAGATGTTATATTCGTCAACATTGTAACTGTAGATATTCAATAAATAGATAATATAGTGACGTGAGGTTTAGATATTACAGGTTCTAGTGCAAATATCTTGATTTCTTCTTTAGAAAACAAGTTATTTGCTAGACCTGCTATATGTAAACTTCAAGTTTTAAATTATAATTAAGTAATAACGTATTTATTTTTCATATTTGAAAATAATCTATTTATTTATACAAGTTATAAAATGAAGTCGAAAAAGCCAAACTTTGCAATGCCAATTTTCATTTGGTATTATGGCGAAAATTCGATAAAAATAGCGCTATTATGAATTTAACTGAATTGGATTGTTGACAATAGTACATATTTATCAGCTGGCACTATACATAAATGAATAAATTACAAATCCCTATGTATGCTTAAATATTTAAAACTACGAAACGGATTTTGATGCGGTTTTTTTTAATAGATAGAGTAATTGAAGATGAAGGTTTATATGTATAATAACATCCATTAAATAGTGGAGAAATACTGTTATATACGTGCGGGCTACGGGCAGTAATGAATAAATCAAAACTACTGGATCGATTTTAATCATTTTTTGAGTGAATGACATAGGCTATATTCATATTTTATACCCGTGCGAAGCCGTAGCGGGCCGTAGTTTTGTAAACAAAAAACAAATTTGTTTATATTCAATTTTAGATGTTGAAATTAAATATTTCTTTTGCTTTTATGTAAAAATATGAATTTTGTATATTTTCTAATATATGTATGTGCCAAAAACATTAGATTGAATAATAATTTTAAATAATTATTATGTATTTTGTATTAAAAATTTCCATCCCCTAAAACACAAAAAAATACTGTGAAGAAATAAATAAAGTTAAGTAATAAATTTCACCTAAGAAATGTCAACATAATGAAATTTAGCTTATTGGCAAATAAAAATAGTGCCGTTATTCAAGAATTGCTTTCGTGAGTTAATTATTCGCAAATAAAAAATTACTTCACTGTTTATACAGCAAATTTTTATATTTGCAATATTTTTATTTGTTAATAAGTGTTCCATATAAACGTAGTATGTGTAATTTATGGTTAGAGCCAAGGCGCATTTAACCAGGTGGCATCACGACGGCAGCTGACTATTTTTTGTTCGAAAGATATTTTCGCCAGAGAATGACAAAACTTGTGTACACAGTAAAACTTCTCTATAGTGACCTTTAAAAATTTATTATGTTACAGTCATGATTTTCATTTTCAAAGAAATATTGAATTTTTTTAATTTTTCGAAAATTGTTTTTAAAAATATTTTTTTGAAAATTATATTCAAAAAAATTTTTTTTAAAATATCGTTTTGAAAATGGGTTGTAAAGTTTTTTTGTAAATGTTTAAAAAAATTTTAATTCAAAAAAAAAATGTTATTGAATTTTTACCAGGTCTTTAATAGAAATCAAAGCAGAAAAACCCTACCCTGTATATCTGTGTGCAATCGAAAAAAAAAATTAAAACAACCTAAAAGAATGTGGAAAAATAGAGGTGGGCTTGGCATGGTCCGCCTCCTCGAATGGTATGGACTGATGTTACTGAATTGCAACAGCAACATTTCTGATACTATGCCTGACAGATTGGTCAACTTAAATCTTCCGTACCTTCACTGGTGCCTAAGCAATGTAGATTGCAACCCGGAAAGAAGGACATCGTTAAAGCTCTAGACTATGCCCTTTCATTCGACAACGATTTTGGGGTATTAACCCTTTGACACGGGAATTAATTCTGGCCATTGAAACATTTTATATATAGTTTTAATTGCTTAAAAGGGCTTCAAAAAACATGTGTAAAAAATTATGTGGACTAATTTTTATTCCAAAGTGGGTTTTGGGGTTGTACATTTTAAAATAAAATCCGCTGCAATGTGTAAAACTTTTCACTTTATCTTATTTTTTTATTGATTTAAAGTTTTTTTGGTTTACATACTTATAAAAAATACCAAAAAATCTAACTTTTGTAATGAAAAACACTGAATTAAATATTTTTTTGTTTTTAATTTGCAACTAAATATGCAAAATTGATCCCAAGTTGTTTTCTATTTTTTCTGCCTTTTAAGAATTAGAATAATAACAACACAACAAACAGATAACTGTAAAAAAAAGTTCATTTATACTAAAATACAAATCAGTATTTGGTTGATAAAAGCGACGTACATTATAATAATACGCTACGCGTCAAAGGGTTAAGCAGGCCTGCCAGGTGAATTTAAGAACAAATCGTCAATTTCGCGATAAAAAGTAAAAAATCGTCATTCAGTGATGGCAAAAAACCATCCAATTGTAGAAGGACAGTAAGGAAAAATAAAAACGTGGTTTGTTTGTTGGTGTTTTGTTGAGGCTTTAATATTCTGTAATATTATTCTATTAACATCATAATTCTCACTGTGTTTTGTAGAATTTTATTACTTATAGAGAATTTTTGGCTTCTTTAAAATTAGGAAAAAGGTTTCCTGATGATCTGGCCTGAGCAACCATCTTCATACCAGGTGTGAGCAGAACGGCAACAACTACAACAAAACAACAACTTTGACATTCTACTAGCATATATAAAACAAAGTCGAACTTCCCTATAAAGAATTTACATTAGAAAGAATAGCTTTATATGAATTTTATTTGAACTATTTTTGAATTAATAAATTAATTATTTAGGCTTAAGTTCTTAATTATAAAGAGATAAAGAAAAATTAGATACCAGCAAAGCAGAATGCATTTTCTAGACAGCTACGTCCGTCATCAGTACTCTTCGTATCGATCTACCCGGTAGTTTCAATTGTTATTAATTTTCTATTTAAACAAACTTATCAAAGAAATAGAATATGATAAATTTTTTTTTAATTTTACATTATATTTCATGGGAGATAGAGCTTTTTGAAATTGTTTTACACTTGTAAACTCTATTTCTTTTTTATATTATACTACCAAGCAAACATTTTTCTTTCATTTTTATTCTCTATATATTTTCTTTTTATTGAAAATGGATAGCTAATAGCAAGACAGATATATACATATATATAAACGAGTTTTTGACATTATCTGGCACAAATATAAAAAGAGAAAAAATATTCAGCTGTCGTAGTGCTGCCACCGGGTTAAATGCGTCTTGGTATAGTAAAATCGAAACATTTTAAATCAAATTAAAAAAGTTACATTTATATTTATAAGCATTTTACAGTTTATTATCTGTACTTAACATTTATGTGGTATAAACACAACTGGGACGATCTTCTCACAGCACTACGAATTCGTCGACAAAACCACGCTACGCATTTTGTTGTTGCTTTTATTTTATTTTTTTAATATTAGTCTATGGATACAATCCTTACAGACAATTTAAAATACATATTAACTTAATCTTAAGAAAAAAATTAAAAAGTTAAATTAGGAATTTAAAAAAAACAATGATATTATGTTGAATTACTTTTACGTTTACAAACAAATCAACAAAATCATACAAACTATTAAATTGACGAAATGTCAAAAAATATAGAAGAAAATTAAGAAGGCGTGTATGTGTTTTATTGCTTTCTCACTTCTGCTCTATAAAATTTCTATACACATACAACTTTTGATATGTCGAACTACTAAATCAGCTGGGTGGACGATACTACCTAATGAGATAAATATAACTTACATTTTTTATACGGGTTTTGGCAAATTGTTTGTGAAAAAAGAAATTTAAAATAAAAATGGAAGTACCTATTGACATTCTTGCACAATTAAAAAATATTTCAGGATATATCTCAGTTCACTGTGCAACTGGAACTGGTTGGCTTCTAATCGTCTTCTATTTATTCGAGGTATTACTTTCTTTTTTATAAAAGATGCATTTAAAATAATAATTGACAAGAAAAACTCTTCGCCTATATCCATTACAAAACATTGAAAATTATTATAAACAAAAATAGATCAGTCAAGTGCGAGTCAGAAAGAAATAAGGCAATATATGTGAAAAACATGTCACTGTTAGAACAACCTTTTATTTTTAGTAATTATCATAGCGGCCGTGGTAACATATCTACTGCACAAATTTCAAGAGTCTGCCTATTACTTTTTGAAACATAAGGCTATATACGTGTAAATCAGGACACTGTCGAAGTAACCTTTAATTTTTACTATTTGTCATAAAGTCCATATTAGTAGACCTTCTGTGAAAATTTCAAAGGTCTACCTATTATAGTTCAAAAATTAGGCCATATCAATGCAAATCACGTTACTGTCAGAAAACCCTTTAATTTTTGCTATTTGTTATAGAGGCCGTAGTAGAATTCTATCAATCAAAATTAGACCACATTCATGCAAATTACGTCAATATCGGTACTCCCTTTAATTTTTAGGTTTAATTTTGTATAATTGTATATAAAGCGAACATAGTTTGAATTACTAAATTTGGAGCGGATAAGCATTAAGAGATAAACGCAAATAACATGTCACTTTCGGAACACCATACAAGTTTTAGTATTTGTTGCTATAGTTATAAACCTTCTGTGAAAATTTCTCTCTACCTAAGATGCTTCAAATCTTAGGCCGTATAAATGAAAATCACGTCACTATCCCCTTTAACACCCTTTAATTTTTAGATTTATTTTTTAATACTTGTTTATATAGCGAACTAAGTTTTAATTACTGTTTGTAAATTTTAATTGTAATTATGTCTCCTACAGTTCAAGAAATAAACACATATACGTGAATAACACGTCTCTATTGGAACACCCTATAAGTTTTAGTATTTGTAGCGGTAGCAGTTATACATCTCTGAATATTTCAAGAGTCTATCTATTACGGTTCCAGAGATAAAAGGCGGTGACAGACGACGGACGGACATACATTGTAGCGAAAACAATAGGCAATATATGATTCACTCTGATATATTGTAGCATTGGTATAGCACGAACAATTATCGCTTCTATGTAGCTTAGCTTCTAGTGTATACTCTAACACCAGCCTTATACAATCGTATACATGCATAATATTAAGGCCCATTATTATAACTTGGCAATAGCTAAAGTTAGTTTTTCGTTATAATAACGAGGATAGCGCTTTTTACTATAACTTGTCCTTAAAGTACGTGGTAGTTAGAGATTGTTTTTAACTTGATTAAAATAACGAAAAAGTACTTATCGCTGCAACAAAATTCTAACTTTAGCCAGTTATAATAATGGGCCTTAAAGTTGCTTTCTTTTTGACTTTAATTGCTACAATTTTTTAATGTCGTTTACATCTTTTTGTGGATGTTTCATAAGTAATTACTTTATTCCTTGCTTATAATTTCAAGGAATATAAAATATTAGCGTCAGAGAGATCTACTTTCAGCAACCCCCAAAACTTTTAAAAATGGTCATATTTTTTTAGAAAAAATCATCAAATTGGAATTTTGCAATTTTTTGGACAAAAATCGTCAAGTGACGACATATTGCCGAATCTGGCAGCCATGGTGTTACGTTTGCAAAGAATACTACACGTCCAAACATACTTTCATTGGATTCGTAGAGTAGCTCTGGGTGGAGGAACACGTGCGCGCGTCATTGTCGTTATCGTTTAAAGTCAATCAGGCCGTTCTTGATGCTAGGCCTTCGAGTGGTTTACTTCTCACTCTCGCACTGGGTGATTGGCTTCCACGATTAGCTGTACTTTAGTACAGTTAATTGGTGGTTGCATTAATCAGCCATGTGCAATCGTTCTGGTTATCGTGTATAACCTCAATATTTAATAAATATTGAGGTTATATATATTAAAATATATAATAAAAATAATGAATAAAATACATATATATAGCCCGTTCAGGCTGCCACGAAATTAAGTCATTTCGTGATTTCGGCCGAAATCAACTTGAAATTACGTAATTTAGCATACATTTTACCATTGCCCAAATTAACTCATTCTACTTAATTTCGTCGAAATTAACTTGAAATTACGATAGACAACGCTGGTTTTGTAGAAAAAGCTACTTTTTTTGCAACCATGACCAGACTTACAACCTTGAAAGTCCGTTTTGTTTAAAAAAAAATTTAAAAGCCAAATGAAATAATGGAAATATATACATAATTCTACATTAATTTTGTTGTAGTGTTGTTTTTAATATTCATGTATATTTTAAATCAATACGAAAGTGTTGTGCGAAAGCTTTTTGCAAAATAATTTAATTATACAAATGTAACTAAACGTGATCAGCTGTTTCCGAAATTAACTCAAATGTCAAAAAGCCCAGTATGAACACTTTAGATTTCGTTCGTAATTTCAGCTCGAAATTACTTAATTTCGTGGCAGCCTGAACGGGCTAATAAACTAATTTAAAAGAAAAAAAAAAGAAAATTTTACAAACTAACAAAAACTAAAATAACGAAAAACTATAAAATATAAATAAATATAATATAAATTAAGTAAAGGCTTCACTATGGACTTATTGTCTCCAGAAGCCTTTTTTTTCATCATACTGCCGTTCTAGGTTGAACGGAATAATTAAAGAAGAAGAAGAAGAACATACTTTCATTAATGCAAACATACATATGTACATATTGATGCAAGTATACTAGCGTGCAAGGGAAATAAAGCTTCCTTGAAGTGTATTATAAGATCGTCATTATTGGTATTAAGAATATTTTCCTAATTTTTTATTCATTTGTTGATACATTTTATGAAAATATTATATAAACACATGTACATACATATGTATGTTATGAATAATTTGTCTGTGAAAAATACATTTTTGGTAATGGTACATTACTCGGAAATATAATACATTTCAATAAAGCTTTATTTCATTTGCATACGAACAAAAAGCTTTGTGTGAAAAGCGTACGGCAATTATTTTTGGTGTTTGTCTTAAATATGATGTGTGGTGGCATCTACTGGCAAGTAGTTAGCCGCGAGCAACTAAAACGTAACCCATTATGAACTGAATTATTTATAGTTGGTCATGCCGTGTTAAGTATTTCGCATACGACTTGTTAACAACAACACAATTTATTTTTTCGTGTTCATGTTTAATGGGGCCCCTTTAATTTTTAAATGTGTGCTAATTACGCTTCAGAAGATAAGCACATATACATACGACTTATCTGGAAATACCCTTTAACTTTTATTTATATTGTTACAGCAATGATACCCTGAGTAAATTTCAAGTGTCGGCCTATAAACTTTACATGAAAAGGGCAAAATCGGAACTTCTAGGAACACCCATTCATTTTTATTTATTTTATTTTTGATACCTCCTGCGATGTAAGGCATTGTAAAACATGCTCTGTGTAAATTTAAAGTGGCTGCCTATTGAGGTTAGAAACTTATGTCCTACATGTAAAATCGCACCACTATTAAGACACTCTGTAATTTTAGTTTAATTATATTTGTTGTTATAGCGGACACAATTTTACTTATAAATTTCAAGTGTCTAAAACAATGGGGTCACATTTTTATCAATAGGATTATTGATTATATAGCAGTTTCGAAATTTTTACACTGTCCGAAGAGTAGCGGAGCACACAGTTGTTAACAAATGCGTCCTGATTTGGAACGACATATAATTTTTGCTTCTGCTGAAATAGTCCATTTACAATATTATCATAATTGGTTTTGATGGGATCAAAGACACAAACGACGCTTATTATTTCACTTGCTTGTTTATATAGACCGTCCAAAGCGCTGAATACCACTTATAGTTTAAATGTTTGTAGATAAGCCGTTTAAAAGAAAGCATGGTGTTTGAACCGATCTATTAACACTGCTAACTGTTCGTTCATCTCTGTTCGTTTGTTACTCAAAAACCCTTTAGCTTTTCCTAAAGTTACTACTCACCAGAACACAATTTGCTGGTTTACTTCGATGAAGCGTCATGAAATCGTAGATAACGAAGTTAAACCACAAAATGTCGAAAAGGCCATAAGATAACAAAGTGTATAAATTATACTAAAGTATAAGTCGTCTTCCATTTTTTTAAGCCTCTGCAATGTATACTGGAGCGCTATCGTGTTGTAAATTCAAATTAATTTCTAAAATATCGATATTGATATTTTAAGAAGTTTTTCCATTTAAGCACCAAATCGATGGAATGCTATGGATGGAACAACTTTAATATATAATTTATTTCAAATTCCCTTTGTTAAAAACGTTTGTAAAATAAATTTTATAGATATTACAATCAACAATTCACACACATCGCAGTCATTAAAAATATTGTTAAAACAAATTAAATCTTACAACTCACCACACATTTTTGAATAAAGCTTTATTGTTTATTGATTTGTTAAATCTGTTAAATTTTTATCGCATTCATAAAAATGTATTTGTTTCGAAAGGGCTATAAAGATAATTCCCATACAAAATTTTTTTATTAAACCTCTTGATATATCAAAAATGCATATATTTATAGATACAGGCATTGTTTGTTATTGTAATTTAATATAAACAAATTAAAATCCAAAAAATTATCATTTCATAAAACCCAAAATAAAAATTAAAAATACGTCCAAGAAATGCTATAAAAATTATGATTTTTATTTTTAATGAAGATAAAAAATAAAACTGAAATACATTTTTATTGATAATCAGCATAGAGACCCACGCAAACCCCTGAGTGTTCTGAGAGAACAAAACATATAAAACTTTTAATCAGTAGCATGCTAACTTTCAACAATGCAGGTTTATGTCGCATTGTGTAATAAAAAAGGTACACTGAAAATATATAACCATAATTAACCAAAACCATCAGTTTGAAATAATATTTATTATTTAAATATAAAAAATATATTTTTTTAGTTTTTGTATTAGACTTATATAAAACACGATTTTATTGAACAATATTAAGGCAAGTCATTTTTGCTTTTTTTTTACGGGTATGCATGCATGATAGTTTATTTGCATATTATTAATTTGGAAAATTTGAAATTAGTTTTAATAGTTCAGAATCAAAAAATAATTAACGTAATTATGTTTCATGGTTGAAAAAAGAACTTACACAAAAGGCTCTTATGACAGTAATGGGCTTTCTAAACAAGCGCTATTGTATTGTGTGATTTCTCTACCTGTTCACATTGCTAATGAATATGTTAAATTTTTTTCATAAGAACTGCTTGTAGGGAATTTTCACAATATACATACATATAAAATACATGACTACTTCTTAATTCTAAAGGTACGGTCACATTAGGCAAATATCTGCCTGAAATTGTAAAATATTTGTTTGCCATAGTCTGACCATAAAATAAAATTAATAGGCAAACAACAAAACAGCTGATTCTTGACAAACAAAATTATTTTTTGCTTTTAAAACTTTATTATTAGCAAATAAAATTACACTTGATAACACACTGTTTTTAGGGTGCCGTACCTAAAGGCTAAAAACGTAACCTCTAATATCGCTCGTACAATGTCTATCTGTCCGCCTGTTTCAGACCTTTTTTACTCTTGCACAGTAATAGTGCTCACGCGTGAAGTTTTTACAGAAGTGTGCCAATAGCGGCGTGATTTTCTTATATACGGTCTAAATTTCTTAACCGTTTTCGCAGACCATTAAAACAACTATATTTGTAAATTTTAATTAAAAATTAAAGGGTGTTCCGGGCCAAACATCGAGCATAAGAGCATCCTGGCCCTAGTTAGCAAGGAGTTTAGAGAAGCTCAAATGCCGATGGAACGCATGAGTAGAAGAAGATTAGTCGAAAGACTGCATCCGACTCTCATTGCGAAAAACGTTATATACAATGAATGTATAGAGAACGAAATAAGCATTTTTAATGATGGATCTCTTATGCACGGTAGAGCAGGAGCAAGTGTATACTCAGCTGAGCTCAACATGTCCTGTAATCTGTGTTTGGATGAGTACGTCCCCGTTTACCATGTATAATTGCTTGGACTACTTTATGCGTTGGATCACCTGCTGGAAGAATGGTTCTCATTGCACTTGACAACAAGTCGGTTATAAAATGAATGCGGCAGGTGTACGTGTTCTGCAAACTTGTGCTGAAATGTGTTTTAAAACAGCTAGGCATAAGCAGAAGACCAACTAGTTAAAGGGGAATCTGCTATGAATTTCTGTGGACCAGAGAGTAGCTCTGGGTAAGGTCACAATGCGATCTAAGGTCCTACAATGGGTGAATTCAATAAACCTGAAAAGGTGGAGGGAGACCAGTACGTATAGGCAGGCTCGAGTGGTGCTCAAGGAGCCCATGGAAAGGCCATTAAGGTACCAGATACAATAGAAGTACCTTAACCTAGATAGCTGCGTTGGTGACAGGTTATGGAAACTTCAAGTATCATCTAGCCAAGATGAAAACAGAAGAATATTTTACTTGCAGACTGTGCTTGGAAGTGGCTGAGACGTAAATAAGAGAAATTTCGTTATTTCGAATACCTCTATGACTATTTTTATGTTGCTTAAAACCATTGCAACCACGTTTTTAAAAACTGTTTTTGACTTTCTTGAAAATTTGAGAATTTTGAGTTGTGACTGTTTGTAATTTTGTGTGCGATATGTATATGCCTGTACAAACGCAACATGTTCATACAATCTTTTCATTAAGCGTTTTTAATTTTCTTTTATATAAATTTTTATTTACATATGTATGTATGTATGTATGTATGTATGTATGCATGTATGTATGTATGTATGTATGTATGTATGTATGTATGTATGTATGTATGTATGTATGTATGTTTATTTTTTATGTACATATGTACATATTTTGGGGAAATAAATTTATATTTTTTGACAATTTAATCAAATATTTTCTCTAGTCTGACCACAAGGCAAACATGTTTTTCCAAATATCTATTTGCTTTTGTTTGAACAAACAAAAAATGAGCAAATAATTGTGCCTAGTGTGAACACAAAACAAATTTAAATCAAACACCAACAAACAATTTTGAGGCAAACATTTGCCTAATGTGACCTTACCTTTAGAATCGAAAGAAAACTAATTTAATTATACATAAACTTAATATGTTACAAAAACCTATTGTGTGGAACTTTCACTACCATAAAATATTCATATGCTACCTTTTGTTGCTACTTTTTAACTCTATCTTAAAAAGGACTTAAATTAAAATTTGGTTAACTCATTCAAAATGAAACGCTTTTGTATTTACTAATGTTAAACAATGTGATTTTTATCAGTGCAAAACACCAATGCATTCTCATTCTAACCAGTTTTAACAACTTTCTCTGGTTGGGTATGCTTGATAATCAGGCCTGTTCTGAAAATCAGTTTTTATCAATGTGATTTTAAATCACGTAAATTGTGTTTTACACACAAAAAATTTTGAAATCATGTGATTTTAAACCGGTTAGGAAAGCGGCTTATTTTTGCGAGTTAAATGCTGTTAATTTTATAAATATCATTTTTGGAGTAAAATTACGTAATTTATAAGAAAGCTATAAAAAAATTCCCATTTTTAAAAAATCTTCTTTTGCAGTAATATTTTATATTTAAAATACATGTTTGTGTTTTTCCACTTCTCTTTAAGTCCCGTCTTCATTTGCTATTAACATGTCTTAACAAAAGTCAAACTTCATATAAATGTTTTTTTTATATGAAGTTTGACTTTTGTTAAGACATGTTAATGTCTAATAGAGTCGGGGGGTAACTGCCAGCAGATTAAGTGTTTAGAAATTACATACGAGTATACCCTTGCTAAAGATAAAAATTGCAATGCCTTCGTAAATAACGCCTTAAAACGCCAATTTCTTACACTGCTTTCATTTTAAACCTTCTGGAGTCCACAATGTTAGCCTTCAGATTGCTTTTATTTTACGTATTATGTAAAATTTAATAAAAAAAAAAACAATAAAAATCAGCAATTTTCTTGTGGTTTTACAATTTTAAAATTACTGAAAAAATTTAAAATTTGTCTGATTTACCGAACAGGGTCTCTATTATATTTTTGAAATTTTTCAGAAAACCATCATACTTCGTAGATCAGGGATGACAACAAGGCAAATCGTGTAACCAAACTAGCTGGATATAGCGCAAGAAAAAGTGGCATCACTGATGTTTTTACAGACAAAGAAAACAACTTTAGGCAGATGTTTTCATTTCAGGTTGGATTCAACCATTTTGTCTGGACAAAATTTTTCTTCGGACAACATTTTTTATACGAATGTAGTTTCACATTTCTCTCGGAGAGTGAGAGAAGTGTGAGGGAAGTGATTTTGTCCAGAGCACTCTCAGCTTGATTTGGTTTAATTTAAATTTTTTTACGGACAAAATTGAAATGAGTTGCCATAAAAATTTTTTTTAGAAAAAGCTGAATTGAGTTGCCATATAGTGTTTGCATATTATGCAATTTTGGCATTTGTTTTGTTTGTGTTGATTATCGACAAAGAAAAAATTATTTTATGAAAATGGAGTTGAATGAAGCAGTTGTCCTCAAGCTTATAATGGAAATGAAAAAGACCCCAAGAGAATGCATGTACGACATGAGCAATAGCTCATATAAAAATAATCATGTAAAGCAAAGCATTTGCACGAAAATAGCTAACGCCATTAGAATTGAACGTAAGCAAACGTAGTGGGGTCCATGCGATGAAAATTTACAAAGGATTTTATATCATTTAAGCGCATCTCAGAAACCAATCCGTTATAGTTGCCCATTGCTGTTTTTTGCTTTAATATTTCTTTCCCTGTAATTCTTTTTTGCATTTTTTTATTTTAACATCCATTAACAGAAGCAATTTTCTTTAATAATACATGTTTTAATAAGCAAAATGTTAAAATAACAAAAGATATGCAATTTCACAACAAGATTTTATTTTTAATAATTTTCTGCTTTGCTGACCCGTTGTAAAATTAATATGACTTGTTTATTTATGTACTCATATGGCAGCTTTGTTTGTCCGGACAAATTTTTCGAAATGCGTGAATCATGCTGTAGAAAACTAAAAATATTTGTCCGGACAAAATGGGTGAATCCAGCTTTACTATGTTTTACTCTACACCAATGGATTAAACGCAAAACAAAAATCATTAAGTAAGATTTTTACTCTCATTTCTCAAACACGAATGCATTTTGATATTATTTTTTCTTGCAATTAACGTACGTGAAGTCATACGACTAAACCGCCCTTAACATCAACCAGCAATTTGCGAAGATATAGACAGCTTTTCATAAAAATTATACAGGGATGAAAATCAACATCTTCGCAAGATGTTCCTATCTCAGTTTGTTTCATTTTACATCTTTTTCATTATTTTAGTGTCATCCCTAAAATAATAAAATAACATTTACGTTAAAAAAAATATATAAACAAATACGCTTTCTGTAGCTCAAATACTCTATATTAACACTTGGATTTGATATGGCAAGGCAACAATAAGTCCAATTATATTTGATGTAAGCTCATCTTTTTATTTCTTATTCGCAAAATTATCCGTCTTTACTTTTAACTTTTTTGACAGTTCGAGTTGATGTAAATGTAATCTAGTTTTCAACATTTTACATGAATTTAACTAAAATGTTGATCAGTGTACAAAGGCTATAAAAATAAAAAGAATTTGTATTAAAAATTAGTCCGTTTTTAAACAAAAAATTAAAGTTTTCAACTTAAAATGATTCCCAAAATATTCCAGCTCTATTCTAGCGT
Source organism: Phasia obesa (assembly GCA_949628195.1). Taxonomy (NCBI): domain Eukaryota; kingdom Metazoa; phylum Arthropoda; class Insecta; order Diptera; family Tachinidae; genus Phasia; species Phasia obesa. The sequence goes on from OX451216.1 coordinate 79,224,687, forward strand.
TTTAAACCGCTTCTTACGAAATCCTTAAGTTTTAAAATTTAAAATTACTTCAATTCCTTTCAGTTGATTATTATCCAATTAACTCTTTATTAGAAACATATAGAATCTAAATATTTTGGAAACAAAGCCATTTCTAAGCATCGGCATAGCAAAAGCATTCGCGTTAAAGTTTAAAAAGACACTTTCTGCATTCCTTAGAATCGTTAGTTTTATTTAAAGTAAGGAATCTCAGTCAAGAAATAGGGATTTTTGGTTTTTAAACGATTGGAACGTTTTAAGAGGGGGTTTATACGATGATTTTTAAAACATCTATCTTTTTCATTTCAATTATGGACTTTCTACAAAAAGTCATGGGCACTTATACGATGGTATTTTTCATAATTTATATTTGATCAAACTATACATATCTATATAAAGTACATGCAATATTTCATTGGGAATTTTTTTTATTATAACGCTGTTGTCTTTTTAAAAGGAAAATTAAAAACAAATTGAAAATAAATTTTCAAATATATTTTTCACTTTTTTTGTTTCATCAGGGATGGTAAACGAAATTTTCAAATTTTGCTTTTCTGGCTCAAATTGCACTAAACGCACTTTTGTTTTAATTCAGATTGATCTAAATATAAACGGATCATTGTGTATAATTTTTTTCTTATTATTTAGAAAAATTTTTTTATTACAAAAAAGTTCAATTTTACCCACTTTTCTTCCATCTCAAAAAAAAGTATATTGTTGTTCTAATGTTGTACATCTTGCATTTACTTTATATAAATATACTTTGTATTTGTAAAAAAATGTTTACTGACATGGCCGATAAGCCAACATTCTGGCTGGTCATTTTGCGGGAAATTCCTGCTTACCGAAAAGCAGTCAGCCACTACGCGTGCTTGAGAGAGTGTCAGTAACTAGGCCACAGATGTTCTTTCGAGCACGAACAGCTAAAAAGGTCTTAGGAGATCTTAATATTAACAAGTTTTCTGGACCGAATGGCATTCCAGCATTGATCTTGAAGTAGAGCTCTTCGACGTTAGCACGTCAATAAGCGACTCTTTTCAGCACTTTATATCATGCTGGTGAACTTCCAATATTCAGGAAGTTAGCTAGTGTAACGCCAGACCCAAAAAAGGAGAGGCTAAAAACCCTGAAAATGATTGCCCAACTGCAGTTTGTTCTACTCTTTCTAAAGCCTAGTGCTCTGTTCGAATTTGTGAAAAATTTTGTGCACCATTTAGTATTTCACAAGGAAAATTTGGCATACGAAATGTGGTGTCTATCTCGCGATTTTGAAGAATTTTACGATTATATTGCTTTTTAATATACCACATTGTTTTACAAAATTTTCCACAAAAAATTTTACAAAAAATTCTACATTAAATAATGCCTATTTGCTTTATTTCACAGTTTTATAAAATATTGCCAGAAACGTTCCAATGTTTTTCCACAGTAAAAACAGAGTACTAATTCTGCAACATTTTTTCATGACTTTTTCATACAAATTTTTTATGTATGTATGTAGTTTGACAGCATTCTGCATGTAAAACTGAACAGTGTAGCAGGTTTAAGGTAATCGAAAGTACACTCCGTTAACATAGGATAGACTTACTTAAAAGTTTAAGGAAAAGTAACAATTTTGATGATTCCTTAATAACCATAAAACATGTATTAAAGTCAATGGCCAGAGGGTACTTTGTTGTTTTATTGACAAAAATTCGAAATGGGTCAGTAAAAGTTACAAAAATGTTACCAAAAATTTAAAAAAAAATTACAACAAATTAAAAAAATACAACAAATTTTCAAAAAAAAAAAAAATTTAAATAAAATTAATTTGCATACAATGAAATTTATAGTCAAGCTTAAGTTCGCTTTTATTCTCTCTAAGAAAGAATTAATTAAATTACAAATTAGGTGATAATATTAAAATAATTTTATAAAAAAATTTTAAAAAAGTGTTTACAAAAACTTTAAAAAAAAAATAAAATTATTTTACAAAAAATTTTCAATAAAATTTTTGCAAAATAATTTTCAAGCAATTTTCAAAGAAACATAAGAGGGTAACACAATATTTAGCATTCCTATGGTGAAGGGATTATAAGATTCGGCATGGCCGAATATAGCACTCTTACTTGTTTATACCCTTCTTGGTTCACTAACCCATTCGTTTTCAAACAAAAAATACATGGTTTTATATCATTGTCTATTACATTCTGCAGGTGCTCGTTACAAAACATGCTCGCGTGTTTTACTTATTTGTTATGCATACATATCGCTCTTTTAATGCATGTTGCATATCATGCATATATTTCAAAAAATCAAAATTTTGAGTTTATTGAAGCTAAAATGGACCTTTATCTTCTTCATATGTAAAATAAATTTTAAATTTAATCTCAAGCTAAACCGAAGTTCTACATTAACACTTTATATCCACCCATATGTATCATAAAACATATCGCACTTGTTCCTCTAAAGAGAGTCAACTCAAATGTTTTCAATTTTCACTTTTTGCAAGAAATCAATGTACAGTGATCGATCTACCTACAGTAAAAATCTTACATAATTTTCTCTGCTCTTTCGCTAAAAAAAATACAGTTGTATCCCTCTTCTTGATATAAAAGTATATTAAAAAGAAAACAGTTTTTTGCCTCTACTGGAAATTTTTAAATTTTGAGTTGACTCCTTAGAGGAACAAGTACGATATATTTAAAAACTTTAACGACATGAGATATGACTATTTAACATTAAAGGCGCGACATGCATTTACCGAAAATGCCGTACATGATATTGGTTCATTATATGTTTCTATATTTAAATATTTATGTAAATCATTGTTATAATTTTCTAAAATAAATATTAATTTATTTAAGAAAATTTTTAAATCAAGAACAAATCGCTATCTATATATAACTTAGGGCCAATTTTTTGACTTCGTATTTATCTTTAAGTTGTATTTAAATATGAAAATTAGTTTTTCACCAAGCAATTAAATGAAACTTAAATGACCACCCTTGGACATTTAAAATCTATTTAAGTTTTACACAAAACCATATGTTTTTATCACATTGATTTTGTCCATGAATGAAAAAATGTATGGCCATTGACAGTATTTTTATTATTTTACATTAATTAATTAAAATATATTGATTCCTTTCTATTATATTCTATTTTCTTAATATTACATGTATTTCAACAATTTTGCTATTTTTAAGTCCATTTGAAGCATTTTTATTGTTGTTTGTATTTTTTGTCTGCAAAAACAATAAACTTTTTTTGTTAAACGACTGCTTTATGCAAAATTATCTGCAATTGTTTTGATATTTTGTGGTGTAACCATATTTTTACCACAATTAACTAAGAACATTTAAATTAGACTGAAAAACTGAAACTGTATTTAAATACAACTTAAAATTAAATTCGGATTTAAATACGTAGTCAAAAACTGGCCCTTAGAGTATTGGATAAAACTTTAATAAATATATAATTTAAGTAAATTTGTTTTAAAATGCCTTGATTTTCATCTTTTGTTGTATTTTGTTTCCTTGTAAATTGCATACATTTAAGAATTTATATTTGAAAATAAATTCAGCGAGATCTCTATCTATATACATATATGTATGTACATATAATGAAACAGTAACTATTTTCTCTACTGGATTTTGAGACTGAATTGGGCTGTCTTAACAAATTTTCAGTAATGTATTGCTGATTGCAAAGATTTTTTAACTCACTATCACTAATGTTGATTGAGGCTGCAAATTTTGCAATCACCATTAGAAATCAAAAAAATGAATGCAATAATTTTGCAATATCACTCAGTGTGAGTGAAGAGTGCAGAATTAGTGCACTACCCCCTACTATGATCTTAGACTAAAAAATGTATAAGAAAAAATACATTCTGCACTGCTCCTGTTGGCAATCTATCAAACAAAACAAAAATCAAGCGAATACGTTGAGTTTAAGTCAGTTAAAATGGTTCTTAACTTTTTTCACTTGCCTATTTATATATATTTATGTGCCCAAATGTTTTAAGGTGTGTTTACAGTGAGTGTACAAGTCATATGTACTGTCTAAATTGCTATCCATATGGAATTTCATGTGTATGTCAAAATCAGTGTTTTACATATGGTTTATAATTTTTGTGTTTAAACGTACACATGTTACGCACATATGACATAACCTCCTGTTGTTGAAAACAAAAATCAAATCTTTCAAACAACTGGTCTTCAAAGTGTGGTATAGATGGATTATTTTTTTAAATTATTAGGCTATATAATAAAACTAATAATAACTTTATTGGGAATTGCTATAATAAGTTATTAGGCAAGTTTTCATATTTTTGCCGCCATTTTATTTTATAAGAAACCCGCTAGTGATGTCAACTATGCAAAGAACTACCGTTTTGTGTTATCATTTGGGAGCTTCTACAACAGTACAGAAATCAATTTATAAGAAAGAAATTATATCAAAACAAAAAATAAAATAATAATTGTAGTTTTTGACCTTTTTTATTATATTTGAATTCTATTTTTTAATAAGCACAAGGTCTTTTTTTTTTTAAACGTTTTTTAAATTTTTATTCTCAATATTTCGCTACACCATTGGGTAGCATCTTCATTCGTATAAAAATTACCTGGCTCTTGTTTTGAAAACAGACATATTCCATTGGACTCACAAAAAATAAAGTTCTATCTATGTTTTAAATATCATTAAATTTGATTTAGCCGTGATTGACGTACAGATAATCAAACTTGCAAATAGATATACATATAATATATGTATGTATGTATGTATGTATGTATGTATGTATGTATGTATGTATGTATGTATGTATGTATGTATTTATGTTTGTATGTATGTATGTATCTATGTATGTATGTATATTAGATTACATAACTTTATTATTAATATCATCTATGAGATATCGATATAAATCTGCCAACATTAAATTACTAACAAAAGTTAGAATAAAGATATTTTGACATACGCATGAAATTCCATATGGATAGCAATTTTGACAGTACATATGACTTGTACACTCAATGTAAACACACCTTAAATAAAAAACTAACACATGTTATTGCACATAGGAAAATAACATATGTTATGTTTCAAGAGGTTTACATTTTGTGTATAGTGTTACATATGGAAAATCTGACATTCCATATGACTTGTACACGTAATGTAAACACGCTTTTATTAAATACTTTTTTATAATAATCTTTAAGTGTAAAATATAAGGCTGACTTACAAAATGAATCAATACAAAGTCTGTAAACATTTGTGCTACCGTCCCTACAAGAACAGTGACCATCAATTGAGCAATCATTTGAGTGTCACTGAATTTTTTTCTCATTGCATAGAACAGAGCTACCATCACGTTTTTAAGGGCATGTTACAAAAATGAGGGAACCATTTGTGTACGTGTGATTTTGCATCTCTTTCGAACTTATTAACTCTTTGGACTAATGAGCATATCTCTGTACTACTCACTCTACTGCTGTTTACTAATCAACTATGCTGTAAAAATTAATCAACGATGACTACTAGCACTACTCAAACTAGATAAATAAGCCTCTCACAGCCGACTAAGCAAAAAAAAAAATTTGAGGCAAAAAGACTGTCTCGGGTAGAAAATGAGGCTGTCCGCCAATCATTTAGCGTAGGAGTCACACCTGGTGTATCATACGCATCTGCATTGGTAGGAAATGAAAATTAGTTTTTCACCAAGCAATTAAATGAAACTTAAATGACCACCCTTGGACATTTAAAATCTATTTAAGTTTTACACAAAACCATATGTTTTTATCACATTGATTTTGTCCATGAATGAAAAAATGTATGGCCATTGACAGTATTTTTATTATTTTACATTAATTAATTAAAATATATTGATTCCTTTCTATTATATTCTATTTTCTTAATATTACATGTATTTCAACAATTTTGCTATTTTTAAGTCCATTTGAAGCATTTTTATTGTTGTTTGTATTTTTTGTCTGCAAAAACAATAAACTTTTTTTGTTAAACGACTGCTTTATGCAAAATTATCTGCAATTGTTTTGATATTTTGTGGTGTAACCATATTTTTACCACAATTAACTAAGAACATTTAAATTAGACTGAAAAACTGAAACTGTATTTAAATACAACTTAAAATTAAATTCGGATTTAAATACGTAGTCAAAAACTGGCCCTTAGAGTATTGGATAAAACTTTAATAAATATATAATTTAAGTAAATTTGTTTTAAAATGCCTTGATTTTCATCTTTTGTTGTATTTTGTTTCCTTGTAAATTGCATACATTTAAGAATTTATATTTGAAAATAAATTCAGCGAGATCTCTATCTATATACATATATGTATGTACATATAATGAAACAGTAACTATTTTCTCTACTGGATTTTGAGACTGAATTGGGCTGTCTTAACAAATTTTCAGTAATGTATTGCTGATTGCAAAGATTTTTTAACTCACTATCACTAATGTTGATTGAGGCTGCAAATTTTGCAATCACCATTAGAAATCAAAAAAATGAATGCAATAATTTTGCAATATCACTCAGTGTGAGTGAAGAGTGCAGAATTAGTGCACTACCCCCTACTATGATCTTAGACTAAAAAATGTATAAGAAAAAATACATTCTGCACTGCTCCTGTTGGCAATCTATCAAACAAAACAAAAATCAAGCGAATACGTTGAGTTTAAGTCAGTTAAAATGGTTCTTAACTTTTTTCACTTGCCTATTTATATATATTTATGTGCCCAAATGTTTTAAGGTGTGTTTACAGTGAGTGTACAAGTCATATGTACTGTCTAAATTGCTATCCATATGGAATTTCATGTGTATGTCAAAATCAGTGTTTTACATATGGTTTATAATTTTTGTGTTTAAACGTACACATGTTACGCACATATGACATAACCTCCTGTTGTTGAAAACAAAAATCAAATCTTTAAAACAACTGGTCTTCAAAGTGTGGTATAGATGGATTATTTTTTTAAATTATTAGGCTATATAATAAAACTAATAATAACTTTATTGGGAATTGCTATAATAAGTTATTAGGCAAGTTTTCATATTTTTGCCGCCATTTTATTTTATAAGAAACCCGCTAGTGATGTCAACTATGCAAAGAACTACCGTTTTGTGTTATCATTTGGGAGCTTCTACAACAGTACAGAAATCAATTTATAAGAAAGAAATTATATCAAAACAAAAAATAAAATAATAATTGTAGTTTTTGACCTTTTTTATTATATTTGAATTCTATTTTTTAATAAGCACAAGGTCTTTTTTTTTTAAACGTTTTTTAAATTTTTATTCTCAATATTTCGCTACACCATTGGGTAGCATCTTCATTCGTATAAAAATTACCTGGCTCTTGTTTTGAAAACAGACATATTCCATTGGACTCACAAAAAATAAAGTTCTATCTATGTTTTAAATATCATTAAATTTGATTTAGCCGTGATTGACGTACAGATAATCAAACTTGCAAATAGATATACATATAATATATGTATGTATGTATGTATGTATGTATGTATGTATGTATGTATGTATGTATGTATGTATGTATGTATTTATGTTTGTATGTATGTATGTATCTATGTATGTATGTATATTAGATTACATAACTTTATTATTAATATCATCTATGAGATATCGATATAAATCTGCCAACATTAAATTACTAACAAAAGTTAGAATAAAGATATTTTGACATACGCATGAAATTCCATATGGATAGCAATTTTGACAGTACATATGACTTGTACACTCAATGTAAACACACCTTAAATAAAAAACTAACACATGTTATTGCACATAGGAAAATAACATATGTTATGTTTCAAGAGGTTTACATTTTGTGTATAGTGTTACATATGGAAAATCTGACATTCCATATGACTTGTACACGTAATGTAAACACGCTTTTATTAAATACTTTTTTATAATAATCTTTAAGTGTAAAATATAAGGCTGACTTACAAAATGAATCAATACAAAGTCTGTAAACATTTGTGCTACCGTCCCTACAAGAACAGTGACCATCAATTGAGCAATCATTTGAGTGTCACTGAATTTTTTTCTCATTGCATAGAACAGAGCTACCATCACGTTTTTAAGGGCATGTTACAAAAATGAGGGAACCATTTGTGTACGTGTGATTTTGCATCTCTTTCGAACTTATTAACTCTTTGGACTAATGAGCATATCTCTGTACTACTCACTCTACTGCTGTTTACTAATCAACTATGCTGTAAAAATTAATCAACGATGACTACTAGCACTACTCAAACTAGATAAATAAGCCTCTCACAGCCGACTAAGCAAAAAAAAAATTTGAGGCAAAAAGACTGTCTCGGGTAGAAAATGAGGCTGTCCGCCAATCATTTAGCGTAGGAGTCACACCTGGTGTATCATACGCATCTGCATTGGTAGGAAATCAGCCCAATAGAGGGCCATTGGGAACTCATAAGCCCAACAACAGACCAACTTCTCAGGCCTCCGCTGGTATTTCCCTTAGTGGGGCAATGGCGGACTTTGATTTTGTCGACAAAGACTGTAAGCGTTTCTTTGGTGGGGATTTGCTTAGCTGCTTAGGAAAGATTAGAGGTTTCGTGCACGAATATCGTGCCTTAAATGATGATAGAGATAAATCCCGAGCGTTGCTTGGGATTCTTATGTCAATGCAGAACAATGGATAGGACACTTAAAGTAATTTTTATTAACGTGAACTCAGTCGTCGCAAGACACAAGAGACACTATTTAAAACTTTTTGTAGACAGACATAAACCTGATGTATTGCTGATGGCTGAGCATGGCCTCAGCCCCCGCCACACGCTAGACATTCAGGGATATGTTACATTTAGACAAAATAGACACAATGGACGAGGAGGAGGAACGGCTGTTCTAATTAGGGATAGCTTTTCATGTGAAAGGGTAATCATCAACACTGGATCTTTAGAATGTACTGCAGTAAAGATCAACAGGGTAAATGGCGTCAATATGACAGTGGTTGCACTGTACCGAAGACCCCAGGGCACATTATTGGCGACTGACCTTAGGTCAATTGTCGATTTGGCCGATAGAGGCGGTGTCATAATCGGGGCGGATTTAAATGCCAGGCATTCATTTTGGGGGGATACGATGATCAACCAAAGTGGTCGAGTGCTACGTGACTTGCTCCTAGCAAATCCAAACTTGGATATTCGCCCAACTGATGGGCCGACGAGGACAACTTCAGTGTCTGCTTCGTTTATCGATATCGTAATGACTTCAGTAAATTTGGCCCCGGTATTGACAGGGAATGGTCTCAAAACTCTGGATTACGAGTCTGACCATAAGGCAGTGGAAATTGTTCTTGCTATAGGCGATTGTTTAGGTCGAGTGCGACCTACTAGGTTTGATTATAATAGAATGGATAGAAATCGTTTCAATTCAGTTTTAAACAGAGGGTTGTCTGAGTGTGAGCTTCCTATAGATAGCAATGTAGGCGAGGTTGATATTGACAACTGTGTAGAATCAATGAGCAGATGTTTTCGTAATGCCATTGACTTGTCTGTCCCAAAGGTACCCACCGGTAGAAGAGGGCTTCTAGCGTTGCCGCCGAATATTTTACGCTTTATAGCGGAGAAGAAAAGGCTGCGTAGTCGAGTGCGAATATGCATAGACCCAGGAAGATGTTCTATTCTGAGGGCCGACATAAGAAACTTAGATAGAATAATACAAGGTGCAATCGCTGTATTTGAACGAGAACACTGGCAAAAGTTTTTAAGTAATATACGGTTAAATGACACCACATACCGAAATATTAAAGCCGCGGCTGGGGTAAGAAAGTGGAACAATATATCTGATCTGGTTGACACAGGGGGAACTCTGGTATCTGATGATGCTGGAAAAGCCTGTCTTTTGGCAAATCAGTTTTCAAGTACGGGGGTGCAGGGTTTTGTCTCGAACCTATTTTCAAACGTAGTTAACGATAGAGTATCTGAACTATATCATATGACACCCATAACGACTTTTGGGGAGGATATAACAGCAGACGGAAACGGAACCAGCACAACTGGTTTCATCCAGGCTGGAATGATAGGAGAAGCCTTGAAAAAGAGGGCTAATAAAAGATCAAGCGGAGTTGATGAAATCCCAGATATAGTGATAAAGAGAACGCGAAGTAGCGCTTGGCGCTTTCTCGCAATACTTTTAAATCACTGCCTAAATATTAGCTATTTCCCACGGGCTTGGAAAAAAGCACTTGTTGTTCCAATATTGAAACCGAAATCAGATCCAAAACAGAGCGGTAGTTATAGACCGATATCTCTTTTATCTCCTTTCGGAAAATTATTAGAATATTTTGTTTTGTCAAGAATAAATAATAAAATATATGACGGGGGCGTCCTGGTCGATTCCCAGTTTGGGTTCAGAGCCGGACATTCAACCTCCCATGCTCTTATGGTATTTTCGGACTACGTGTCCAGGGGTTTGAACAATAGACACCCGACGATTGCTGTCAGTCTTGACTTTGCAAAAGCATTCGACAACGCTTGGCAAAATGGCATTATCTTTAATATGATGCAAATGGGTTTCGACCTGAATATTTGTCGAATTGTAGAAAGTTTTTTAAACAATCGTACATTCAGCGTACTGATACAGTTGTAACAGCAGGCGTGCCCCAGGGGTCCTTACTGGGGCCAGTACTGTACAATATATTTATGTCTGATATTCCTAGACCACCCGAGGGAGACCTTCTGCTTCTATATGCAGACGACATCCTCGTAGCGTCTTCTGGACCACGGGCTTACACCGTTAACGATCGCATTAACGGTTATCTCTCAGTTTTAGGTGAATTCTTTGCTAAATGGCGGCTTCGGCTGAATATAAGTAAAACCGATGCTGTGATGATTAAAGGCAAACGCAAGTACCTTTATCCCAACTGTAGGTCGTATATACCAACCATTAGGATTGGTAACGGCATGATAACTGTCTCTGATAGGATAAAATACCTTGGTGTGATATTTCATGAAAACTTTGAATTTTACCGGCACATTGACCACGTCTTAGAACGTACCAAGCGATTGTGTGCCACCTATCGAGGGCCTTAATAGAAACATTGCGCTTCTCTTATATCGCCAAATAATCCGACCTCTCATATCTTATGCATTTCCAGTCTGGTTTAGAATTTCTTCTGCCCAGATGGAAAGACTAAGAATATGGGAGAGAAGAATATTAATTGCATGCCTAGGATTTAGGCGCAGGCTTGGCGCCGATGGTATATACTGTAGGCCCTCCTGCAGATCAATCTATGCTGCTACTAATTTTGACAGAATTGATGCATTCATGATGGCATCAGGTATTGCATTCGTCGAAAAAGCTCGTTCTCTTGAGAACAGCCTAGTTCAAGAATGCTTTTCAAGACCGACCGATCTGGAGTCCATCCAGAGGTCAAGATATTTGTCGCCAACTGATCTCCCTGCTCTTAATGAAGCTGGTCTCCTCTTCGAGAGTGCAAACCTCTTATTTTATCATAGGAGAGTAAATACATTAGATATTTTAAACGTAGTGTATAACACTGCTCAATAGGCCCTCTGCCACCCTTTTGTATATATATTTTAATTTTCTTTTTAGTTGTAAGTTATTATTTTGTTATTAGTTTTTTTCCTTTTTTGGGGAATTTTTATGAATAAGTAACAATAATGTAATAAAGATGATATTGTATGGCTAAGCTATAAATATATTTAATGGTATAAATGAGATAAGTTCAAGAAATGTACTTCGTATGTAAGGAAAAATTTAGAATAAGAATTAAAGTTAAGAAAAACATGTATTTTGATTTAAGTTTTTGGAAAATAAATATTTTTGGCTTTGGCTTTTGACTAAGCAAAATTGTGCAGAAACAGATTCAATATTTTTATATTTATTAAAATACATTTTAAAATTAGTTTATAAATATTTATTTACCCCGATATTCATAAAAAATGAAATATATTTGAAATCTATTTTAGAACTAATTTTTCATACAAAAGTTGTTCTAAAATACATTTCAAATAAGTTTTATGTTTTATAAATATGGGGGTTAATTATAATTTTACATATTTAAATATTTTTATTCGTTCAATAATGACTGCGTTCTACTGCCATTCGTAGGCTTTTTTGAAATTCAGTCGCTCCCTGCTACTGTAAAGCTTCCGAAATATGAAGAAATATATAAGTTATAAAATATTTTAAGTGGACCATGTATGTATGTATATACCTCGAGGATGATTATCAACTCACATAAGCTTCGCAGAAGCATATTTTTCTCATCTACCTTCCTCATCGTACTTCTCCAGCAGGTCTTCCGAACAGATTGAGCGGATGTCAGCAGTATTCCCCGACGTTGATTTTAGCTTATGCAAATATGTATGTATATAGTCTGTGAAGAATGAAATAATAAAGTAAAAATTTGAATTAGTTACTATTGCTTGAGTGAAATTTGCTGTCCTTAATTTCAGCTTTATCTCTTCAGCAGCCACAAGGGTCGTCAAGGAAAGAATGCTGGCGACTCCATGTTAACACATTTTATATTTTTAATAACTTTTTTATGCACCAAACTACTTTTTACATTTATTTTCTTTTCATATTTATTTTAATATTTTAAAAACACGCGGATATATTTTACAATTTACGACTCAATTTACAGTGGCAGAGTTGTATTTTACAAAAAATTCAACTCTGCTACTCACAATAATTTTTTTATTTTTGTGTATGTATGAATTTTCATTGTTCATGAGTTAGTTTGAATCATCCATTTTTTGTAGGGGTATTTAATTCATGTACTTATGTAAAGTTTCGCAACAATGCATCAGCTTTAAAACTGATACCCTGATTGCTTGTTTACTGCGTTACTAATAGTTGTCGATGGCGTTTTGAAACTGTACACATTGTCAATGTTTTGTTCTGCTGCGTTATGAAACACTACATTTTGTTGGAAGACAAAGCAATTCAATTCAATTCTTTATTGAGACTTTTAAGGCAGATTACAAAAGAGAATTACAAGATAACACTGAAATTATAGAACTTAAAACTATATAGTATTGTTTTAATAAACATTGACGACATTAAAATTACGAATAACGCCACAAGCTTAGTTAAACATGAAATTATAAGATTTTTACATCAAACGATAAACATTAAAATTATATTGCTCCAAATATAATAAAAGTTTACTTGGACTATTGACAAGTCAAAATGAGATCAAATTTAAATGAAACTTAAAACTAAACATTATTACTTGTTCTAAAAATTAAGATAGATTTGATTAAACCTTAAGGCACAATAAGAAAGGATTCACGGTGCATTGAAAGTAAAATACTGAAAACTATTCATGATAGAGACCATTTAACTGTGGAGTAAATGTATTACGCGGAACTGTTCGAAACTTTAAATTTTGTTTCTGTATAAATAAAATATTACATATGTAAGTTTGGGAGTGCTTGTCAAAAGCAGCTCCTTATTTAAAACAACTACAAGTTTTAAAGATGAATTGCGCGTGTGCTTGTCAAAAGCACCTCTTTGTTTATTCAAGACTAAAAATAGAGTGATTAAAACATTTTTCTTTTCTTAAAAAGTAAAGCTTAATATTATTACAAAGTTTTTTTGCTTGCTTAAAATTATTGGGAAATTCATTAACTCAAGTCAAACGTTTGCATGTGTTTGTATTTATCAATGCAAGCACAATATTAAAATAATTTCGCAATTTAAATAAAAACAGAAAAGAACAAAAAGGTCAATAAACGCTTGCATGAAAATGATGTGTTTGCAAAAACAAAAGAACTAAAGAATTAATAGCAAATTGCCTTTTTAGGTCACCAACCTGTGGTGTTTGCATTTATTAAAATATTTCGTTGGAAAATTATCGAAAATTATTAAAATGATATTAAAGCAATTTTGCAATTAAGAAGAAAAAGAAAAGAACAAAAAAAATTAATGACTGGTTGGTCACCAACTTGAATCGTGTTAACTTGTATGTACATTATTATATTTTCCTATTCCTTCACACAGTATGAGATTTTAATGAGGCATAACTCTGACCAGATACTAACTAAGAAATTCAATTTACTCTAGAAATATTTTAAAACGTCTTGAAATGTCAAGATATGTATCTTGAAATATCAAGGTGTCTGAAAATATACTAAATGGTATAATTTCCAGTTTTATTTTATTTTCAAATAAAAAAATCTAAGTTGCTTGAAGAAAAAAGTAAATAAAATATTAAAATATTTTTCAAAAAGAAAAGAGATATGAAATACATACATACATATGTATGTATGTATGTATTTTAAAATTTTCTTCATATGCGTTTTTGACTTTTAGAATATTTCTTATGAAGTGTAAATATTAATCCTTACTTTTGCATTATAAATACACTTAAAAATGAACATGGGCAAACATACATACATGTAAGGAATCCTCGTTGTAAGTGGAATTTTTTAATAAACCTCAACTCATACTCAGGCAGAAGACAGTTTACAGTTTATCTATTTAGATAATCTTTAAAATATTAGGAAGATTTAGAATAATTATGTATGATATTACTTATAAATAATTTCATATTTCTTATTAAATTCCCTACAAGCAAAATGGTAGTCGACTACGAAAATTACACACTTACTTTAATGGCCTAACTATAAACTTTTTAGTACATATTTGATAAAACAAAATAAAAATCTAAATTGAGGTTAGGAGCGATTATGGAATTTAAATAATATGCAATACCAAAATTGTGGTCTTCTATTTTCAAAAACGGAGGAAATTTTCAATACTGTGAATGATTTAATTCATTTGCTTCAAGTAAAAGAGACCATTTTGGAAGAAATTAAATATTTGGTGATATAACAAGTTGGTTGCATTACTATGTATTACCGAGTTGCAATTAATTACACTATGATTGCCACTGGCCGAGTTTGGCTTGTGCATTATATATTTTATGCTCATACTTTTGTACAATGAAGACCGGGATTCACTATCCTACACGATCGTACGATTCAATCACAAAAAAATCTGACAGAATTCCGTGTTATTCAAAATATCGTGTCAAAATGGCGTTGTAGGTGCCACACTTTTATACAAAAAAGGATTTTGCAACTCTAATCGCGTGGTTAAAAATATTTTTTGAATTTTTTCAAAAGATTATCAAATCTTACAGACCTATCAAAAAGTCTGTCTCACAAATACTTTTACAATCCACACCTAATTTTAGGACTAATATTTTAAAAAGCTTATATATATAAGCCTTAAGCTTGAAAAGGTTTTAAGAATATATTGAAAGATGATATCGTAACAATTGTAGAAAAATCAAAACGGAACTCTTATGAAATTATTATATGCGCATGATTAATATAAGCTTATATTTGTAATTGTAGAATAATCTTACAGAAACAACATTTTTTATTACTTTTGGTATAGAAAAGTTTATTCGTCTCAATATTTTTTTATACAGAGCCAAAAATGCCTAATAGAATCAAAAAGATTTTCTCTATGAAATGTTTTTAGGCTAAGGGGTATGCCAGAAAAAAAGAAAAGAAGATATTTCCAAAGGGATTCCTATTTATTTTCATGTGGTAAATCTTTTAATTTTATCAAGAAGGGAATCGCATTAAATTAATACGAAAACTTGTTATTCCTTATTGATTTTATTAGGATCCTATATGATTATCTGTAAATCATCTTTTTAATTTTCTTAATAAGGAAATCTTCTTGATTATAATAGCTTTCTTGTTATTTCGTTTATATTGTTACGATTTTACTTTACGTTGGGTCTTTCAATTGCAAAATAAATACACACTGTTATTACTTTTACTGCAAATCACTTTATTTATTAACACCACTGTTCAAAAATACACAAACTGTTATACATATATACAATAATCAATTAAAATTTAGCCTCTATTTGAGCCTTGAGGTGAATGAGTATAAAACACAGGTAGCCGGTATTCATTAGTAATCATCAGAGCGTCGATATCCTCATGAATTATACCTACTGGTGATATGTACGCATTTTTATTCCAATTGAGTTCTGTTTGAGTAATGAAAACGTTTGATAATAGCCTGTTCTCATGAGTCCCAAGGCGATTTATATATTTTTTAATAAATATAAAACATACGAAGATAAAAGTTGTAACTTTGCCTTCTTATAAATTGACGAATTTGAGTATCTTTTATGAAAATTTTCATAGTTAGCGTTTACACATCTTCTCAGGCAGCTTCGTTCCAATCATTCCAACTCCTTCATAACAGTTGGCGAAATGGAAAACCCATATAGAATTGCAGAACGGATGCATACTTGAAGACAAAGCAATTGACGTTTTGGTAGTCAGCCTATCTTTTCTGGAAAATAATTATAAGATTTTCGTATTGTTGTAGAGGAAATAAAAAAAATATATATATTTTAACAGGTATTTAAACTTCTAATTAATGCTAATAAAACATGGATACTCGTATTATATACTTACAAGACATAGTTCGTAGCATGGATACAATTTCTGATTGTTATTTTTTGTTCACAAACCTTGTTACCTTGGGTCTTTGCAGTACACCAGTGCCGGCAATTTCTGCTACTTTTAATTACTCGATACTACTCAATACTCATCAATTGGGTACTTAATAGTACGCAATACTTTTGTTTACATAATAGAAACTGACTGTTAATTAGAGTTTTAATGACGTCGTTAAATTTTGTATTTAATTTGTTTCTATCGAGTAACTACTTTTGAGTATTTAGTACTCAAAAAAAATGATTAAATACTCGGCACTCGATACCCACTACTCAATACTATGTCAGCACACTACTCGTTTACTTCTTGTTGACTAAAATAAAGTAACTTCACTGTTCCAACAAACTTTTCTGCGTTCTATCGCAGTTCCACATTAGGCCAAATTAAAAAAGGTGTATATTTTACTATAAATAAGCGTAAAACGGGCAGATTATTTTGGATGTGGGACAAAAGAACAAAATAAATTATTACACATAACAAGAAATATGTATACCTAATGAGGTCGAATACCAGACGTTACACTTACGAAACTTGAGAATATAATGCAATAAATATGCTATCACAATTCTTACCTTCGCGGGCCACAAACAGTTATGGTGTACTTTTATAAAAAGCATAAATTTATAAAATTACTAGCTGTGCCCGCCACGTCGTGGGCGTCCTGACAATATTTTCCTCGATTTTGCTTTGAAAGTATTCCACACCAATTGTAAGACTCTTATTTTTATAGTGCTTCAGTTATGGTTTATGTATTTACTTTATATAAAGGTACCCATCCCTGGATAGAATTCTAAAATTTATAAAAAACTCTAAAATTCTAAACATTATTGTAAACCTCTGTAGAGGTGTTTAAAATATTTTAATAACAATGCAATTCCACAAAGTAAAGATCAAATACAAATTTTATTCAACTAGCGCCATCTGCTGTGCAATAGTTGAAAAATAACCGAGTTCAAAATATCCTAGTTTTAAACTAAAAACTTTAAAAATTTAAAGGTGTGTTGAAAATATAATCGTGTTGAAAAATAACCGTTTTGAAGATAATCCAGTTTTATACCGAAAATTTCAGTACCATTAAACCGGAAATTGCGTTTTTCACTGCCTTTTTCCCGTTTTCTCTTGAAAATAACATATTTTTGCGGAAAAAGAGTATCCTATATTGGGATAAGGATACTTAGGCACCTCCTCACAAAATTTTGTTAAAATCCATCCAGCTTTTACGTGATGAGAATACCAATGAAAAGCAGACAGACAGACGGAAATGAATTACTATTTTTTATATGTATAGATTATATGTATGTATGTATCAATTGCTTTAATATTGACAACAACTTTACACTGAGTACAGGTTTTAGTTGCGCTTGCTGTAACATGTGTGATATTTGACAGCTGACAGCTTGGCCAAGATTGAAGGCAAAACAAAATTGAAAGCGATAATGTACTCAATAGAGTGTTGGTAAATAACAAAATGTAAAAGTATTAATAACACGGATATGAATATGTACCATTTTTACCCGCTGCATTATATTTATGGAAATTTTAATGTGAAGTCAAATATTTGATTGTGTTACGGAAACCTTCGTTTGTGAGTCCGACTCACACCAAAACTCACACCTTAGGGCCGGCTGTATTTGGTTAAGCCCTTATTAAAAACACATATTTCATAACTCATGACTGTTCGAAAGTGTCAGTGTAAGAGGAAATATTTTATTGCTGTAGCAACAAAACATCAAACGTTAACAAATGAGACATAACACATGCATTTGATACACTCATACATTGGAAAAAAAGAAATTAAAAATTCAATTCAAGTAATATTTGTTTGTGACTGTAAAACAAAAGGCGAAAATGACGCCTTCAACTTGAATTTAAATTTCAAGCTGACAAACATCAATCGTTTGAAAGTGTCGTTTAAAGAATTTAAACACTGAACAGTGTCCCAATAATTAAATATTTATTTTAATTTAAATATTTATTTTAATTTTAAATCAGATTTAATTTATTTTACTTTTAATTAAAAATATACTCGTACACCAAGAACTTCACTTACTAAAACGCAATTTGGTAATGAGAAATCGTTGTTACAAGTACTTACAATTTGTAGGAAAAAAGGCCGGGGCACATAGAATCCGTCATACGTTATACTTTAAAGCTCTCAATTGAAATCAAAGTAACAACGGAAGAGGTTGACACAATGAAGGTCGGGGCACATAGAATCCGTCATACGTTATACGTGAACTTTTTCAGCGCACAAGAGAGTTGAAATACAGCTTTTCTAATGAGTGTTGTACAATCAGTACTTCTCCGTCAACGCAAAGTACGAAAGTTGAGAAACTTTTGACGTACGTTGAAAGCTCAACTCTATCAAAATTTAAAGCTCTCTCTCAAAATTAATTTTTTGTGTTGAGTGTAAGCAAAAATAAAACAAAATACAACAAAATAATTTAATTTAATAGAGTAAAATGGAGAAAAAAAGCTTTTCTCGTGTTTTCTTTTCTGATTAAATGTCCGTCAACAAAGTACACATTGTGTCAACCTCTTCCGTTGTTACTTTGATTTCAACTGAGAGCTTTAAAGTATAACGTATGACGGATTCTATGTGCCCCGGCCTTGAGTACTTTGTTGACGGACATTTAATCAGAAAACACGAAAAAAGCTTTTTTTCTCCATTTTACTCTATTAAATTAAATTATTTTGTTGTATTTTTGCTTCCACCCAACACAAAAATTTAACTTTGAGAGAGAGCTTTGATTCTCTCTATTTATTGCTTTCAACGTACGTCAAAAGTTAAAAGTTGCGTACTTTGCGTTGACGGAGACGTACTGATTGTGACAATACTCATTAGAAAAGCTGTATTTCAACTTTCTTGTGCGTTGAAAAAGTCAACGTATAACGTATGACGGATTCTATGTGCCCCGGCCTTCAGTACGTCTCCGTCAAAGCAATGTACGAAAGTTGGGCAACTTTTAACTTTTGACTTACGTTGAGAGCAGTTGAGAGCTATAAATTGGTTTCTCTTTCTCTCGCTCTTAAAATTAAATTTTTGCGTTGAGTGGCAGCAAAAAAAAAAAACAAAATACAACAAAGTAAATAAATTAAATAAACTAAAATGGTGAAAAAAACTATTCAAGAGTTTTCTTTTCTGATTTAATATCCGTCAACAAAGTACTCATTGTGACAACCTCTTCCGTTAATACTATGGTTTCAGTTGTGTACGTTAAAGTAAACTGTAAAACGGATTCTATTTGCCACGGCCTTTAAGGAACAAAAATGTAGTCACATTAGTTTCACACTGCAATGATGTGATCAACAATTGATAACAGCAACCGTGAATCATACAGTTTTTGTCTATCACTGGCTGGACTAATTATATGTATACCCGTATGTATGTATGTATGTATATATATTCATATATTTTTTTTATAGACATAAAATATGAACTTATTGTTAGTATATATTTTGAAAAACATCAATCTCACCTAAAAGTATCAGAAACTGCATTAAAAAATACACCAAGGTACATACTTATATAAAACAAATATACATACATATGTATATACGTCTGTCAGGCCTATTTAAGTGCTTAATGGATAATTTAGGGTTTGAGTAATTACTATATTTTAAAGCTTTTTTAAACGTCATTTATACAGTATTTTTCGGTTAATTGCACATCAAAATTTGCACAACTTTTTGTTCAATTAACCGGGGAACCAATTAGCCGATACCCGTTTAATTGAACAGTTTGTTCAATTACAGAAATCACGCATAATTGGAACTACATACATACATACTAATGAATTAAAAGAAATCGCATACGGTTTTTCCTTAGCAATAAACATATGTTTTCAATTAGTAGAGATGCCACCCAGTGTTTTTCACAAATGATGTCAAATATGTATGTGCAAAAATGCCAGATTATTTTTCAATAATACATAATGCAATTAACCGGGTAAAAGTAAGAGGAAATTTATTTTTGATGACATGAATTTTGAACCAATTAAGCGGGAAAATCAATTAACCGGGTTCAATTATCCGAGGAAATTTACATGTGTTTTCGTATGCAATATTTTTTTGCCCGATCATGTGGTTCAATTAAGCGTGGAAACCAATTAACCGTAGGGTCAATTAACCAAAAAAAAAACACCCAGTGTTTTTCACAAATGATGTCAAATATGTATGTGCAAAAATGCCAGATTATTTTTCAATAATACATAATGCAATTAACCGGGTAAAAGTAAGAGGAAATTTATTTTTGATGACATGAATTTTGAACAAATTAAGTGGGAAAATCAATTAACCGGGTTCAATTATCCGAGGAAATTTGCATGTGTTTTCGTATGCAATATTTTTTTGCCCGATCATGTGGTTCAATTAAGCCTGGAAACCAATTAACCGTAGAGTCAATTAACCGAAAAATACTGTACAAACAAACAAATATACATACATACATACATACATACATACATACATACATACATACATACATACATACATACATACATACATACATACATACATACATACATACATACATACATACATACATACATACATACATACATACATACATACATACATACTCAAAATACAATTTTACAATATATTCCAAAAGAAATAAAAAAAACATTTTGTTACCCCATACGTGAATGCTTAGCGCATATTTTTCTACGATCTTTTCATTTTTGAAAAATTAGCAAATTGTATATACTCAAATATGAACACTCAAATATGAAAAACAAAATATGTTGTCATTTATTCACTTTTGTACAGAAAGAAAAAAATAAATTATCGCATTCATAAATGTAAAAACAAAAAAAATATCTGTAGTCTCTCACACATGTATGATAAGAAACAGCTAAAAAATAAAATGTAGATATTCATACATAAATGAACAGTGAGTGTACATTTCGGTACTCTGGTATATAGACTATAACACAAGGCGAATTCATACCAGGTGTGAGCAGTAGAGCAACAACTACAACAAAACAACAACTATAACATTAGATTAGCAGATATGAAACAATGTATTTTTGACAAGACATTAGCAAAAAAACGAGTGCAAAAAACTATTAGCTGGGCTATCGACTCCACCAGGTATGAATTCGCCTTGCTATAACATGTAAAAATCAGGAATGGGAAAATTTGCATACTTATTGCTTACTTCGTAAATGCCAAGTAGCAGCTACTTTTAAATAAAGCTGTTGAAACATTTACGAAAACTTATTTTTTGAGTTTCAGTTTTTGCTTGGAAAATAGTTATTTTTCAAGTTTAATTCTTTGATTGATAAATAGCATTTATTTTTTAAGTTATATTTTTTGCTTATAGATTAATGATTATTTATAGAGTTTTGTTTTGTTTAGGGTATGTTCGTGCAACAGGTAATAAATAAAACTTATAACCGTTACGTTCCCTGGAAAGAAATTAATTTAGACACTAGCTGAATGTAATGCATTTTTTGGATCGCTACATCCCTTCTGAGCATTCTTCGCATATATTTACTTTAGGTGGTGTTTAGTTATAATCATCGTCAATTTAACCAACCAAACTAAGGTAATCAATGATCTTTCATCAGTTGGTGCAAAGTAAGTCTTCCATCACCTAAAGCTTCCCTCTTCTTTTGATTTTTTCTTTAATATTTACCACTTTATGTATGTTTATATATTTTCCTAAGATTAGGGCCCAGCTCAGTTATATAACTTATAACTTTGAAGACTTATTTCTATCTTTTTCCGGTAATCACTAAACCTCTTAATTTAATGGGAATCAACTCAAGGCATAAAATAGCACCAATAATAAAAATAATTATTTTTACACTGAACCAAAAAATTGATCTAAATACTGTAAAGTAGAAAAAGTATGTAGGTTACTATACAACTAAAAGACGTTTTAGTCAAATCTACATACAATTTTAGTAAAACAATTTCTTCAATACGACTAGTTTTTTCTTTATTTTATAGGGTGTAAATATGATAAAAAAATAAGTTAAATTAACTAAATTTATTAGTTAATTTTTTATTTAATTCCTATAAAATTTTTAAAAATCTTTAACTTAATCTAAAATTAAAAGTAAAAAAGAGGAATAAACGAATAAGGCTTTCAGTTCCTGTTGCGGACGTTTGCTGTTGATTTAGTGTTTTTCTTATATTGTCCACAAAACTATCTCTTTTCCAAATCGCTTATAGTTAAAAATGTGTTCGAAAAATTTATTCGCTTAGTTTTAATTTGCAACAACAGGCCGAAATTGACCGCAAAAATAATTTATTTATTGCCACAAATGTTTAAAAATAACATATATTTGTAAATTAAGAAGATTTTTTTATTTTATGTGTCAATTCAAATAATTTTACTGAAGTTAAAGTTATATTTGACGGAATTTTTTGTTTTACAGCTCTTCATTCATTTTTATATATTGAATTCTCTTCAAAGATAAAATAAAAAAAACTTGGTAAAATAAACAAAAATTAATTCAAATCAATGGATATATTATTCACATTAACTTATTTTAGGGATGTAATTTTATGGGTTTTTTTTTTTCTTAGAATATGTTTCAATTATACTTTTGTTAATTTAAAAAAAATTTACTTAAATTTTTATAATTTTTTTTTTTTATAAGGGTTTATGAAATATGTGTTTAACAAAAAAATCTGTTAATTTGAATAAAATTAGTTTATATGATTAAATCGTATATCGATTTGAAAAAAAACAAGAGTGCTATATTCGGCCATGCCGAATCTGATATACCCTTCACCATAGTAATGCTAAATATGTGTTACCCTCTTTTGTATCTTTGAAATTTTGCTTGATAATTTTTTGTACATTTTGGAAGATTTTTTTGGTATATTTTTTGTATTTTTTTTAAATTTGTTCATTGTTCATTGTTCGAATAAAATCGTCTGATGTTGCTGAATTGCAATCCTAAAATTTTTGAATCTATGCCCACCAATCTGGGCTTAAATCTTCTGTACCTCGTCTGGTGCCTTGGTAAGTGACATTTCAACCCGAACACGGACAAACGGAATATACTTAATATACTTTATGGGTTCTGAAATAAATATTGTAGAAATTACACAAGAAATGACAAACTTATATATACCCTTTCCGTCTGTAATGAAGGGTAAATTAAATTAGTTTAACTATTTTTGAAGTTAAGGTTCAACAAATTGTTTTCGTTAATATTACCTACGACATTTTTTTCAGAGTACTGCTATACGGAACAAGTCGGAGCACATTTTTTAACTGGTTTCATCAGCCTAATATTTTACTATTTTAAAAATTAAAATTTTCACAAATATCACTTAATTACATCTGAAATACCTGAATTTTTATTTAATTTTTACATTTCCGTAACTAATAATTATAAAAATGTATAGATTTAATCACCTTCATTTCGATTAAAATACTGTAAATCTACTTTGGCATTTAAATTTAATCATTTGCCGTGAGTTGAGCTCAGATTACACTCAATACACTTTGATAGGCAATCCATCCGCAATTATATAAATAGCGTGTTCTTGTATCATTATTTTGATTTGTTAAAAGATAATTTGTATGTTTCTGTATTTTTATAAAGGCATTAAGTAGAAAAATTTAAATATTTTTATAACTAACGTACAAAGTGAGCAAACGTCACAACTTTACTTGCGTTCATATTTACCGAACGCAACCAAAAGAGAAGTTGGAATAGGGTCTGACACTTTAGTAGTATTGCTAATTTGTTGAAGAAAAATAGTGCAGATATGTATGTAGTGTGACACAAAAAAACATATTTTCCTTATCGCAGGTAAGAGTGATTTATGTATTTGGCGTGTAATTTTAAAAGAAACAAGTAACATTTCACAGTGGGGATTCAGGTAAAAAGGGGACACAAATCTGTAGTTTCTAAACGTTTCCAAATTCGTCATTTGATCTGATTTTAAATCAATATAAATTGTAAGCACAGCTCTTACTTAATAGTATCTTCTTTTCAAAAATGTATATAATTTTTAAAATTTACAAATTTATAAAAGAGTGTTTGCAAAAGATTTGTAAAAAAACTTTAAATAGATATTAAATTGATTGGATTTGTTCCGCCAGTAAAAAAAATACTGTTGTCATACCTTTCGGTGAAGACCGTCATCACTGGCTGTTGTTTTGGTACAGGACAATGCCGAAGAAATCCCGACATACTTAAACACTTTTCATAAAAACATTACCTTCACAATGGAAAAGGAAAAAGAGAAATCTTTACATTATCTTGACATTACAATAACACGAGGAACTGACTCTTTAGCCTTTGCCATTTATAGAAAACCAACCACAACAGACACTACTACCCACGTCACATCAAACCACCCTGTGCAACATAAACTCGCAGCATTTAGACATATGATACACAGACTTAAGATAATCCGACTTAGTCCGGATAAGTACAACAAAGAACTTAACGGTTACAAAAGCAGTACTATCGACAAACTACTAAGACAATACAATACTAGGAACGAAGGGAGAAAAGACGAAGAGTCAACTAATAACGAGTGATTTTTTAAGAGCTTGAGAACTTTTTTTTTAAAAAAAACGCATAAAATTTGCAAAATCTCATCGGTTCTTTATTTGAAACGTTAGATTGGTCCATGACATTTACTTTTTGAATATAATTTCATTTAAATGTTGACCGCGGCTGCGTCTTAGGTTGTCCATTCGGAAAGTCCAATTTTGGGCAACTTTTTCGAGCATTTCGGCCGGAATAGCCCGAATTTCTTCGGAAATGTTGTCTTCCAAAGCTGGAATAGTTGCTGGCTTATTTCTGTAGACTTTAGACTTGACGTAGCCCCACAAAAAATAGTCTAAAGGCGTCAAATCGCATGATCTTGGTGGCCAACTTACCGGTCCATTTCTTGAGATGAATTGTTCTCCGAAGTTTTCCCTCAAAATGGCCATAGAATCGCGAGCTGTGTGGCATGTAGCGCCATCTTGTTGAAACCACATGTCAACCAAGTTCAGTTGTTCCATTTTTGGCAACAAAAAGTTTGTTAGCATCGAACGATAGCGATCGCCATTCACCGTAACGTTGCGTCCAACAGCATCTTTGAAAAAATACGGTCCAATGATTCCACCAGCGTACAAACCACACCAAACAGTGCATTTTTCGGGATGCATGGGCAGTTCTTGAACGGCTTCTGGTTGCTCTTCACTCCAAATGCGGCAATTTTGCTTATTTACGTAGCCATTCAACCAGAAATGAGCCTCATCGCTGAACAAAATTTGTCACATTTGAACATTTCGAACCGAACACTGATTTTGGTAATAAAATTCAATGATTTGCAAGCGTTGCTCGTTAGTAAGTCTATTCATGATGAAATGTCAAAGCATACTGAGCATCTTTCTCTTTGGCACCATGTCTGAAATCTCACGTGATCTGTCAAATACTAATGCATGAAAATCCTAACCTCAAAAAAATCACCCATTACAACACCACGACGACACGTTTTTACCTACACAGGACCAGAAACATATAGGTTAACTAACCTCTTTCAGAAGGAGGGCCTACTTATAGCATTGAAAACCAGCAACACTCTACGACATAATCTCAAGACATCAACAGAAACAACCGACAAGCGGAGTATACAGACTTACTGGCACCTGCAACCATACATATATAGGACAATAGGGACGAACACTAAAAACAAGATATACAGAATACATGCGCTCATACAAACGAAAAAGAGAGGACTCCAACTTTTCACTACACCTTGAAACTCACGAGCATACACCAAGGAAACTAGATGAATGTATGAAATTGCTGCATCCTAGCAAAAAAGGACGAAGACTAGACATTCTTGAAAACATGGAAATCTACAAAACGCGAACTTTTAACGGAGATATTATTAACGAACAGGTAAACACAACCTCAGATACAATTTTCACACCACTAAAACTTCTAAAACATTCTAACAAACGAAAAACACCTGCAGACGGACACACTTACCTAGCTAACAATAAAAGAGGAAAATATTAAATTATCAACTGACCTCATATATATGTCACCTAAAGTTATGACAAAAGTACTTTAAATATGGTTAATATTTAAATTAAATTGTTTTTATTGGCAATATTTTCTAATAAAGTTTTGCAATTATGTTTATAGGTATTTTTAGAGTAAATATTAAATTAAACAATATAAAAAAAGTTAAGATTCATTAATGGAAATGGCGCAATTACTAACAAATTCTTAAATATTTTCAAAAACTTAAATCGTTGAGATGTTAATAAATAAATAAATCAGTCAAGTGCGAGTCAGGCTCACAGACCTTGGGTTCCGTACTACCTTCAATATATAATTTTAAAAGTACATGTTTTATTTTTTTTTGCGTCTTAGGGGACACCCCTTAATTTTTAAAAATTTTTTTTTTTACTAGAGCATTGTACTAAATATTCTGTGTATATATCAAGTGTATAGGCATACGTTTAGAAATCAAATTCGAGACACCCTTTCAATTTTATAAATATTATTTTCCTCACTTGTTGTTACAATAGATTCTGTAAATTATAATTTTTGTAAATTTTAAATGTCAAGATTATTACAGTCATATAAAAATTGTGTCACTTGCGAAACACCCTATACTTTTTGGTTTTATTTGTTGTTCTTATTGTAGGCAAGAAATTCATACATACTCTGTGTCTACCTATTTCGGTTTAAAAATATGTACCCAACACACGTAAATTTGTGTCGCTTGCCCAACACTCTTTATTTTTTTTTTTTTTTTTTTTTTTGTTAGAGCAAACATAATTTTTTACACTGTATAAATTTACGGTTACAAAAATAAGGCGAAAATCAAGTCACTGTCGTAGTAATTGTATAATTGTAATACACTTTCTATGGAAATATAAAGAGTCTACTTATTACGGTTCAAAAATAGGGCCATATACGTGTTGTTATAGCCATTGTTTTTACCATAGACATACCCCTTCTTTAAATATGTTAAAAGTCAATATATGCAAATAAAACGTCACTTTCGGAGCACTCTATAATTTATAGTACTTGTTGTCATAGCGGCCATAGTAATACAACATGTGTGAAAATTTCAAGAGTTTACCATAGATAACACATAGATAGTCAACTAAAACGTCAAAAACCTAAGTCTCTTGTCAAAAAACCTAAGTCTACGAATGTATTGGTAGGCAAAATTGTATAAGTGTTGGTTTAAAAAAAAAATTCCCCACAGCACCTAAACTGCACATAGTTGTATAAAATATTTTGTAAAAATAGAATATTTTTTTACATTAAATTTTAGATGTTAAAATTAAATAATTATTTTGCTTTTTAATAAAAATATGAATTTTGTATTTTTCTAATATATTTATGTGCAAAAAACGTTAGATTAAATGCTAATTTTAAATATTTATTATATTGATTAGAAAAGTTTCATCCCCTAAAAAACAAAAAAATGCAATACTGTGTAGAAATAAATTTCACCAAACAAATGTCAACAAAATTAAATTTATTTTGTATTAAAAAATTTAAAATACAATAAATTGTTAAATAATTTTTTGTGCAAAAATTCAAAATTGTTTAAATATTTGGAAAGTGCAATAAAATATCGCGTAATAGTGTCTAAATGTGAATAAAAATTTTACTCCCCTAAGTGTGTTGAATTCACACCGTACCCGTATGTGTGAAGACATTTGTAGCCACGTTTTTGACATTTGGAGAGTTGGCCATCTATGTGTTATCTATGGAGTTTACCTTATGCGGTTTCAGAGACGGATAGACAGGCAAACATTGTGGAGAAAAGATTAGGGTGATGTCTTTACCCTTTGGAAGTCTCTGGTTTTAGTAGTAACCCCAGTTTTCAAATCATATTTCTTTGTAATATTCTGTATAAAAATACCTTATAGAAAAAACACCTTTTACAAAAATATTCTTTATACTACCGGTTACTTTCTAAAAGCTTTAATTTTAAAGGTTGCGAAATAGCTCATATGTTAAGCAATTTTTGTTTAGAGCAACCTGCCTGAAAGCAAATCGGATAAAAAATAAGAATTCATTTTGGCAAAACTCCCCACTGTGCTTCACAGCTTAAATAAACAAAAGTTTAAAACATGCGTAAAACTTTACCTTTTTGGTCTGAATTTGTATTTCTAAAGTTTGTTTTTTTTTGCTCAATTAACGTTCGCAAATTTAACCAATAAAAGAGATGTGTGAAATTGTCGTAGAAAGTTATTAAACGCAAGAAAATGAAACAACAAAAAAACACGCTTCTATATAATAATAGCAAAGTAAACGGTTAAATAACGACATACATACATACATATGTATGTAAGCATATTCTAAAATATTGTTTAAAGTGGTTTTACACGATGTCTATTTGCCATATGACTGGTCACTTTTCATGTGTAAATTCTATACACGTCGTGTGAACCCTTTCCAACATAACATGTGTATTTTCCATGTGTACAATACATGACATTTTTCATTTAGAACGCGTTCTGTTTTGATCTGACGTCCTGTAATGCCAACTTGACATTTTCATATAAAAGCATGTATGTATGTACATATGTACATACATAAGTGTGCGCAATTAATATGTATGTTATCGATACATCTAAATATTTTTATATCTATCCCAACAAAGCATATAGCAATCAAACTGCAATACAACTTGAGAATAAGCTTATATAAAACTAGCTGCGCCCGCCACGACGTAGGCTTTCGATTTTGATTTGAAAGTAATCCACACCAAATTATGGTTTATGTTTTTTTTTATTTTAATAATAATTTTAATAGTAGAGTTATATTTAGAGAAGTGTTCAAAATATCGCGCTTTCAAAAATACTTTAAGTCGGTAAAATTGCGTACTTTCACTTATTTTCCACTATTTTCTCTTGGAAATGAGATATTTTTACAGGAAAAAAGTATCCTATATTTGAACCAAGTTACTAAGGTACATACCTCCTTACAAAATTGTATTGCAATTCATCTAGTAGTTTTTACGTGATTTGAACACAGACAGACAGACAGACAAAAATTCAAGAAATTGGGGTTTTGTATTCCGTTTCGATTACTACATATCTGCAATAGCAACAACATTTTCAAAAAATGTTTCATGTATAGAAATAGTCCTGTTACGGTTTTATTATATGTATAGATTATATTAATATGAAGCGTCTCTTATTCCAACTGACTTAGTTTTCAGATTCATGTTCACTTTACTTCTGCATAATATTGTTTTATATCTATTTTTACAATAATTTGTGTTTTGTTTGTTTAAAATATGGAATTACAATTATGTTAAGGTGTGGATGAGTGTTTAATTTAAAGAAATGTAAATCGTTAAATACTTATTAACACTTGGGATCAAAGAAACCCATCATTGTCGTTGTTTGTTCTTTTGGGAGGCAGCAGTTACTTTCACAACTTCAAATTAAAGTAAATACAAGTGAAAAAACAAACAGCACAAATACATATTTATGAAGCAAAGTAGGTAATTTTACAAATGTGATTCGATGTTAATACATACATACATGTGTGTATGTATGTTTGTATGTATGTATTTTAAAAATTATTATAACATAATTTTAAAATAAAACAAAATCGTCTTTCTTCGTTCCTTATTGATGTATTTATTTTCAGAAATGGGTGCAATGCAGGAAGAATACAAAGTGTGAATTTCTGATTTGTTACTCTTTTATTTATTTAGTTTTAGTTTAAACTTGTGAATTCTTTAAAATTATTTGTTAATTTATTTACATATTTAGAAACAGAATTTTGAGTCAATAGCCGTTAACAAAAACATTATATTTTATTATTTTAATCTAAATATCGGCATTTATTCATAAAAATATCGATACATCGACACTAATTTAATTGCATCGAAATTCGTTTCAATTAAACTAACAATAAGTGTTCACATCTAAAAACTAAATTATGCTTAATTAGGTCCCACCAGTGCTGGGCAAATATCTATTTTCACGGTTGATGTTAACGACAATATCCTTCCTTATTAGTCGAATGTTTATAATATTACGGGCCAGCGGATTTAGATGTGTTTCGATCTGCAGATAATCTCCAAAAAAAGCTGCTGTTGTTGAGATGACAACCAATTTTTTAAATTTAGAAAAGTCAAATAAGGAGTATGAGGTGAATGAGTTGTACATCTCAAAAGCCCGTAGTCATAACCTATCCAGCTGATTTCACAGTGTTTTTGTTTGCTTGCTGATTTTGCATTTGAAGTTTTGCTTTTATCATTACAGCTCTTATTCAATTCATAGATTCAAAGAAGGATACTTGGGTAATATGAAAAACTGAAATCGATGAGAAATTCTTATTTTAAAACCAATTTTGAATTTTTGTTCAATTTCCTTGTTCAAAATGGTTTTACGCGACGTGTATTTGTCTTATGACCTGTCAGTTTGATAATCCATATGTAATTTCATGTGTTTGTCAAAATAACCATTTACATAAGTTTTTAATTTTTGCTTTTAAACGTACATGTGTAATTACATGTGACATAACCTACAATATATAATTTTGCCGATGCAAAGATGCAAACCTAGTGTTTTTACCACATAAAAAGCATAAAATAAAAAATATCAAGTTGGCATTACAGGATGTCAGATGCTTTGTCACATCAAAATAGAACACGTTCTAAATGAAAAATGTCATATGTATTGTACACATGGAAAATACACATATTATGTTTGAAAGGGTTCACACGTCGTATATAGAATTTACACATGGAAAAGTGACAAGTCACATGACAAATACACACCGTGTAAAACCACAAAAATCTAAAAAAAGTATTACTGCCTGTTTCACAGTATCACACGTATTCTTTCTTTCACACAATTACATTTAAAACAAAAACAAATTAACAAATGTTGTATTTGTTTTAAATGTTTTTGTGCGAAAGAACGCATTCGTGTGACACTCTGAAATAGGCACCCAGTGGTAAAAAGAAGAAGTATGAAGGCCTTCAAGAAGGCCTCTTTACTCCTTCTTTTGGAGGCACAAGGGTTCTGTTTGCATTCCATTCTCATGTCTTTTTTACACAGGTTGTCATTGCAGAGCAGGCCTCCCACTGTCGCTTGTGCCGGAAAAGTGTTCCAGAAGGTCTTCCGTAAATTGTGTGCTAGAAGACCTTTAATTTAATGTCTGTTAGAAGGGTTTTCGTAGCAAAAACTAGAAAAATGTTGTTCTAATTTTAAGCACTTTTAATTTATTTTAAATTGAAATATTAAATTTTTTGGGATTCGAACCGTCAACCTCCAGGCTGATAGACTTACGCACCGCCAATCAGTCTATCGAAGCATCTCAATTTCAAGCAGCAATGAAGTAGATAAAGGCAATGCGATAACTTTTGTGTTTTATAAATAAAAAATCTAAAAATAGAAAATTATGTATTTGTCAAAGAAGCGAAGTAGGAATGTGTACTGGATCTTTTAGAAGAAAGAACCAAGGCCTTCTGAAAGGCTTTCTGGAAGGCACACAAAAATGAGGATCGTATCCTAGAGAAGGTCTAAGAAAGCCTTATAGAAGGCCTGAAGTTATACTCAACTTTTTTTATCTACCTTAGTCAAGCTGTTTTTACGTAGTATTGGTAGTAATCGTGAATAAAATCTATATCGGGATTTCAACGGATTTTACGTTTTGAGGTCTCCTGAATCCATTTTGACTATTTTGATGATGTATGTGTGTGAGTGCGTGTGTGTGTGTATTTTTGTGAAGGCTCTACAGGTAATACCGTTTGAGATATCGAAATGAAATTTAGTACGTGCCTTTGTTATACGGAGATGAAGAGCTGTATAGTTTTTGGGCATAATCAGGAGAAGGCAAAGGGTAGTTTACTTGACACCTCAAAGCGAAAATACTTATTTTTTTGATTCGAATTTTTCAACTTTCATTTTTAACTTCTTTAATAGCCATGTGAAGCTCCAGTAAAATCACAGTTCCTGTTTTTTTTTTTTGCAAAATCCCCTCTGTGCCGTAATGGACTGAACTCTATTTGTAAAAAGGCACAAGAAGACTTTCAATATATGGATGAATTAACACACGAAATTGATTTTCTCCACTATATACTACAAACGGGTGCAAGAGTTCATTTTGCATGCAGTTTGGATGTATAATTTCGCTAGAGTAAGAAGTTTAAAAATCGAAATTACTAGAATTAAAATAATAATGTTTTCTTGAGTAAAGTTGAAAATAACTTTAAATATGTGTCACATTGTTTTTTTACTCCAATTTGATCTCTATAATATGTACGTCTTGATTAAAAAACTTAAAAAACTCAACATAAACGTTTTCAAAAAGTTGCGTAAAATTTTCCAAACAGTAATGACTTTCTGAAATCTGAAATCATAATGAGTGCAGAAAAAATATTTTCTTTAGCTTTTTTTAATGACAATAATTAAACACTTTTACTCAAACTTAGGAACGTGATGGCTCTGTAAAATAAATACAGACAGTGTGGACGGACACGGATGAGCAAAAATTTTAAATGGCTTTTTGTAATAGGCCGACCAACAACCACTAGTTGTTGTTGCTGCTGCTATTGCTTTTGTTAGTTAGGCACTTTTAAGTTTTGTTTTCTCTATTGTCTTAAAGTCAATAAACAAAAATTTTCTTTTTGCTTCGTTCAGTAAATATTATGAAGAGGATGGAATAACGTTAGTCTCCAAACACGACTTAAAGCTCGAAGACGTGATCGCATAACAAATAAAAACAAAACGAAAAATAGTTTAAGTATGTTGTTGGTGTATTTTAATTCGTTTAATAAAAACTAAAAAAATCCATGAACGTTTTGTAAAATTACAACATGAAAGTGTCTATTTGAAGTTGTACAGAAATAAAAAACCTCAATTTATTTGAAAATAATTAGCTAAGCAGAGCATTAATTACAATAAAACTTACAAATTAGTAATTGAACCAACATTTTTTTATTAAAATTGATTCCTCTTCTGAATTCGTTCGTAAACAAGTCTTAAACCGAATTTTTGTTATTTAAATAAGACATTATGGCCAAAATGAAAAATCAACTTTTATACTCGGAAAATCAAGCTTACGCTGTTTTAACATTTATTTTGGATTTATTAATCTTTTCTATGAAATCGATTTATTATATATTGGAATCATTGTACTACACCATATTGCCCGATCGTTTTCGCAAACTAAAGGTGAGTTAAAAAAAGGATTAAAAATAAAAACAAAAGAATTACGTTCGACATCAAATGTGCCACCCGAAATGGTACCCAAATACATGTCAACAAGCGAGATTTTGAAAGTATCGTATTAAAGTGTACTTTTGAAATAGGGTTTGCAATACGATTACAATCTTTATTCCGATAATTCACACAATTTAATAATTGAGCAGGAAAATGCATATATGCCTTGCTTCAAGGAAAAATTACTTTTATTATTAAAGGCAAAATAAATTTAAAAATATTAAAAAATTTACTTTAATGTTGAAGATGTGGGATAGTATTCGCGAGAGATTTTTTTTTTATTTGTACACTAAATTAATTTAGAACTAAAATCAAGGTTAGTAACCGATACTCTTATTAAAAATTGTATCGCGATAATGCCGGTTCAAAGTAAATACCTATCGCACAGTAAATCATATTCAGTCACAACGCAAAAAGTATTTAAGTCACTTTTTATAAACCAGTTTGGAGATCAAAACTATAACCAACCTGAAAATTTCGTAGCATCACTTCTTAGTGTGGGATATAATTTGTTATTATGTTTGTAAAAATCAATGTTACACATTTCAATAATTTTTCTTTATGCCCTTCATACTGTGCGAATAAAATTTAGACTTTATTTTAAAATAAAAAAGTCTACAAAGACTTTAAATTAAAAATAAAATTGAAGGACAAAAGCGCCATAACCAAGGTATACTTATACAGGTAAAACTGTGTCTGAAAATGTCAAAATGTCTATATGTATGTAAGTTATGGATATTTTTATATTACAAAAGTCGTCTTTAATCTCTGTTATAATGTTACTGATTAAATAACTCTAGAAAAGTTAGCGAACACACCTCATGCCCCTTATATTATTCTTTATATTTTAGTCAAATGTTTTTGACAGTCTCGTGCAAAAAATAGGTTCCTGTTTTATTTTGAATTCTGTTTGCACATACCTGTATATATTTTCCTTGCTCTTACCATTGATGGACGAGAAAAAAAATTTTAATCGCAGATCTTAATACCATTGAAATAGTGGAGGTACTAAAAATTCTATTAACTGAATAACATTGAAAGTGATGGAAAACATATTAAACTATGACTAAAATGGCTACGACCATGTGAGGAAAGAAAATGGAGTTAATGCAAGTGTATTCACAGTTCGTCGGATCCTGAAGTCATAATCATATATACATATTTATGTATGTATATAGGTTGCGAAAATTGCTTAAAAACGCTATTCTATGACTAGCGTAACAATCAACACGGTCAGATAAATGGTATAGAGTAAGTACTGTTTTCTAGTGGAAAAATATAATATTGAGAGACCACATGAAACAATTGTTTATTTCCACAATTTAAGAAAAGAAGTGTTTTTAAGAAAAAATCACACAGATAGAAGTTTTAGTTATGTTATACATAACCCATTATTATTATAAACTGGTTTTTTTAGGGAATGCATTATTTTGTCGGATAATAAACAAGGGTCTAGGCAATTTGCGTTGTTTAATACGAGAAAGATGGTGAATGTTCTATTCTATTCGTTCGCAATTAAAGCACGAATTACTAGGATACCTTGGGCTTAAACTCAATAACAACAAAAACTTACGGAATTCTCAGCGAAAATCAAATTATATTAGTATTATTTAAATATAATCGAAATATAATCGTTATTTAAAAATGCAACAACGAATGGATCAAAGTACAAACAAATCTCTAAAGGAGTATTTTCAAAATTTTTAAACCAATAGCATATCCCTGCCAGCAGGGTATGGCTCCTATGTGAATTGGTTAACAAGATGGAAGAATTTTAAATTGGCCTCTGTATCCACCAGTTCTTAATACAGCGCCTTTAAAAAGAGCCATTAAGGGTCGCAACAATAATAATAGCCTAGAGATTATTATGAACCGATACTGAAATAAATCTAAGCAGAGTGTTAGTAAAAGTGCTAAGACTGTTATTCGTTCGCTTAATAAATTTCCATTTTACATTATGACAAATTCCGATTACTTGGAAACCCTGATTACACACACACATATGTATGTATTTATTCTGCACAGTTGCATATCCGTTGCAAAATGTGTTTGTAGCTTTCATTTTACGTTTCAAAACTAGTTTTCCACAAAAACTATGATTGCAACATTTTTCACGAGTTGTTGATTCCACTAGTTGTTGATTTATAGTTTGTTTTAGCAAATTTTTATTTGGACTGAAATAATTTAAATAAAAAATATGTGAAACATTTGCAAAAATGTTAAGTTTAAATATTTTTAACATTCGTATTGCTACAAATTAAATAAATATTAAACCAGCACTTTGGGGATGAACTCTTTTCATTGTGTTGCAACTACGAAAAAAATTCCGTCATAAATCAGTGTTTGTAATATCTAATTTGAATTTTCTTACTTTTGAAGATACAAAAAAACCCTTGTGGGGACTATATTCGCATACGAACGGTTGCTAGATTAAAGAAAGATTTTTTTTAAATGTTTGAGGATAATCGCTGTTCATGAGACTACAAATAGATTATGTTAATCGGGATCAAGCAACATTATTTATTAAAACTGATATGTGTTGTAATAATTATAGCAGTACAACAGTATTTACGGCCAGAAAGGGGAGACCGTATGGGTTTTTAAATCTCTTAAACTGCACAGTGGAGCAGATTCAAAATATATTGGAAATAACTCAGCCATTTGTAAAGGCTGCAATTTAACATGAGCATAGCATAAGAGTATCTTAGCTTAGTTATTGACGCTGGGAACCATTCACTTGCCATTTTCCAATTTGAGTACCTCACACTTCAATTTCAGTTTTAAAAATTTACACGATCTTAAAGGTCTAGTAAATACCTAAATCCCTCGATAGACCGATTGGTAGCGCGCTAGTCTATCAGTCTAGAGGTTGAGGATTCGATTTCCGCCAAAGACTCTGGGTGTTTTCTGCAGACAAGCAAAAAGCTTCGCAGAGTTAGTGTTGTCTTACAAAAAAAAAACAAAAAACAAAATTATGATTTAATCTGTAAATTATGTTTTAAAATTAAAATTTTTGATTTTTTGGCACCATGGTCTAGTTTTTTAAATCTTGAGTACAATTTTCAGCAAATTGTTTTAAATTGTTTGTTAAAACTTCACTGTTATTTATATTTTTTCATAGTTAAAAACTAGACGGTTTTCAATTAAAAAATTATAAAATGTTTGTGTATTTTAATAGAAAAAAAATTCTTAAGAAAAATATAAAAATGTTATATATTTGTGTAAGCTAACAAAACTGGTATCGGAAAAAGAATACTGCCGTAATAAAACTATATATATACTATTATTGCTGAAAGTATTTCATGACCGCTAGTCCATATGTGGGCTTTATGAGCAAAAGACTAAAACCACCAATTTTGGAATTTTTGGTCCTTATTTTGAGATTTGTAGTACATATTTCCTTTACATTAAACTTTTTGATCATTTGGTTTTCGTCCGCTAATTACATATCTACAGAAAATTTAATTTGAAACGTTTAACTTATAAGAATCTTATAAAATGTTATATAAATATGCTGTATATTAAATATTTTTTCTTGTTGTTGCAGTTTTTTTAGGGTTCCGTACCCAAAGGGTGACACCCTATTGTTTTCGCTACATTTGGGGTCCGTCTCTCAACACCTTCTATCTCTGCAGCTTTCACAGAAGGTGTATTACTAAGGCCGCTATAGCAACAAATACTAAAACTTATAGGGTGTTTCAAAAGTGACGTGTTATTCGCGTATATTAATTCATTTTTTTAACTGTAGGAGGCATACACTTAAAATTTACAAACACTAATTAAAACTCTATATATAAACAAGTATAAAAAATAAACTTAAAAATTAAAGGGTGTTCCGACAGTGACATGTTTTTCACTTACATATATTGCATTATTTTTTGAATCGTAATAAAAAATATAAATATAAATACATAGGTATGTATGTATGTATGTAGAACTAGGCTGTCAGTTACATACATAGATCCTATTTTGCACTATCTTTTATAACAATAAGTAGCGAAATTAAATTAATAAAAATGAAAGGGAGTTCTCTATATATCGCGAATTTATACGCAGACACTTGATATTTTGCACAAACAAAAAAATAATGATGATGACGTGTTTATCTGACCGAAAATGCTTTGCCACTCCCTGACCGTTAAGCTAAGTTAATCATTTCGGCTTTGCGAATTGATACCTATACCTTCATTTATGTATAAATATCAGCTATACCGATACGCCTAGTGAATAAATAAAAGAAAAAAAAATTATTACAAAAAATGACAGTAGAAGAGATGATTAATTAGTATATTGAATCAATATTAATGACATTTTTTTTTAAACAAGGTACATAGTCTCATAGATTTATATTATGTTCAAAACAGCGTTGTACTTGCAATCAATAAAAAACTGCATTAAATCACACTCTCACTAAACTTTCAACATTACGAGTAGTGTTCATGAAAAAATTAAAATAAATATAAATACAAAAAAAAATAAAAATTTGTTTTTTATTAATTATTCAAATTTTCTTTGGCTTTACAAAGGAAAAAATCGTGATAGTTAGTAAATATTTTAAGAAGTATCGTAGGATTTTTTACTCAATATTTAAACAAGGTACATAGTGCTAACAATTTAATTATTCCTACTAAATAACAATTAGATAAAAATTTCTTAAAACCAGTTCGAACGGCACTGCAGAAAGTAAATAAAAATATCGTTTAAATAACTAGACTTTTAATACTTTTGATAATAGATACTTTTCTGTTGCATTATAAGACTGGATTGGGTTGTCTTAACAAATAGCCAGTAATTGGTATGTGTTTTTAGAATACAACATGCTTTTGCCTTCTGACGGTCCTAGAGAAACAAACTAAGTGATAGAAGTTTTAAAATGCATGTTTTGCTTAAATCAAATAAATATGTTTTTCTGTATGCATATATCTCTTTTTTGTTATTTTTGAATTATAAAAAAATTGTTAAACTAAAAATTAAATTAAATTTTGTAATTTTTGTAATTTAGAACACATTCTTCGCACAAAATTATTCTAAATTAAGTTTCATTAATTAGTAGATGTGTTCGACACGTCGCACAATGTAACGACGTAGTGTATTTTTCGACAAAAATAGGAAACGTGGTTAGATGTTAACCAAATTTTGCACAGAGGTGTTAGTCATAAACATTTAGAAAAAAAAATAGAAAATGTGTGGTGTAAATGTGTTAAACCCACTACCACGTCTCATGCCCATACAAAGGAATTTCGGGTTTCTTAAATTGGTTCAACTAATTTCGGAACATGATAGTCCTTTTTATAAAGAGAAAAAATTCCCATAACAAGGGGGTCTAAAAGTAACCGTTCGGTCCTCATGGGTTAAAAAGTCTTTTTTCTTCATTTATAAATATGTATATGCATTAGGCGGGAACGTTGGTGGTATATGGCAAAAAAAAAAATTTTGTATAACCCGTTATAATAG
The DNA here is from genome assembly GCA_949628195.1 of Phasia obesa. NCBI lineage: Eukaryota > Metazoa > Arthropoda > Insecta > Diptera > Tachinidae > Phasia > Phasia obesa. Next base: position 79,263,873 of record OX451216.1, read on the forward strand.
ACAGATTCATACCAATTTCAAGTAAAGAAAAATATATATACAGAGAATAAAAATGAAGAAAAAATGTCTGCTTGGTAGCATAATATAATAGGATAGGATTTATAAGTGTAAAATAATTTCAAAAAAGCTCTCTCACTTATGAAATATAATGAAAAATTGAAAGTTCTCGTCATAGATAACACATAGATAGTCAACTGAAACGTCAAAAACCTAAGTCTCTTGTCAAAAAACCTAAGTCTAAGAATGTATTGGTAGGCAAAAAAAAAAAAAAAAATTCCCCACACCAACTAAACTGCACATAGTTGTATAAAATATTTTGTAAAAACAGCATATTTTTTATATTCATTTTTAAATGTTAAAATTAAATAATTATTTTGCTTTTTAATAAAAATGTGAATTTTGTATTTTTCTAATATATTTATGTGCGAAAAACGTTAGATTGAATGCTAATTTTAAATATTAATTATATTGATTTGAAAATTTTCATCCCCTAAAAGACAAAAAAATACAATACTGTGTAGAAATAAATTTCACCAAACAAATGTCAACAAAATTAAATTTATTTTGTATTAAAAAATATAAAATAAAATAAAATGTTAAATAATTTGTTGTGCGAAAATTCAAAATTGTTTAAATATTTGGAAAGTGCAATGAAATATCGCGTAACAGTGTCTAAATGTGAAAGAAAAAAATTTACTTCCCAAAGTATGTTAAATTCACACGGTACCCGTATGTGTGAAGACATTTGTAGCCACGTTTTTGACATTTGGAGTGTTGGCCATCTATGTATTATCTATGGTTCTCCTATTGTATAGTTTGTATACATAGAAAAATAATTACAATTTAAACTACATCGTAGATGGTGTTATCGCTGGCGGCGACGCACAGTGGTCAATTTCGCGAGATAGCGGTCAAAACTCTATAACTTTTGACCGGATTGGTATTTTTTTACGCAATTTGGTTTGTTCAATAGGAGGGACTTTAAGCTTCAATTTGCTTGTTCAAACGTAAAAATCGACTGATAGGAATAGGTTCAAAAAATAAGGTAATATACGTGAAAAACATGTCACTGATGGACCACCCTTTAGATATTAGTAATTGTTACAGCTGCCGAAGTACAACATCTACTGTAAACATTTAAAGAGGATACCTATTACGGTTAAAAAAATAAGGCTATTTACGTACAAATCATGTCTCTGTCGGAACATCCTTTAATTTTGTTATTTGCTATAGCGGCCATGGTAATTCTTTTTCTATGACTATATCAAGAGTCTACCTATTAATAATAAAAAAATAAGTTACTATAAGTGAAAAACATGTCACTGTCAGAAAACCCTATGACTTTTAGTAATTATCATAAAGGCAAAACACGTCACTGTCGGAAAACCCTTTAAATTTTTATTGTTTTTATAAGGGTCATAGTAATACACCATTTGTGAAAATTTTAAAAGTTAAAAAATTAATCCATGTTTATGCAAGTCATGTCACTATCGGCACACCCTTTAATTTTTACTATTTGTTATAGTGGAAACTTCAAGAGTCTACCTATTATCTTTCAAGACTTTTGCCATATACATGCAAATCACCTGACTATCGGAACACCCTTTAATTTTTAGGTTTAATATTGTACACTTGCTTATAACGCAAGTTGTATGTGGTTGCCTCCTATAGCTCAAGAAAAAAAGACCACTATCGAATCACCCTTTAATTTTTAGATTTACTTTTTTAGACTTGTTTATAAAGCAAACTAAGGTTTAATTACTGTTCGTAAATTTTTAGTGTATGCCTCCTACAGTTCAAGAAAGAAACACATATTCGTGAATAACACCTCTCTATCGGAACACCCTATAAGTTTTAATTTTTGTTGCTATAGCGGCCACAGCTATACACCTTCTGTGAAAATTTTAAGAGTCTACCTATTATGGTTCAAAACTTAGGCCTTATACATGCAAATCACTCCACTATCGGAACACCCTTTAATTTTTAGTTTTATTTTTTTTATACTTATTTATATAGTGAACTAAGTTTTGATAACTGTTTGTAAATTTCAAGTGTATCCCTCCTACAGTTCAAGAAATAAACACTCTTTAGTGAATAACACCTCTCTATTGGAACACCCTATAAGTTTTAGTATTTGTTGCTATAGCGGCAACAGCAATATATCATCTGTGAAAATTTGAAGAGTCTACCTATTACGGTTCCTGAGATAAAAGGCGCTGACAGACGGACAGACATTGTAGCGAAAACACTAGGGTTTCGTTTTTACCCTTTGGAAGCCTAAAAAGTAAATTTAGAAAAAAATATTTTTCATATTTTTATACACCGCACAGTGGTCAATTTCGCGAGATAGCGGTCAAAACTCTATAACTTTTGACCGGATTGGTATTTTTTTACGCAATTTGTTTTGTTCAATAGGAGGGACTTTAAGCTTCAATTTGCGTGTTCAAACGTAAAAATCGACTGATAGGAACGTAAGTAATGTGGAGTTAAAAATGCATTTTAATTTTTTGTTGAGTTTCCATGTAAAAGTTGAATATTTTGACATTTTAAATAGGTATTTTTTATAATTTCTTATTTTCTTCAATCGTATTTTACAACCAATACTTATTTATTATTCCAAAACTTAATTTTGGTCAGAAAATGCCAACACAGGGGCCAAAGGTTGGTTTTTTTGGAAGAAAGCTAATTCTTGTGAGGATTAAACTGAAAAATAACACTGAAATTCCCAACAATATCAATACCATTTTGATATATTATATACAGAACACAACATCGATAAAATTTTAAGTAAACTTTTACTATTAATTTAAAGTGCACATATATTTTATTTAAATGTATTAATATTTATACTAAAATTAGAAACAAATTATAATCTTTAAACTATTATTAATTAAACAATATTAGTAAAAATTTCTTCCAAATAGCTTTGATTTTCATTTTGCAGTAGTTGTTTAGCTTCTTCATCTAACTCTAATGAGGTTGATTTCCATTTTTGTCGAATACTGGACATATATGGGTCTGATGTGCACAACAAAATATTAATAAGATCTTCATTAGTACAATATCTGGAAATTTTTCTTGTATTGTGCTCGCGAAAGAATCTGTAGTCTTTGTTCCTTTTTTCTTGCGCTTCTTCTGAGAGATCTCCAATTGGAAGCATATTGTGCTGAATTATTTGTTCCCCATGGAACAAAATTTTGTGAACTGTGGTTGGCATATGTCTCCAAGAATATTTTTGGTTATAAAGGGTTGCTGTCTCATTAGCATACTGACCAAATTTTTTGCATCTATCTTTTTGCTACATGCTATAACTTCTAATATGATTTGGAATCGTCGTATTAAATCATAATCTACTCCAGTTATAGAAGCTGCTGTTTCTGGATCGGAAAAAAATCTCCTTGCTGTGTTTCCATCATTAGAATTTCGTTCTCCTTGCTTTGGCTGGTCAATTATAAGGCCTATCTCACGGTATTTTTCTTGAATATATTTTTTTTTTTGGTCATTAAATTCAAATATCACTGGTTGAAGTTCTTTAATTTCATCTGTTATTTTGCCAACTTCTTCAGTTATGACATCTTTAGTTTCTTTTTGTAAGCAAACTTTATTGGTCTATAAAATTTTGTTGACGAGGGAATTTCATTCTTCCATACATCTATCTCTGCAGCTCTACTAGTTGACGGCTCTGAACCAATATAAGTTTTTGTTAAACGTAATGGAACGAAAGAAATCATGAATAAATTGGCATCTGATGAATTTTCCGCTACATTGTTTGTATTGTTTCTGGCCAGAGGACCCATCACATCCCCATTTAGAAATTAAAGTCATGCTGCAATTTTTAAACTTCTTTAAATAGTCAGCATCAAATGTCTTTAATAATCGTTCTGCAGTGTGTTCAAGAAGATCCTGCAATTTTATTTCTGCTAAACTTTAAGTTAGAGTAATAGCAGTTGGTGAAGGTAAGCAATCTTTTTTGGCAGAAACTATATCTCGATATGATGATAAAATTCCACAATTTTTTTCATTGGTTCGCTTCCGCAATTCTGTATATTGGTTTTTAGTCATTTTCAAATCCAAAAATAGTGCAAATGCTTCTTCTGGAGTAAATTTATTTTCTTCAGTTGGTGTCGGCATACTTTCTAAAATCCTTTTTGTGCGTCTGGGGTTTGCTTCCACTATTTTTTCAATGATAGCAATTTTACTCTTTTTAGTTTTCGATGGTTGAATTTGATGCAGAAATGAATCCTTTATGATGCTACAAGAAACTTCTTCATTGATATGTTTAAGCTTGCGTCTTCGTGATCTTTCACTACAATTATCAATTGGCTTTGCTGGTCGACCACTTTTTCCAGTTTCCGTGGTAGTTACTGATGGCTTTTTAAAAATAAGTTTATTTCTTAGCCATTCTTGGTTACGTGAGTAAAACAATTTCTTGTTTCTGGAACATTGATTGTACCGTTTTCTTAAAGTATTTAAAAAGTTTTTTATTTTTAAGTTATGAATTTTATTTTCTTGTTTGTCGCATATTTTGAAGAATGGATTATTCATTATATGTAAAATAATGTCGTTTTCATCTTTCCGTTCAAAATATATATCAGATAGAACACTATAACTGAATTTAGCCATTGTTTAAACAATAATGAAGAAAAAAAAGGAATGCATGGATTAATATACTATTGCTCGAAGTTTCAACATGATCTTTTTTACCTCTTTGAAACATAATATAACAGGTACTTGGTTTTACCAGTTATTTCCATTGGTTTTAAATTTATTTGCAATTTTCAGGTATTTAAGTTATGTAATATTAGATGGCAATAAAATCATTTTTTACCTCTTCCAAATGAATTGCCAGATACCACATAATCTGAGAGTTCTATTGTCATTTTTGTCAAAATTTTGATACACCCTTCTATGTGGACTAGGTCCAAATATGGGCCAACTTCTCCTAATTTCAGCAGAACTATTTTTTGGGTCAATACGAACTTTTGTACAAAATATCATCAAAATATATGCATAATAGCCACTTTCACATACAAATAACTTCTCAAAAAATATGACGTGCATTTGTACCGAATATCTTACCTTGGGTCAGAAAAATTGCTGTAGCTCAAAAAGTGCAGTCCCGATGCATGGACATGTATATATAGGAATATCATAAATTTACTAAATTCTGAAAATGCCCATTTTGGACCACCCTGTTCTCAGTGAAATAGTTGAAATAGAGTTCTAATTTTTTGGCTCCCGAGGTTTATTACTGTCTACTTTCATATGAGTCTAATAACTTTAAAATCAGAGAACAAAAACCAAAAGGAGTTTTGGCCGCTATCTCAAAATATTGACCACAGTGCGACGGTCGTTCGAAAAAGGGCGAATTTAACAACCAAATAAAAAGAGCCAAGTTTCTAATTAATTGGTTTAGGTGTTTATTTCTATTTAAAAAATATTACAATTAACAAATGTAAATATACATATAAGAACAAATGTACTTATCGCAGTGTTTTCCTTTAACGAAGTAATTTTACTTATTAAAATAATTTAAAGTTGAGCCAATAATTCTTTATGTATTAAATACATCAAAAAATAACGAGCCAACTTAACGAAACAAAAGCACTGCAGAATAATATTGTTACACATAAAACTAACTGATCATTTACAATCATACATATGTATAAACAAATAGGAAAAACGGGAATAAAAATACATAATATGAATATATTTACATAAATGATCATTTATTTACATAAATGATCAAGATAACAAGACATTTAGGCAACTCACAGACTGACAAATCAAAATAAATTCAAACAAAATAATAAATGTTTCCAGTTTTATGAGCCATTAAGCGACATCCCCACGCCCGTGGATCGACCACGATTCACTTCTCCAAATCAAGGACTGCAAGTTTGGAAACAGGACGTATCAGGACACCAGTGCTAGTACGGACATCAGCACGACGTATAATATCATCTTTACCCTTGTATACCTCTTCCACTCGCCCTCGTCTCCAATCTTTTCGGGACACTGCAGGATCACAAATGATAACCAAGTCACCAACGGTAATGGGCTTTATGCGTTGGCACCATTTGGAGCGTCTGGTCAACGTGGGCAAATATTCTCCAGATTTTATAATTTCAATTTCGGCATTAAATTTTTCTTTCTGGACTTGGTGACAAAGGTAAATTTCCGCAGTTTTTAGTTCAGCAGCAGTCAAACTATTTATTTCATTTTGGCTTACTTTCCTTTGGCATCGACTTATGAAACGTAACATCCAGGCAACCATTCGTTTTAGCTTCAAATAAGAAGAAAGTCTGTAGCGACACGTTTTCCGCTGGTTGCTGGGATAGCTTCAACGGAGTCCAGGGTCATTTATATTATGTTTGTTACTTACCTTCTTTATCTGGGAAAGAAGAGAAACAGTCGGGTTTTATTTCGTTAAACGTTATAAATCTTATCTTCACTGTTTTATTTGGTGTATTTGTTCTACTACAACGTAGAGGACAGACGGTCTCAACTCGTAGCCGATGAATGGGAAGTCAGAACAGCGGTACGGGCAGCAGCGACGCGTCCCGGCAGCAGCGGCGGTATAGGCGGCAGCGGCGGTACGGGTGGCAGTGGCGGTACAGATGACAGCGGCGGTATTGGTGGCAGCGACGGTCTAAGTGGTAGCGACGGCGGTACTAGTAGCAGCGGCGGTATAGGCGGCAGCGGCGGTACGGGTGGCAGTGGTGGTACAGGCGGCAGTGGCGGTATAGGCAGCAGCGGCGGTACAGACGGCAGCGGCAGTACAGGCGACATTGACGGTACAGGCGACAGCGGCGGTACCTGGCAACGGTAGCGGCGGTACCCAGCAGCGGTACAGGCGGCAGCGGCGGTACAGGCGACAGCGGCGGTACCTAGCAACAGTAGCGGCGGTACCCGGCAGCGGTACAGGCGGCAGCGGCGGTACCTGGTAGCGGTTCAGGCTGCAGTGGCGGTACCTGGCAGCGGTACAGGCGGCAGCGGCGGTACCTGGCAGCGGTACAGGCGGCAGTAGCTGTACTTGGCAGTGGTTCAGGCTGCAGTGGCGGTACCTGGCAGCGGTACAGGCGGCAGTAGCTGTACTTGGCAGCGGTTCAGGCTGCAGTGGCGGTACCTGCCAGCGGTACAGGCGACAACGACGGTAAAAATAACACACTTTACTTAGCAGTGGCAGCGATTGTAGGGAGTTCTAGGCCGTGTTCAAGATTATGGCCGGAATATAAAATTCCACACCAGCACTAGTCACACGGTCGAGCCAACACCGGTAGAAGATAAACTTCTGTGGTGTTGGTACTTCCACCAATTGCTCTTGTCCTGTCGATAAGAAGTAATTTCGGAATATAAAATTCCTCCAAGAGACCTCTTACCTGCAGGCGAGCTGCTTGCTATCTCATCAATTATTCGAAATGTTGCGTCTTTTATACCCTTGAGTGGGCACACACATTCACACACACACTTGTCTGATGGTTTGTTTACAATGGTCGCCAGCCATCATCTGTGAAATTACATATGTTCAACAGCTGACTGTTCTAGTTTAACTGGTTGTTTCTGACTTACAGGTGGCGCTATGAGTTTCTTGACCGTTAATTTAAATTTACTTTTATAAATGACATGAGATCAGTTAAGGATAAATCGTTTTACTTTAGTTAATTCATTGAATATCAATATACTGATAATAAGTAAAACGAAAGTATATATATAAAAAAATAGGGAATGTAAAATATAATGGTAATAAACAAAGGTAATTCAGTGATAATCTTACAAAATAAAAAATAATAAAAATAAATAAGCAAATTCCATGCTATTATAATTGGTGTTATTTCAAAATCTGTATAGGCGAAAACGAGTAGGCGACTTTCGCCGTTACATTACCTCCCCTCGTTCGCCGACCAGCAGCTGTGTTTAGTAGACTAATCGTGACAGGGTTTTAACTCGCTAATATGGACAGTCCGTTCATCGTTATTGTGCTGTCCACGTACTTTGACAATTACAGGCGATAAAAAGTTAATCACGGTATACGGCCCTCCATATTTTGGGGCGAGCTTAGCAGCAAATTTTTCAGTTGCTTTCGAGAGTGGGTGCTGTCGGATTAACACCTGGGCTCCTATCCGGGGTCTCCAGGGTCGTCGCCGTAGATTATAGTAGCGCTGTTGTCTTTGCGATGCTGCTTCTAAGTTTCGCTTCACCAATTTGAAGACTTCCTGTAGTTCATTAGCTCGCTCCTTTGGAGGTGGGTTTCGAGCACCAGTTCCCGTCGTAACCTCGTCGTACAGTGTCTTAGGGAGGCGCGGTTCTCGTCCTTGTGTGAGATATGCCGCTGTGTATCCCGTGGTATCCGAGGTACTCGTATTGAGGACCAACATGATTTCTGGTAGAAAGTCATCCCAGGTATTGTGCCTCTTCCCCGAGAATTGTGCGATGATGGTTTTGATAGTGCGGTTTGCTCGTTCGGTCGGGTTTTCCTGGGGCGTATACGGTGCCGTGAATTCCTGCTGTATCCCTACTTCGTCGACCCATCTCTGGAAGATCCGTGCCGTGAATTGAGGCCCGTTGTCGGTGATGATTTTCTTGGGGACCCCATAGCGAGCCACTATCCGTTCCCGAACCGCCTTGATGAGTCCTTCTGCCGTGGCTTTCCGTTGAGGAATCAATTCGCACCACTTGGAGAACCTGTCAAAAAGTACAAGCAACATGGTATTCCCATGCTTGGTCCTTGGCAAGGGTCCCACAAAATCCGCACACAATGTGGCCCATGGTTCCTCAGGTAGTCGCGTCAGCATCTCGCCGGCTGGCTTCTGTTGATCCGTTTTGTATCGCTGACAGGATCCGCATCGGCGCACATACCTACTAACGTCCCTCGCCAGCCCTGGCCAGAAATACCGACTGGCTACCCTGTTTATGGTCTTTCTAATTCCCAGGTGTCCGGCCGTGGTACTATCATGATTCTCCTGTAAGACTTGGTGGCGACGCGACTTGGGGACGCACAATTTCCATGGGGTACAATCTTCATCATTGATGCTACGGCCGGTGTTTTTATACAATTGCTGATTGATTATGATATAATCGGGATATTTTTCGGGGTGACGTTGAACCTCCACCATTAGTCGTTTTATCCAGGGGCAATCTAGATCCTGGCTGACTTGTAACAAATGGGCGGTTTCAACTGGATGCCTAGATAGGGCATCAGCTACGACATTCTGCTTACCCTTCCTGTAGTGTACTGTAAACTGGTACTGTTGTAATTCCAAGGCCCATCGTGCCAGCCGACCCGTCGGATTGTCGATGTTGTTGAGCCACTTAAGGGACAGGTGTTCAGTAATCACTTCAAACCGATACCCTTCTAAATACTGCCTCATCTTCCGAATTCCCCAGATGATGGCCAGGCATTCCTTTTCGGTTCCCGAGTAATTTTTCTCGGTTCCGTTGAGATGTCGACTTGCGTAAGATATTACCCTTTCCGCTCCATCAATTGTTTGTGTCAACACTGCCCCTAATCCGTGTTCGCTGGCGTCGGTTTGGAGTACAAAAGTGTTGTTAAAATTTGGGCAAGCAAGTACTGGAGCTTCTGTGAGCCGAGTTTTAAGGGTGGCAAAAGCACACTGTTGTTCTGGTCCCCATTTCCAGTGTTTTCCCTTCTGTAACAGCTGCGTCAGGGGTTTGGATATGGTGGCAAAATTTGGCACAAATCGTCGATACCAAGACGTAACTCCCAGAAACCTACGTACCTCTTTTACGTTCTGAGGTGGGACCATATCGGAAATAGCCGCAATCTTATCTGGGTCCGTTTGGATCCCATTTTCATTAATGACATGTCCCAAGTATTTCGTCTCTTTTTTAAAAAACTGGCATTTCTCTGCATTAATTTTTAGGTTTGCTGCACGCAGTCGTCGGAAAACCTCTCTTAAGTTTTCTAGGTGCTCTTGGAACGTGGCCCCAATAACAATGATATCGTCCAGATATGCAAAAGCATGAGGTTCCATATCGGGTCCGATCACGCTATCTAAAGCCCGTTGAAACGTTGCGGGAGCGGAGTGCACACCAAATGGCATCACACGCCACTGATACAGCCCTCGCCCGCTGACAGCAAAAGCCGTATATTTTTTGCTTCCTTACTCAAGCGGAATCTGCCAGTAGCCGTCCTTGAGGTCCAAGCTGCTAATATATCGGGCGTTTCGTAGTCTATTGAGAATGGCGTCAATCCGCGGCAGCGGGTACGCGTCCGGAACTGATCTCGCATTCAGCTGCCGAAAGTCCATACACGTTCGCCATGTTCCGTTTTTCTTTCTTACTAGTGTAATAGGGAAACTGTACGGACTTCGAGAGGGTTCGATACAACCACGACGGATTAAGGTATTTATCTCCTCATCGATAATGGCTTGCATAGCGGGGTTGCGTTGGGCGTATCTTAATTTAATTGGCTGGTCATCTTTCATCTGAATTCGGTGTTGTGCAATGTTTGAAACACCCTGAATTTTCTTGAATAGCGTGAGTTCCTTTTCCAAGAACCTATTCACTCTTTTTTGGTCAAACGATAGTCCTTCCAGGTCTTGTCGGAAGGGAACGGGGATTTCTAGATTACGGCAGGTATTACTGATATTGCTTACCTTAACTTGGCTAGTTCTGCTGTTGTTGTCTGTCGGGGCATATCCAATCGACTTGGGTTTACATCGGGCCACCAAACCAGCGCAACTAAACGTAGCCTTGAGAGCCTGCAATGAGTCCAAACCCAGGATAAGGTCTTCGGTAGCCCCCGGCATAACCAGAAACTGACAGGTAACGGTCCTGGTGCCAAGCGTGATTTTAAGTCGGATCGACTCTGTAATGCGCTTCGTTGAACTGTCTGCAAGGTACACTTCAATATTCTCGGGCCATTTTCTTTTAGATGAGATGGCGAGGTGGTTGATTTGTGCGGGTGAGATAAAACTTTTGGTAGCTCCCGTATCGATGATAGCCGGGATCAGCTGGCTACCCAAGCGTATTATGGCCTTTAACTTATCTGCTTCCCACGTCAAATTAGTTGAACCCATTCTCTCGTCTGCCTCTCGCCTATCGGTAGTATTTCGCTTACTTCTGTGGATTCTTCCGCGTACCATGCGATGGTGTGCCCCGTGTTGTTGTAAGGATGAGGCCGGGATGCATTCTAGATCATCGGCTAGCTGGGTCAGTTCACCCAATGTGATAAAGTCCTTGCGCCGAATATACCATTGGTAATCGGACTGAACGTTACGGAAAATTCGCTCTAATTTTTGTTGTTTGGTCAGGTGTGTGTGGCGCATCAAATTCTGTATCGCCAATAAATAATCTTTAAACGTTTCCTTAGGGCGTTGTGTCCGCTTTTGGATCTCGTCCTCTAGCTTCTCAAAGTAGCGAGGAGGGAGAAAAAAATTGTAAATATCTTCCTTAAAGTGCTCCCATTTATTCCAGTGTCGGTTATTGTTACGATACCATATCAAGGCACGTTCTCGTAGTACCTCCGGCATTATTTTCGGAAGCTGGTTCAAATCTACCTGATACATTTCGGCAAGTTCTTCCAATCGCTCCATAAATTCCAGTGGGTCCTTTTTCCCTGTGTATTTAAGGCCGCACTTACGCACTACTTCTATAGCACAGATATGGTCGTCATCTCGACACTGGCTGTGTGGTTGCCTCGGTTGGTTTCAGGCTAATTCCTACCCGTTCGGGGCCGACCTTTTCCTCTTCCGCCTTGACTGGAGACGTTGAGCGGCTAGGTCCATCCGCAGACGTAGGGAGTCTGAGTGTGGCTTCGTGTTTTCCTTGTATTGCCATCAGCTCCTTTAGTTCCTCTTCTTGATGTTCTATTGTCAAAAATTTAGCGAAACGTTTCCGCATGTCTTCCACATTGCCGGTAGAGTCCTGCTGATATTGCCCAAGGTATTTGACCAGCTCCTCCCTCTTTAGGTAGTATGCCCAGGAGGTTCGTAACATCGTGGTATTCTTACTGATGTCTAACGTTGGTGATAAATCTGTTTACGCACGAAGGTGTAATCGCAAGTTTTATTCTTCCTTTTTTTTTTTTTACTTTTCCTTTATAATTATGTTTAATTTTAAATAAATATACATATGTATATTGTTGGTTTTTTTTTTTTTTTTTTTTTTTATATGGACACTACTAGTGTCCCTGCTCGGGCGCCAAATGTAACGACACGTTTTCCGCTGGTTGCAGGGATAGCTTCAACGGAGTCCAGGGTCGTTTATATTATGTTTGTTACTTACCTTCTTTATCTGGGAAAGAAGAGAAACAGTCGGGTTTTATTTCGTTAAACGTTATAAATCTTATCTTCACTGTTTTATTTGGTGTATTTGTTCTACTACAACGTAGAGGACAGACGGTCTCAACTCGTAGCCGATGAATGGGAAGTCAGAACAGCGGTACGGGCAGCAGCGACGCGTCCCGGCAGCAGCGGCGGTATAGGCGGCAGCGGCGGTACGGGTGGCAGTGGCGGTACAGATGACAGCGGCGGTATTGGTGGCAGCGACGGTCTAAGTGGTAGCGACGGTGGTACTAGTAGCAGGCGGCAGCGGCGGTACGGGTGGCAGTGGTGGTACAGGCGGCAGCGGCGGTATAGGCAGCAGCGGCGGTACAGGCGACAGCGGTACAGGCGGCAGCGGTACCTGGCAGCGGTACGGGCGGCAGCGGCGGTACAGGCGGCATCGGCGGTACAGGCGGCAGCGGCGGTACAGGCGACAGCGGCGGTACCTGGCAAGGGTAGCGGCGGTACCTGGCAGCGGTACAGGCAGCAGTAGCTGTACTTGGCAGCGGTTCAGGCTGCAGTGGCGGTACCTGGCAGCGGTACAGGCGGCAGCGGCGGTACCTGGCAGCGGTACAGGCGGCAGCGGCGGTACCTGGCAGCGGTACAGGCGGCAGTAGCTGTACTTGGCAGCGGTTCAGGTACGGGCGGCAGTGGCGGTACAGGCGACAGCGACGGTACAGGCGACAGCGGCGGTACCTGGCAACGGTACCCAGCAGCGGTACAGGCGGCAGCGGCGGTACAGGCGACAGCGGCGGTACCTGGCAACGGTAGTGGCGGTACCTGGCAGCGGTACAGGCGGCAGCGGCGGTACCTGGCAGCGGTACAGGCGGCAGTAGCTGTACTTGGCAGCGGTTCAGGCTGCAGTGGCGGTACCTGGCAGCGGCTATACCTGGCAGCGGTACAGGCGGCAGTAGCTGTACTTGGCAGCGGTTCAGGCTGCAGTGGCGGTACCTGCCAGCGGTACAGGCGACAACGACGGTAAAAATAACACACTTTACTTAGCAGTGGCAGCGATTGTAGGGAGTTCTAGGCCGTGTTCAAGATTATGGCCGGAATATAAAATTCCACACCAGCACTAGTCACACGGTCGAGCCAACACCGGTAGAAGATAAACTTCTGTGGTGTTGGTACTTCCACCAATTGCACTTGTCCTGTCGATAAGAAGTAATTGCGGAATATAAAATTCCTCCAAGAGACCTCTTACCTGCAGGCGAGCTGCTTGCTATCTCATCAATTATTCGAAATGTTGCGTCTTTTATACCCTTGAGTGGGCACACACATTCACACACACACTTGTCTGATGGTTTGTTTACAATGGTCGCCAGCCATCATCTGTGAAATTACATATGTTCAACAGCTGACTGTTCTAGTTTAACTGGTTGTTTCTGACTTACAGGTGGCGCTATGAGTTTCTTGACCGTTAATTTAAATTTACTTTTATAAATGACATGAGATCAGTTTAGAATAAATCGTTTTACTTTAGTTAATTCATTGAATATCAATATACTGATAATAAGTAAAACGAAAGTATATATATAAAAAAATAGGGAATGTAAAATATAATGGTAATAAACAAAGGTAATTCAGTGATAATCTTACAAAATAAAAAATAATAAAATAATAACAATAAATAAGCAAATTCCATGCTATTATAATTGGTGTTATTTCAAAATCTGTGTAGGCGAAAACGAGTAGGCGACTTTCGCCGTTACAAGTCTACTAAAATCAATAATAGGAGGAATATTAATTAATAGAGCAAATTTTGGACGTAGCTCCTCAGTATCAAGGCTAGTAGGGCTTATATTCACAGCTTTGGGCCATTCATCTTCACCACCATAAAGAAAATTAGGGCCACTGAACCAGCTGGATTCATTCGAAAAGTCGACCTGAGGCTTCATCCTAGTGGTTTCATCAGCAACATTGATATTGGTGGGCAGCCATCTCCAATCTGCTGGGCTAGTGGAATCTAGAATTTCTGTGATTCGATGGGCAACAAAAGGCTTGTATCTACGACGTTCTGAGCCTATCCAATTAATCACAGTAGAGGAATCGCTCCAACAAATAAACCGAGAAACCATCATGGAATGCTCCTTCAAAATCGTATCCAATAATCGAGTACCCAAAACAGCAGCCTGAAGTTCGAGCCTTGGAATACTCATCGGTTTTAGAGGGGCACATCTCGTTTTTGCAGCTACGAAGAATACTTCAACTTTTCCATCAGGATATATGAACCTCCAGTATGACGCGGCACCAAATGCATCCTCACTAGCGTCGACAAAAACATGTAGCTCCAGACGGATAGGAATGCCATTTCCAAAATAACATCGAGGCACTTTTACATTAACAACATTTTTTAGCTCTTGGCGCCAAATATTCCACATGTCATATAAGTCATTGGGCAAAGGGTCATCCCATCGGACACAGTACCTCCATACCTCACGCATCAACAGTTTAGCCGTAATCATAAAGTTGCTCAATAGACCAAATGGATCGAAAATAGACATTACCACACTAAGCAACTCTCGTTTTGTAGGAGCCTTCAACCCATTTATGACATCAGCATTCACGTTGTGGAACCTCAACTCAAACCTGAAAGTATCATCTTTAGGTTGCCAGTACATACCTAGGACTTTTTCTGACTGCAGCTCGTTGATATGGCTGGAAAAGTTCACAGGCTTCTCCATAGCACCTTTAATAGCCACAATTACCTCAGACGAATTGGATGAAAAATTTCTTAGCTCGAATCCAGCTGACTTATGGATGTCACGAACTTGTTGGGCAACTTCAATAGCTCTTTCAGGTGTTGGAAAACTGTCGACGAAATCATCCACATAATGATGATCCATGATAGACTTCACCGCACGAGGGTATTTTTCCCGATAGCTTAGGGCGTTGGTTTCTTTGACATAATGGGCTACGCAGGGCGAACAAGCAGCGCCAAATGTCATCACGACCATCTCATAAGTATCTGGAGGCTTGCTGTCATCATCGCGCCAAAGGAAGCGTTGGGAACATCTGTCTTCAGGAGCCACAAGGACCTAGTGAAACATCTCTTTAATGTCGCCGCAAACTGCAACTCGAAAGTTGAATAAAATAGACGGCAGAGGCTTATATTGCTGAGGACCCTTTAAGAGCATGGAATTCAACGAAACAGTTGCAGCAGCATCAAAAACTAGCCGAAGCTTTCCAGGCTTGTTGGGGTTGACCACTCCAAAGTGAGGAAGATACCAAGTTCTAGGGCAAACACCAGAAGCCTTATTAGGCAACAATTTCCTTACATACTCCTTTGACACGTAATCGTTCATGATGGACTTGTAGGCCTCACCAAATTCCGGAATTCTCTTCATTTTCCTCTCAATACCATTGAGTCTGTTTAGAGCCATGGAATAACTGTCTGGCAGGACTACATCATCAGAGCACCACAAGAGCCGGGTTTGAAATCTTCCTTCAACTTTCACAGTAGTATTCATCATTATTCGACGAGCTCGAGCAACCTCCTTCGATTCTATGACCGGTAAGACCTTGACTCCAAAATTTTCGATTTCAAAATAATTTTCCACCAAGTCGTAAAGTATCTGCTCAGGCTGAACTGTCAACAAACATAAATTAGAGTTTGATGGCTTACCCCTCATCGGACCAAAAACGACCCAACCCAATGGTGTGTTGGCAGCATAGGGACCACTTTCTTCCAAAGGCACAATTTCATCAGGAAGACCAAGATGGAAGTGATCTAATCCTATCAGGACTTTAGGGGCCACACCATTGTATAATTTAATTGGTAAACCAGGATGAGCGCTTAAATCCATATTGAAACTCTGAGCCGGCAATTTCAAATTCGAGACACCATAAACATTTTTTAAAGCATATTTTCTTTGCTTACCAATACTTACTTGCAGATCAACCACAGATGCCATTTCTTCAGATTCCTTTCCAGCGTACCAGTGCAAGTTCAATTTACTTTGATGCCCCCCGAGGGCCAGTTGACTCACCAAGGAGCTGTCCACCATAGTAACCGAAGAACCTTCATCCAACAACGCGTAAGTTTCAACCTTGTTACTAGGACCATAAAGTACAATAGGCACAACTCGGAACAGGAGTACGCTCTTAGCTTCAGGACGGGATACACAGCTCAAGACAGACGCACTTCCATTTGATGAACCACTTGGGGCTTCTGACTCTCTTGGCCCATAATATTTTTCGCGATTATTATTAATTTTTACATCATGTAGTAATTTGTTATGTTTTCGCAGTCAACCATCAATGGGACACTCTTTTCGTTTACGGCAACTCCTACTAGGATGCCCCGACCCAAGACACGAAAAACATAACCTCAATTTCTTCACATTAGACCATCTGTCAGGCACACTCAATGAACTAAATTTTTTACACTCAAATAATTTATGATTACCATAGCACATAGGGCATTCTTGTTTATGTTGACCATCAATGGCGTGGAGAACAACTTTTCTTTTAGGTTCACTATAATTTCGACTACTACTCACCCCTTAAATAGTTTGCACCAAATCAGCAACATCTTTGACCCACCTGTTAAAATCCAAAACCGTTGGATATGGCTTAATTGTTAAGGAATAGCGGTCCCACTCCATTCGTTTGCTCAAGGGAAGCTTACTAACCAATTCATCCATTAATGTAGGATTCGCTAAATGCTGTTGTCCATTGGCAGATTCCAAAAAGGCGGCAAGATTCTGCACCTTAACAGCAAATGGCACAAGTCGATCAATAGCACTCTCACTAATGGGCTGAAATTCTTTCACTTGTCGGAGCTGACATCGGATAAGCATTTCTGGACGACCATATCGAGAACGCAACTGCTCCATCACCACATTGACGTTATCCGGATGTATGAGCAACGATTTAACACTCTCCCTTGCGTCACCCTTTAATGCCTTTTGGAGCCGAACACAATTTTCAAAATTATTGTAATTATAAACAGCAGTCGAATTACTAAAGGCTGTTGAAAAAATGGATCAATCCTCAGGTGTACCACTAAATTCCGGCAGGTCATATATTTTTCTGCGCACTGCCATTGAACCGCCATTTTGATACACAAAATTATTTGGCGGTAACATTTGTGTTAAAGGCGATTAGCTTGCACAAAAACCGGGACTATTTGCATTGCAGCCAACACACGAAAATGGCGTACGGCGATCAGTGCAGTCAACGTTGGCTGATACAGAATTTTCGACGTTGGCTTCACTAGTACCCGTCACAGCTGGCGCCATATTGGATGGTTGGGGCACGGCTGAGGATGGCGTTGAATTGGCATTAAGGGCAATGGACAAAACTTTCTGAGCAGTCAGCAACTGTACCTGGAGTGTATTAATTTGGCTTTGCAAGTCTTCCAAATTGATACCGAAATTGGGCTGGGGCATTGGAAGCTGTTGGCTAGTTGAACCGTGGCTGAGGGCATGTTGGATGCGGCAGTGGAGGTGGTGGCTACGCTACCCGAGATTCCAGCGCAGGTGGAACTCGTAGACATTGCGACAGAGGCAGGGGCAGATAATATTTTATAACTTATTTGAGCAGTACTTACGATTGTCTTGGTTACTTGGTTGGGAATAAAAATACATAATATGAATATACATAAATGATCAAGAGACAAAATAACAAGACATTTAGGCAACTCACAGACTGACAAATCAAAATAAATAAATTCAAACAAAATAATAAATGCTGACGACGGATGTAGCGATCCAGAAACTGCATTACATTCTGCTGGTGTCTAATTTTTCTTTATCTCTTTCATTGTTGCCAACTTTTTCTTACGATATCCCACCAAATTTGTAACGCTAATTTTTTTTGCGGTAATTGAATTGAATTGAAATAGCTAAAAATATAAAATTTATTTAAACTTTAAAGCGATTTCTGTTCAGTAGGTTATGCCATTTAATATTGGATATTATTCGATTGTATTATGACTAAGAGAAATTTAATAAAAATTAAAGAAATTTATTCAGGTAATCGACAGTTTGTCACATTCTAAGCAAACTTGAAAGTAATTTTTATCAGATATAGGAACGATTTATTCTGCCAATTAAACCTTTCTCAAACAAGAACTTTTTTTAGAAAATTTAGTTCATTTTTTCAACGTTTATTAATAATGCCCATTCTAAATGGTTATGTAAGCAAACAGAACTTGGAATGTCGAAATTACTCACAAAGTTTTTAAGAACCTATTGCCCTCAGACTTTTTTGTTATAATACAGTTGCAATCAAATTCAAAAGTGTAACTCAATTTTACACGAGTAGAAACTAATGCCTTTTGCTGAAGTGACACAAATGCAACCCGCAAACTAAAAGACAAGAACACCTTCTTGCCTACCGGAGCACATCCAGATAAAGTTGTTGTTTTGTTTACATCTCATCCTGGTGGGGTAATTCGTCCCATATATTTTTGAAAAAATAAGATTAGTTTTGTGCTGTTACTTACGGTATTCGATACAATTTGTAAAAGTTTTAAAAACGAAAATAATTTTTAACTGAACAAAAAAAGTTTTTGCTCCCCCCAGCAAGTTTACTTTGTTCAAATGCATTGGATATTTGACAAAAATTGTATCTCATAAAATCAATTTAAAAATCGCTAGATTTCCCGCTAACCGCTAAGAGACCATTTTTCCCACGATTGGCATTGCAAAAACGCAAGATTTAGCTGCAAAATCTCCGAATTGGCAACAGTGATCTCTTTATAATAAAGAACTTAAGCCAGAATAAATATTAATTATTAGTTTTTTGTCTTTAAATCTTATAGCGTTATATTTTTTATTTTATTGATGGTTTTTTATGTTTATTATTTCAAATTCTTTAAAACTGCGCCTAAACTACTGCAGATCACAAACAGTTGTTGTCCATCATCATTTTGTAACCTTTATTTTTCATGTTTAATACCTAAATAAATTTTTTTAATTAATTTTTTCTTTGTTGTAGTAAGATAGCGATAGATATGATATTGTAATGATTTTTCTGTTACTAAACCTTATTTAACATACTTAAATGGATGCAATCAAAACAGTGTTAACCAATCAATCAAATGGGTCGGTTAAAGATGTTTTGCAGCGAAAGTTGACCCTCAAAAATACTGCTTAAACAAGAGGCATCTGCGAATGTGCAACTGTAATTTCCACTGTAAGCATGAATGCGATTAAAGGTCGCCAGGGTCTTGAGTGGGTTATTGGCCTCATAACTTCCGAAGTTAGTTATGACCGAAAGCGCAGCCGAAAGCACGTATGATGATCACAAACCGCTTCCTCGTTTTCGAAGATGTTCTGTATAGTTTTCTTTTCCTGGACAAGTCATTATTTGTCAATTGAACATTTTAATTGATGAAAGTGGCGAGTGCTATAATTATATATTATCAGGTGATATTTTTATTTCATGGGATATCAAGAAACGACCGATAAGCTTTTTCCATTTCTCCATCTTTTCCTCACTCTGTATTACTCTGAGATGATATTTGTAGATCCAAGAGCAAAATTATCTGGTTTATCCAAAAAACATACATAAATAACGAGTGATTTTTTAAGAGCTTGAGAACTTTTTTTTTAAAAAAACGCATAAAATTTGCAAAATCTCATCGGTTCTTTATTTGAAACGTTAGATTGGTCCATGACATTTACTTTTTGAAGATAATTTCATTTAAATGTTGACCGCGGCTGCGTCTTAGGTGGTCCATTCGGAAAGTCCAATTTTGGGCAACTTTTTCGAGCATTTCGGCCGGAATAGCCCGAATTTCTTCGGAAATGTTGTCTTCCAAAGCTGGAATAGTTGCTGGCTTATTTCTGTAGACTTTAGACTTGACGTAGCCCCACAAAAAATAGTCTAAAGGCGTCAAATCGCATGATCTTGGTGGCCAACTTACCGGTCCATTTCTTGAGATGAATTGTTCTCCGAAGTTTTCCCTCAAAATGGCCATAGAATCGCGAGCTGTGTGGCATGTAGCGCCATCTTGTTGAAACCACATGTCAACCAAGTTCAGTTGTTCCATTTTTGGCAACAAAAAGTTTGTTAGCATCGAACGATAGCGATCGCCATTCACCGTAACGTTGCGTCCAACAGCATCTTTGAAAAAATACGGTCCAATGATTCCACCAGCGTACAAACCACACCAAACAGTGCATTTTTCGGGATGCATGGGCAGTTCTTGAACGGCTTCTGGTTGCTCTTCACTCCAAATGCGGCAATTTTGCTTATTTACGTAGCCATTCAACCAGAAATGATCCTCATCGCTGAACAAAATTTGTCACATTTGAACATTTCGAACCGAACACTGATTTTGGTAATAAAATTCAATGATTTGCAAGCGTTGCTCGTTAGTAAGTCTATTCATGATGAAATGTCAAAGCATACTGAGCATCTTTCTCTTTGGCACCATGTCTGAAATCTCACGTGATCTGTCAAATACTAATGCATGAAAATCCTAACCTCAAAAAAATCACCCATTATTAAGGAAAAAAGTCTTAAAACTATTTTGGTCAATTTGACTTTTTATCATGGTAAGATGCATACAAGACTTTTCTAACTAGAAAAAGCCCTAAAAGTGGTAAATTCAGCTTAACTTATTTTATTTTACAAGTTTAGTAATATTGTTGTACCTAATTTATAATTGAAATTATAAATAAAATTAAGAAATTAAAAATATTTTTTTCTAATTTTTGTTTGTTTTAATTCACTTATAAGAAGGCATGAAAAACCTAATGCCCCAGGCATAGATGTAAACTGTAGAAGAAATTCTGAATTTTCGTTGGTACTAAGAACGCATTTGAATCATCGAACTTTCATTAGTCCTAAGCACTCATTTAAATGACAGTCAGTTTATTTAAATGTAAACGCATGACCTCCACTGACAAGCCAATGTTAAAATCATGCGTTTTTCACGTAAATTGAACCAGTGCAAGATCAGTAGAACTCATGAATTTACTAGTGTTTTGTCATGTCTTTTTTTTTGCTGGGTAAAGCAATCCACACCAATTTAATACTCTTCTTTTATAGTGCTTCATTTATGATTTATCTATTCTCTTTATTTAGAGATACCGATACATTTATTAATTTGAAATCCTGCCGACTGATTTTAGAATGAACAGTTACACGATGTGACTCTAAGTCACCTACACATAAAAATTTAAACATGAAATACAAAAAAAAAATAAAAATTATAAGATAAATTATTCGTTAATATAATTCTTGTACAACAGTTTTTTATACCCTAAATTTCTTCTCCGACATGAGTGGCAACGACGTCTAATGTCTCCTTGTATTATTCTCTAAAAGTTCGTTTGTAACGTTACATGCATTGAAAGTCTGTGGATCATGTCGCGATATGTATAAAGTTATTCTTTTTGTAATAATGGATAATTTTGACAAAACGAATAACTCGAAAAATGCTAATTTTTTGTGGTAATTTAATAAATAATTTTTAATTAACTTAAAATTTTTAAAATAAATTGAAATTAATGTGCACAGCCGTACAAAAAAATTACTGGATTGGAATATTACCTAGTTTTAAAGATTACAAATTATGACCTGATATATATATATATATATATATATATATATATATATATATATATATATATATATATATATATATATATATGGGGTCATTGATCGCAAAATAAATTAATTTTTAAAAAGGTAAAAAATTTAATTAAGTTAAAAACAACATAAAAACTAATCGATTAACCGATAACTCTTTTTAGTTTTATTCGAATTATCGGTAAAATATTTGGTTACTATCGAACATTTTCACTAGCACTTACAAAACGTAATTAATTCAATTACGTACTTTCTAAGGTTTAGGTAATAAAAATGTTTTATAATATTGTAGACCTGAGTCACTAAGCCATAAATAAAAAAATAGCATATTAAATTAAATCATCTATTGCATTAAGATGATGGAACTACAAGCTCTCCGAAATAAAATAGAGTCACTCAAAAATCAGTTTTAAAGAAAACTTTGAATGAACCGCTAAAAAACTAAAAACGCTGTATCGTGGATTAAAATATTTGTTCTTTTATAACAAACAATTTTTTATAACTAAAACTTTTAGTTTAAAACTTATTAATAAATAATGCCACATATCCCTTGTTCAGATTTTTATGGCTCATTTTACCACTTATTGTCTTTTAATCAGTTTTGTTTCATTCAAATGATATGATATAAAGCGATTTTATGAAAATAAATACTTTATAAAAAAACTAGCATTGCCCACACACGTTGAGTGCGTCCTGACAATATTTTATTCTATTTTGCCTTGAAAGTAATACACACAAAATTTTAAGACTCTTACCTATTTACTTTATATAAAGGTACCCATCCCTGGAAAAATTCTAAAACTTATATAAAATTCTAAAAATTATTGTACAGCTCTGTAAAGTACAGACAGGAAATGAGTTACCTACTCATTATTTTAAAACAGCTTTGTCTGTTGCGCAAAATTGCTTAAAATATACTGTTTCCAAAAATAAACGATGTCTTAAAGTATGCAGTACCTTTAAATCGGTACCTCCACTCCACTTTCTCTTGGATATAAGATATACTAAGGTTCCTCCAAAACTATATTTATATCAAGTACATGCAAGTCTACAACAAAGACAACATTAGAACAACAACAGGCATTTTGTTTGTGTAAAAATATTGCTAGGTGTCAAAAGCAACTCAGGGATGGCAAAGTGGGTACAATTGCACGTTTATATAATAAAAAAACTTAATACCAATTCTGCTTAATAATAATAAAAAATTATTATACAATGATCTATTTATGTTTAGATCCATCTGAATTAAAAGAAGAATTCAAAAGCAAAATTTCAAAATTTTGTTTACCATCCGTGATGAAACAAATGAAATTGAAAAATATACATATGTACATACATATATTTATTTGAAATTTTATTTGCAATGTTCCAAGGCATATTTAACTAGGTGGCATTGCTACAACAACAATACAACAACAGCAGGCAACTTTGTTTGTGTAAAAACAATGATTACTGTCAAAAACATTTGAAAACAAAAGCAAATTAAAAGGAAAATAATTGAAAAAAGGTTTCTTGGTAAGTTTTACAAATTTTATGCTTTATAAAATTTAATTTAACATTACCAATGAAAAATTAATTTCTTACTTTTAGGGATACATTCAAACAACATGCCAACAAAAAGCAAATTGAAAGGAAATCGCAAAGTTATAGAAAGAACTACTAAACAGAAACAATAGTCATTGAAGAACCAATGGACGTGGAAATAGTGAAAATGATTTTGGCATTAAATTCAATTGTGAAAATGGTGGCCCAGCACCTGATGCTTTCACCAATAAAATCTATGAACTTTCTATGGGTATTAATACCTATAAAATAGTTAAGGGTCTACAAGTAGACATTAGTAAAGTTGGATCAAGCAGCTTTAACATTAACAATCAGCCATTCGCCGTCGAAGTTATTGATTCAGTAGCTGATTATGTTAGTCTCATGAAAGAAATATATGATTTTGACAAATTACGTGACTATGTAAGTGGCAAGACATCTGGCAAACCCTTAAAAATGCGTATTGATTCATTGGTTCTTATGTGCGAGAAATATTCTTAAACTGCTTGGGAGCTTCAGAGGATTGTGTGCTAAAGATTTAGTCAGTGTAGTAGCTAAAGGAGATTATGATATTGGAGCTGCTTTTGATGGTGACGGAGTAAGTTTCTTTTTATGGTTTGAAGGTCATAAAATATTACATAAAGTTGATTTGTTTTTAAAGGATCGTAACATGATTATCGGCCATAAAGCTCTAATAACATTCGTGAAAGGATGGTATTTGGGACGTATTGGCCTGGTTGTCAGTTATGCAACACACTGGCAAGGGTATTGAAGATATTTTGAAAACTCACTGGTCAATTCATGGATGTAACTATTTACACGTTATGACTATGAAGAATGTGAATTGGATCCCTGCAATCAAATGATGGCCACTATGCTGCATTTCATTAGTATGCATAATATTTTCTTGGTGCTGCACTACTGATATAGCCTTAGGCATTAAAAAAACCGACTTCCCGCAGTTATTACATCGGCCTTGGAAAAGTGGTCAATGCATATCCGAGTGCTTTGGATAAACTTTTTTTTGCATACTTTACTCCACTGTTCTCTTCTTTTTGGGTCCTGTGGAATACTAAAAAATGTGCCACTTCCAGGCCCAAATTTCTTATCACATAAGAGGCACCCCTTATTTATTAAAAACAATAAGTTTTCACAAGTATAACAATTTAATTTCTATACACTTTTGTAATTATTATTAATTTATGTATAAATTATAAAAAAACACTTATTAAACACTTATTAAGGCACTTGGTTGAAAAGCAATTTTTTGATTATTTTCGTAAACAAAAGCAAGCACTTTGACATTAGCAAAGTGTAAACAAAGAAAAAATGAAATGTATGCAAAAAAAATCACCTGCAGTAGTGATGCCACCTAGTTAAATATGCCTTGCAATATTCTTTGAATTTAGTTTTTTACCAAGGCAAATTCATACCAGGTAAACTTAATGGCGAATCATATGGTTTTTCTTGAGTGTCAAAATTATATTTGCCTTATTCATAGATTACATAGATGACCAACTTTCCAAATGTCAAAAACGTGGCTATAAATGTCTTCACACATATGGGTACGGTGTGAATTCAACACGCATAGTTGAGTAAAATTTTTACTCACATTTAGACACTATTACGCGATATATCGTGGGGAAATATTTATAAAAACCAACACTTTTTTTACCAATGAATTCTTAGACTTAGGTTTTTTGAGAAAAACCTTAGGTTTTTTGACAAAAGCCTTAGGTTTTTGACATTTCAGTTGCCTATCTATGTATTTGTTATCTATGGCCTTATTTATAATTTGTTTTGTGTTTTATGTTTATTTTTATATTGTTTACATTTTTTAAAGAACTAAACAAAACAAAAAGTAAAAATAAATTGTTAAAATTAAATTATTTTATTTTTTTGAAATTGTGTTTGTACAGATTAAATTTTTAGAAAACTTTGCTACGGGACATTGGACATTTCTGCCCGTCTCTCCTTGCATCATTAATGTTCTAAAACATTTTCCAATTGTTTGGAAAAAATAAAAAATTTTGTTTTTTTTCGTGTCCTATAGAATCTAGTCAAATTTCTAGTATAACTTTAATCTTGTAAACCTCGTTTTCAGTTGCGTTTACATATCTTTATTAGTGAGCGGGCCAATGAGACGTTAAACTCAAGAAGAGACATCTTTCTTTCTTTATATTGTTACGAAAGAAGAATTTATTCATTATAGGCTCTGAACCACAATACTCTCGAACAACAACATTAATGGTTTGTTTTCTTACAATGATGAAAGAAAGAAACAAACAATTAAGAGTAACGCCTTAAACAAACATTCGCATATACACACACATTAAATAAACACTCATCAGTTAAATACATAACCATATACATAAATACAAGCATAAACAAATAAACAGCCACACATACAGGTATAAAGAAATAAACAACCACACAAACAGAAAACAAGAGCAATAACAATCGAACCTGCCAGATCTGTCTGGAATAGAACATTCTGGTGCTTTTAAATCACCTATATAAGTGAATCGTGCCGGCGAGTAGTATGGCAGTATTAATTTACAGTTGCTGTATTTCTGAACAGTGGTATTAATAAATAAAGTGACTTACAGTAAAAGTAATAACAGTGTGTATTTATTTTGCAATTAAAAGAACCCAACGTAAAGTAAAAACGTAACAATATGTTACGAAATTGGAATGCAATGTGATAAAACTCTTTGCTAATTTCTTCTAAAAGAATTTAATTTAAAAAAAGCTAAGTGTCAATGTCCCTGAAGAGGTTAATATTTTGTTTACGACACAAAGGGTTTCTGTGGTTGTAGTTGTTGTACTAATGAGACTACCTTGTTCGTATGCCTTGGTTTCTTGAAAAATTCAATTGCGCTATAAAAAATGTAAATAAATTTTACACGTAGAAACAAAACGAAACGAAAAATATCAGCTGAGCTAAAAAATGTACTTGATATACTCGTATGTAGATATTCTTCCTACTCACAAAACTTTGATTTGAATTAGGTTTAGCTGTAACTTTTGATCCCACCATGGTCCCACTCTAAAATTTTTATGGTGTAATTACTAAACGTGAGCGCAAGATGTTAAAAAGTGAACAAATTTGAATCTGCATAAAATCTGATTTGACATGGAATTACCCTATTTTGAAAAACAAAATTCATATTCGTACACATAAAACAAAATCTAAAATTTTAAAACTAATTTTAATAATTAGGTGGATAACCTTTAATTTTAATAAACTGCGGAATATACAATTTAAAAAAGATATGTAAATTAATTTACATTTAAAAAGGTCTAAGATATTAAGAAAATTGTGCGTTTTCTAAGGGTGTACGAATATGGGTTTTATATACTGTACATAGTTTAGCGAAACACAGGCTGGATTGTAATAGTGGACGTGGTACTACCATACTAAGTGAACCTGGCGATCTGCAATAGGTGGAGTCTTGAAACTTTGCACAAGTAACCCTCATACTAATGTGCATGGCTTAGTAAAATTTACACTAGATTGTGATAGTGGGAGTGGTACCTCCTATAAAAAATAATACATTATTATCGTGTTCTTAGATATTGTCTAGTAAAAAACAGATTGGATGGGAACAGTGGGCGTCGTCCACTGAACCAAAAATTTAACTAAATACAGTAAAATGGGGTGTAGAATTGTAGAAAAGTAGGTTATTATACAGCTAACAAACTTTTTAGTCAAATCTACAGACGATTTTCGTTAAAAAGATATATATTTTTTAATTCCTTATATTGAAGAAATTTCTTCAATATTACTATTTCTTTTCGTTATTTAATGGAGTGCAAATCTGATAAAAAAACAAGTAGGAGTGCTATATTCGGCCGTGCTGAATCTTCTATACCCTTCACCACGGTGATTTTATTTATACAGACATGTAAAAATAGAAGAGACGCTGCTACGCAGCTAAAGAAAACAAATTCCGTTGTCACCATGTTGTCAGCTACTTAATGATATTGAAGACGACAGCTACATCGTAAACTCTGACAATGTTGTAGAAATACTTATTTCGCTTTTATAAAATTAAATAACTTTTAAAAAAATTATAAATATTTCCTCCAAAACTTTTTGTTTGTATATGAATTTGTAATTTACAATTTTGTGACATTTTCTTTTGTTTAATAAAATAGAAATTAGCCTACGTTGACTACAGCCAAAACGGTGGTCGTGTAGCCATCTAGCTATACTGGCTTCAAAATAATCGTTTACCTATAAACGTTTTATTTTTGACAGTTGGTATCCTGATGTTGTCTATATGTTTAATGCATCTAGGTTTTAAAACAGATATCTCATCTATTTAAAAATCAAACGCATTTAAAAAATATGTTACTCTATATACATACATATATTCTTAAAATTAAAAATATGTTATATTACACTCATGATTTTCATTTTCATAGAATAATTGAAATTTTTTTTTAATTTTTCGAAAATTTTTTGGATCATTTTTTTCGAAAATTTTTAGGCAAAAAAAAAGTTCAGGGCAATAGAAGTGAAAACAAAGTAACTTGTGATTACTTTTTCCCACGATTTTTATGAAATACAAAGCAAAAGGATCATTTAATTTACAGAATAATTAAATACAAATATTGATAATAATCTTTTTATTATTGCAGTTAACAGTTTTACTACAGTTTTCGGCTCTACAAGGTTTGTTTCTTTTTTAAATGTCCGCTTATTACAAACTATTTCTGAAGATACCCAGTGGTTTAGGTAGCTAGCTCCGCACGTGTATATTCGCTAGCTCTTGAAGAACTACCGCTAGTCCATCGCAATCTACTTCCCATGCATTTGCCTGGTGAATTTAACATGGGAATGTCCTACGAAGGGGGCAATTGACCCATCTCTGCATAACCTTTACCCACCAATACGGTTACTACCCTTTTGCTATACACCGCACTACCCCCAAGTGACAGGTAGATTCGCTAATCCCTTTACCCACCAATATGGTTTCCTCCATTATGCTATACACCGCACTACCCCCAAATGGCCGACATATTCGCTGGGCGCATAGAAGGTAGTACAGGTACTGACTTCTCAACACAACAACATTCACCAACTCAGAATAGACAGCTATTTCGGTAGGACTCTTTAACTTACCTTTTCGATATGCTTGAGCAATTAAAACGTTTGGTACTAAATTCAATTCAATAAACAGATTTAGTTGTACATATTTTAAATTTAATTATATTTTTGTTATTGTAAAAGAGATCAATAGTTTACAAGCATTTTTCAATTTAATTGAAAATATTATAAAAAACAGTTCATTTTACTTATGTACAAACTGCAATATAAAACATAACTTTTAAAGTAATTAAAAACTAAAAATATCATTTCATTTTTTAACCGACTTCAAAAAAGAAGGAGGTAATCAATTCGTCTGAATGTTGCTTTTTTATGTTTGTGCGCGCAGAACTCAGTCATTTCTGAACGGATTTTAAATTTTTTTTATTAGAAAATATATGCTTACAGATTGGTCCCATATTAAAAGAAGTTCAGAATTTTCAAAATTAAAGGGTATCACCATACAACATAACAACGTAAAGGGCATATTTTAAATTTTAAAAAAAAATTGCATATCACTATAGCTGCCAATAACAGAAAGTAATAAAAAGATAAACTTAAAAATTAATGGCTGCCCCATATGTGACTTCAATTTAAATATATCAACCATTTGAACCATTGTAGACAATCACTTGAAAATTGGACAAAAAGTCTAATATTTATTACTGTGTCAAACAATAATAAATATTTATAATTAGAAATTAAAAGGTGTCCCAATAGTTGATGTAATTTGATGTATATAGCAAAACTTTTGAACCGTAACAAAGAGTTGGTTGAAATTTACAAAGAACCTGTATATCTAAATCCGTTATAACATCGAGTATAAAATTTAAATTTGGAAACTAAAGGGAGTCCCCATAATTGATGTAATTTGACCTATATGGCCCTATCTTGGAACCGTCACTTTTTATTACAGTGTCAAATAATAATAAGTGTAAAATAATAATAGGTGCCTCCATATCTGACGTAATTTGTCATATATGGCTTTATCTCCTGCACCGTTATGGATAGACATTTGAATATAGTTATATATAAGTATTCGTACCACCCTACTAACCGTTTGTGTAATGAGATGCGCTCTAATGAATGCATCTCATATTCTGTCTACCAGATGTGTGTGAATTTGCAATGTAAGCAAATTCACACACTACTCTTCAATTACAATTCAAAATCTAGCTGTAAGAATACCAAATAATTTGACAAATAAAGTTAGTACTAAAGAAACAACCAAAGCGTGCTTTACTTTACTGGCGACGAGGATTGAAAAAGATGAAGAAAAACCTAATAGAAAAACTAAATAAATAAACCAAGAAGAAAAATAAATCAAAGTAATAATTTTTTCATAAAACTAAAAGAAGAAATTGTTAAATAAGTAATATCCTAAAAATAAATTCGATAAAAGAAGAAAAATTGTTTAAATCATAGTTATAAGCGAAGAAAGTGTTTAAGTGGATAATAAAACTAAATAACATTACACAAAAAAAGAAAAACAACAAAAACAAAATTAAAAATAATTTTAGTACAATTAAAAAACGAAACACAAAAGAAAAAAAACTAAGAACTATTAAAGCCACGAAAGCAAGTGTTAAAGCAACTTTTACCAAATTATTTAAAGATCAAGATAATTGCGTTGCAAATATCATCATCTCAGCATCCACAATATCATCAATACCTGAAACAAAAACTGCAACAACAAGAGCAAACAACAGCAATAGAATACTTAATCATTGGGTCATAACAGCGGCAACAAATAAAGGAAAAAAATTGAAGATAATTCCGTTGCAAATATCACCATCTCAGTATAAACGATATTATCAATACCTGAAACAATAACTGCAACAACAAGAGCAAACAACAACAATTGGACATCTAATCAGCCTCGAAATTGGGTCATAACAACAATTATAACAGCGGCAACAACTAAAGGAAACAAGTGGGTGTAACGATATTTATTTATTTAACCATATTTAACCATAATATAATTATTTTAATATTAAGAGAAAAATTAATTACATATTTTTGTTTTAACAACACAATTTAAAGCAAAAAAAAAAAAAAAAATACGAACAAAATTATACAAATAAACTGGAAGAAAAATCCCAGTCGGCAAATCTAGTTTCTTTTAATTTGAAGTTTACTATTACTCTCTTTTCTCGTTATGGAAATGCAAATCATACACCAAATGAATCTAGTTCTAAACTGTATTAGGGAAATTCCATCATTCGATGGTACTGATCCAAGTCAATTACCAGACTTTTTGGCACAGATCGAAGCTCTGTTGCCATCGATTGAACTGTTCCAAGAGAATAATAAAAGTTTATTATTAGGCTACATGAAAAACAAATGTGTATGCTCCACAAGGGAAGCACTTCATAGACATGGAACAACTAATACTTGGGGCGAACTGAAAGACGTACTCTTAAATAATTTTGGGGAAAGACATACATAAAGACATGAATTGATGGACAGACTCAAAACATGGAGGATGGACTCCACAATTGAAAAATACTATCTTGACATCAACAAAATCACAAACCAGCTCCATAATAGACGGTTAACACATCCGGGGGAAGGGTTTTCAACGGAGGAAATTAATAGGATCTCCTTACGGGTATTCAAAGATCACCTGCCGGAACCGACGAGGACTATGATATTTGCGCGAGACCCACAAACAGTACAAGCAGCGTACAAAATTATTCTCAAAGCTAAACACCAGAATTACACTGCAACTGGTGAGAAACATAAATCGAATAACCAATTTAGGGCAAATTATAAGAATAATAACCCAAATCAAATCAGAAGTAATAGTACCTTGAATACAAATTACAGGGACAATAACGCTACTTCCTATAACATTAGGCGGTATAATAACGGAAATTTTTACAATAATAATCAATCGGGAAATTCTCGTAGGTATAATAATAATCAATCTGGAAATTTTTATAATAATTACCAATCGGGAAATTTTCGTAGGTATGACAATGAGCAATCTGGAAGTTATAATATGAGAAATAACACTAGATCAGGACAGAGTAGAAATAGTAACAGGACTGAAGGTGTGGTTCCTATGGAGGTCGGCTCTTCCAATGTAAATTTTTCCACAGAAGCCCTAAACAACCACCCTATATAATTAGAGAAACCCCATTTAGAAAATTATACTTTATCATTGACAGTGGAGCGGAATTTAGTATTGTAAATAAGGGAGTATGTTCACCAAAATGGAAGACAAAAGTATCTCTATATGCTAGAGCTTTAGGAAAAATATTTTTAATGGAAAACCTTTGTAGATTTCCACTTTTTAAGGAATTTGAAACTGAAAATTTTAATTGCGAATTTTTGGAATAGGGAAACAGAGTTCTTAGGTCACATAATTGCACCAGATGGAATCAAAGCTAATCCAAAAAAAGTCGAAGCCATAAACGACATTCAACTACCTAAAAGTCAAAAGCAGATTAAATCATTTCTGGGGATAACTGGGTACTACAGGCGATTTATCAAGGACTATTCCAAAATAGCTCAAACATCTTATAAAATATTTAAAAAAGAACTCCAAAATAAATATAAACGATCCAGAATATGTAGAAGCATTTAATAAACTTAAGACATTGTTAAAAAATGACCCGATACTTGCCCACCCAGACTTCCAAAAACATTTCACATGAACAACCGATGCGAGCAAGCAAGTCGCTCTCTGAACGGTCACGAGCAACGATATAGCACAATCGAAAAAGAGCTCCTTGCAATGGTTTGGGCAACGAAATATTTTCGCCCGTATTTATATGGTCGTAGGTTTACAATTAGAACTGACCACAGACCGACTGGTTTGGCTATATAATATGAAAGAACCAAATTCGAAGTTACAACGATGGAAAATAATAATCAATTAAAATAATATCAATTACGGAGAAACCCATTAACTTATTCAAGAATCAGATTATTTTAGATTACGCCACTAGGGAATCAAGGAAATTAAAAATTATTCATAGAAACAAAATAAGAAACATGATAATGGTAACAAAGGAAACTGACTTAAAGAATACAACGCAAGAGTGTCCCCCAGAAAAGGGACTTATAGCAATTTTTTTTTTTTTTTTTTTGGAAGACATTACGGACAAAGAAATTATACTTAAATGGATTAAAACTGAACACCTTAGAAACCATCACCGCGGAATAAATGAAGTATTTAATCATTTAAAAAAAACATGCTATTATCCCAATTTGCAAAAGGAAATTCCAAAATATATCAACAATTGTGAAATATGCAACACAGCAAAATTTGACAGACACCCCATCAAACATGCGTTTAATGTGACAGACAGCCCTGAAAAACAAAATGATATAGTGCATATAGACCTGTGGTATCCCCAAAGAAGCGAAATGTGCCTTACAAGCATAGACAAACTTACAAAATATGCTACAGCTGAAAAATTAAAAGACAGAACTTGGATTTTTGTCATCGATGGATTGAAGAAAAGATTTCAATACCTGGGTAAACCAAGACTGACCGTGATGGACAATGAATTCGACACATACGCCTTTTCAAAGCAGATCCAGATAACGAAAACGATCTGGAAGAAAAAGTTCACAAATCAATAATGGCATATAATAGCACAATTCATACTACCACAAAAACAAAACCGATACACTTCATTACCAATCTAATAACCCGCGAAGAGATAAAAGAGCTTTCAGAACTACTTCATCAAGAAAAAATAGCGAGAACTAACGCGCGAGAACTAACAGAAATCAGGGAAATGAAAGTAACTGCAATTTCAGAAATAAATACATAAAAAGCTACAGAGTTAGCAAAGCACAACATAAGTATAAAAAAGTAGATAATTATAGGGTAGAAGGGAATAACTTAGTGTCTATTAACAATAAATTTAAGAGGATATATAAAACACAAGTTAAACGTAAACACCTTTTTCAGGAAAATCATGATGAAGATCGCATTCCTGACATTGTGGCCGAAGCACTTCTGCGGGTCACTAAAATTGAAGATAACCTTGGTTTTGCAGTGCTTGAAATAAGAAGGATCGAAGTGCCTAGCACGACAACCACGCTACACCCATAACGCTATAGGGACCTTGAATAAACAAATAAAAATAAATACACATTTCGACGAAGAAATACAAACAGTAAGAAAAGCAATAGAAAGCGACAAAATAAATCAAACATTTGAGGAGGTGAAAAAACGGAACAATGAAATAGTGAGGAGACTTTTGTACATGGACCAGATACTTAAATTAAAAAGCCTAGAGAGTAAAATTACTCAAATTCAGACAAATATAGCGTCAGCTAGACATAACATTATTCAGCCGGACGTACTAAAACCGGAAGAAATAGAAAACTTTAATATTGACTATTTTAGGCTCAAACTTATTAAAATGGGTGTAATGAACTACATTAATGACTCACTGGTTGTTGCAATAAAGATTCCAACTGATTTTCTTATAACAGATCTAAAGTTAAAATGATAGATACCTAGAAATTGATGAGAACAGTGAATTGATAGTTAATATTAAAAATAAAACTTACACTTATGAAGGAAACCCACATCTTAGCGAATTAAAAGTAAGCAAAAATTGTATTGTAAAAACCATTGTAAATTGAGATATAATAATATAACTAGTGTCGAAATTATCGACGATGATTTAATTTTAGTTAAAAATACTAACAATACGGTCATAACACAGAATTGTGATACCAGGGATATTGTTGTTAATACAAATCACTTGATAAATTTTTATAATTCTGAACTAAAAATATTAAATACAACCTATAGAAATAAAAAGATTACTGTAGACGAAAAATATATCTACCCAAATAATGATTTCACAAAAGTTGTTTTAGAAGAAGAAATTAATTTTAAAAAAATCAAATTGAACCAGTTTGAGAACATTAAAAAGATCGAAGAACTAGTGTATCATAGGAACGTGTCTTATGGAATTAACATAAAATTAGTCGTGTTAATAATAGGTATAATTGTCATATTTTTGATTTGTAAAAGATATTATAACAGAAATAAAAATGTAAATATTGCATTAAAGCCTACAACCACATATTCAATAAAGACTATTGAATCCGAGGGCAAAGGTCCAAAATGAATCATATCCTTGTAATTATAAAAAAAATAATAATAATATTGTACTTATGCAAAACAAAAAAAAAGGAATAATAATTTTATTTTTGAAAAAATTGTAATTGAGGAGAAAAGAAAATATATTGTAATTATAAAAAAAATATAATATTGTACTTATGTTTACAAAAATAATAATAATAAGGCCCATTATTATAACTTGCCTTTAGCTAAAGTTAGGATTTTGTTGGAGCGATAAATAGTTTTTCGTTATTAAAAGTAAGCTTAAAACCACTTTTAACTATCACGTACTATAAGGACAAGTTATAGCAATGATCATTATCCTCATTATTATAACGAAAAACTAGTTATCGCTCCAAAAAAATCCTAACTTTAGCTAAAGGCAAGTTATAATAATGGGCCTAAATCTGTTTTTGAAAGAATTGTAATTGGGGAGGAGGAAGAATACATTAAATGTTATGATGAGATTTCAGCCCTAATGAATGCATCTCATATTCTGTCTACCAGATGTGTGTGAATTTGCAATGCAAGCAAATTCACACACTACTCTTCAATTACAATTCAAAATCTAGCTGTGAGAATACCAAATAATTTGACAATTAAAGTTAGTACTAAAGAAACAACCAAAGCTTGCTTTAAGGCCCAACTATAATATGCATAAGGTAGCTTAAGCCAACTTAAGCAACTGTGCAATTACATATACATAAATCATATGTGGCAAACTATAATGTACTTAACAACACTTTTCGTTGAGTTTCGTAAAATTTCATTTGCTTAAACAAAGTCCGAAACCGATCGCACATTACGTACGGAAACAGCTGTTTGTGCTTTGTGTTTTACATATGAATGTACAGTAGGGTGTCCCTTATAAGACAAAAAAAATTTTTTTCGAATTTCGAAACGCATACCCTATAATTTTTTTATATATAGAAAATTATACCTAAATATGAAATTTTACTCTTCTATCATGATTGTAACCCGTGGCGACTAAGGCAAGAAGTTTTACATAATACAGTAAATGAGAACAATGAAAAAATGAAAAGATGCATTAAGAATATTTTATTAAGAATATTTTAATATTCCAAATTATATGGGATAACTTCTTTTTAAAGTGTTTTTTCTGCAGTCTGGATACAGGTTTCTGTGTTCCTCAACACAGCGCCACAAAAACTGTTTTTGCTCTTCATCAGCAGTAATAAGTCCGTGAAAATCTTCCACAAGTTTGACTGCTCTTTCAGCAGCATCGTTTACCACTCGTAAAAGACTTACTTTTCGTTTGGCTTCCAGAAATGCAGCGTTGTTTATCCAAGACGCCACATTTGTGCGAAGAAAACTATCATCGATCTGTAATCTTGCAAGAAATACTTTGCTTTTACCTGATACAAAGCAATCAAGTGTTTTAGCTGAAATAAAGAAAGGTTGTAATAAAAGTTGTTATAAAAGCATTCAGTACTAATTTTTCAAAAAATATGATTTAACACAAAGATAACATTAAAAAAAAAATAAATTTGACTCACCAAACAACGATCCTGACATTTCATCGCTGTTTGGAATATATCGTTTGTTAAAATCCGATATTTCCTCCCTGTTTAAGTTAACAACCATATTTGTTTTTGTTTTGTCATCCACTTCGTCATCAAAAAGTGATAAAATGACTGCCTCTTCACTTAAATACCATAAGTGCTTACAAAACTTACTTAGAGCAGCATTCGAAATTGTTTCGTCTATTTCATTATAGCCTTTGACAGCTTTCAAAAAACCCAAATCCTGATTAGGTGCTTTTACAGCTTCTGTACACTCGAGCCATGGCTTTACGTAAATTATCGCAACAAATAAGCAAATGTCCTGCAGAGCACTTTTATCATTTGCATCTATGTTGATCTGGGACTGGAGCAAACATATTTTTAATTAATAAATGGCTCTGGCCATCCATCGTGCTTGGTGTAAGGCTCCGGGGGGCTTGATTTTTATTTTCTTTTCTGGATCGCCATTCAAAAACACAACGCAGAGTTCTACTAATTCACGATAATCTTCTCTTATAAAAGTTTTTTCCAATGCCGCTTTGTAATACCTTAAGATGGATAAAATTTGTTCATCAGGAATGTGCTTTCTAACGAAATCGATGCATGGTTCAATCTTATTCGAATCTATATTTTTCCAATTGTCTCTAGTTTTTTTAAAAAGTGGTATTTCTGGAGATCGAACATTTTGCTTAATTTTGGCTTCAAATACACTTTTAAGCACTAACTCATAAATATGATGACGACAAGCGAAAAGCACCAGGTCTCTGCCCAAACTTTTCTCCAAAAGAGCACAAGCGCCATTAAAACGGCCAATGTTCGTTGATGTTGTATCACAACAGATTATTTGCACCTTGTCAATGAGATTCCAGTCATATAGAGCTGTTCTAATAGCTGTTTCTTGGTGTTTACCAGACGAACTCTCCAATTTTGGTACTGCAAGAAGTTGTTCCTTGTCGCTATAAGAAATTATAATTGGCAACCTCTCCTCTTTGGAGCTTCTCACGTCTAAGCCGGGTAAAAGTTTGCCATCCCAATGGACGGTTATGATATCAGGTACGTTGTTCTTAAAGTCACTTTTTATAGTTTCTGCACGTGATTTTCTCATTTGTGTACGAATTCGCTGAATGGAAGATTTATTTATTGCAAAATCGTCGCATTTCAGATCCAATGCCTCTAGGATAGCCTGAATAATATAGACAGAATCTCTTATACTTAGCTGGCACCTGTCTAAAACTGCGACTACCTTTGGTGTTATCAGATTTTTTCTTCCTCTTTTTGAACTGTCGCTCTGCAAACTTGTGCTTGCCTATGGCTGGATTTCGTCGTCGTGGGAATATTGTGAATCTTCGGTATCAGAATTTAATATTTCTTCCACGTCTATAACTTGTCTGCATTCAGCATATGATGTAGAAGTCGATGCAACTTCCGAAAATTCATGTTGCCTTAATTTTCTTGTTTCTTCGAGTAATAACCTTTTTCTAGATCTTTCCTCTTTGTTTGCCAAGTTTTTATCTATGCCAGCAAAGCAACCCGGTCTACCCGGCTCTCTCTGTAGCTTCAAAAATGCTTTATCCTCTTCTATTTTGATAATTTGAAGGGCAGCAGCATGAGCAATATCAAATAGGTTATCAAGATCACTTTCAAAATTACTTTCACGGGTCCTATAAATATCGAGACTTTTCTTACAATTTTTTTGCAACTTTTTCCAAAGTGTATATTTATCTAAAAGCTTCTTGACACAGTTCGGAATTGCCTTTGTAGGAATTCTTGCCTTCTCCCAAAAAATTACACATTCTCTAATTACTAGATTTGCACTTTCTCTAAGATCGAGCTTGACTTCGCGCATATTGTAAAAAAGCACAGCGAGAACTTGTCTATTAGATGGTAGTTTAGCACCATTAATTTGATGACAAGGCATTCCGATGAGAAAAATTTTTTGTTTTCCACTTCGTAATTCGACGGACATTTTTTTAGTTAAGGCACCGAACTTTATAAAACACACTATTGAAATTGAAAATTGCCACCGCAAACAATACATTAATTTGACAGTTGAGCAAAAAGGAGAATCACCTTTTTAGATAAATAAATATATATGAAAGCTTATTTTTTTGAAAGCAATGTAAACGATCGCAAGTCGCCACGGTTTACCATTCTTGTATCAATGTAAAATTTTTTCTGGTGGCTTCTTAGATTATTTAGAAACTTTTTAGCGGGTATGCGCAAAAAAAAATGACGTCCAAAAATAAGGGACACCCTAATGTACAGTTATAAAAAATTGCAATGGAGAACGAAAGTGAACAAATTATATCTAAATTTAATATAAATTATTTAAAAAAAGACGTTTCTATAAGAAAAAAGGGAGGCGCTGCATAATAATCGTAATTAAAAAGAAAGAGCATTTTATTGTTTATAGCCCGTTCAGGCTGCCACGAAATTAAGTCATTTCGTGATTTCGGCCGAAATCAACTTGAAATTACGTAATTTCGCATACATTTTACCATTGCCCAAATTAACTCATTCTACTTAATTTCGTCGAAATTAACTTGAAATTATGATAGACAACGCTGGTTTTATATAAAAAGCTACTTTTTTTGCAACCATGACCAGATTTACAACCTTGAAAGTCCGTTTTGTTTGAAAAAAATTTAAAAGCCAAATGAAATAATGGAAATATATATGTACATAACTGTACATTAATTTTGTTGTAGTGTTGTTTTTAATATTCGTGTATATTTTAAATCAATTTGAAAGTGTTGTGCGAAAGCTTTTTGCAAAATAATTAAATTATACAAATGCAACTAAGCGTGATCAGCTGTTTGCGAAATTAACTCAAATGTCAAAAAGCCCAGTATGAACACTTTAGATTTCGTTCGTAATTTCAGCTCGAAATTACTTAATTTCGTGGCAGCCTGAATGGACTATTATGAGTTGAGTGATGCACACCGCTGTATTTTTTAGTACTTTTGGCCAAAATTACACAAACAGCAAAAAATTTAAATTTTTTTTTCGAAATTTTCTTAAAACTATTAAAAATAATTATTATTAATTAATTTGTATATGAATGGTATTAGGTATATTAAATATTTTTATTTAACACCTTTTTGTTAACAAATTTAATTTATTCAGAAAAAATTATTATTTTTCAAAAGTACGAATAAAACAAATGTGCAACTGTGTCATAATAGTTTTTAGATTCATGTAAGTACATTGTAGCCACCTAAAAGTCTTCAATGAGTTGCTCAAGCATTTGACAGACTTTTCGTTCATTTTTTGAAATTATCTTAAGCCAGCTTATGCTTAATATAGTTGGGCCTTTACTTTACTATATACAGAACGTATATTACTATGTACGTTATAGCAACAAGTATAAAATTATTTGATTTGAGTACTAGTTCTTACAGATTAATATCCTTTTAAATGTTTAGTTTAGAATTGATGCCCATATATCTGTTTTGAAGTCGGTTTTTTTTTTTGCAAGAATTATCTTATTTAAATATGCTTATTTTTTATTATCTGAACGCATTAAAAACTAAAAACAATATAAGGTCAAAACATAAAAAACTAGAAAAAAAAATTCAATTTAACTGAAATATGTACATACTTACATTGTATGTATAAAAAATATTTATGATTATTTTTGAATTCTGATATTTTTGGCCGCAACATTCTTAATATAACTTTTTACTGCAACTGGATCGCTTTTCTCAATTCATCTTCACAATAACCTTTTTCATCACCTGAAATTGAATCTGAAATAAGTGTTAGTGGTTAGTATGTGGAAAAACGGTAAAGTTTTGTTCATAATTACCTAAAATGACTTTATAAAAATTGTTGAAGTACTTATGTACCTAAAAATACTCTAACGAGAAATATTGGTGTTCCATTAATGTTTGTTATTCTTATAAGAATTGGCCATAATTGTATTTTCGAAACAAAGGTAGCCCATCTGTATTTACGTCAACAAACACATTATTTGGAGGTCTGGAAGCGTTGCTTATTTTTTTGTAAGATTCGATGATTCCCAAATGTAAATATTTACCACCACTTATAGCCATAATTATGGCTTTTTTGCATTAATATTTTTTTCTTTAAGAATTTCCAGTGAAACCTCTGCAATGGCAGTCAGTGAGACCATCAGACATTTCGGCAGATCGTCACACAGTTCTTCAGCCAGACAGTCAGTCAGACCGTCAAATAGTCAGACAGTCAAATATTCAGGCTATCATACCGTCAGTTTGTCAGACAGTCAGATAGTGAGTAAGACCGTCAGATCGTCAAACAGTCATACACTCAGATCGTCGGACAATCAGACCGTCTAACAGTGAGTCAGACAGTCAGTTTGTCAAACAGTCAGACCGTCAAACAATCAGTCAGACAGTGAGTCAGACCGTCGAACTGTCAGACCGTCGAACAGTCAGACCGTCGAACAGTCAGACCGTCGAACAGTCCGACCGTCAAACAGTCAGACCGTTAATCAGTCAAACCGTTAGTCAGTCAGAAAATCAATCACACAGTCACTCAGTCTATCTATCTATAGAAACCAGCAGACCTACATATCTATAAAAACCAACGTTATGTTGACCATGGTGACGATGATGCGAGTTCAATAATTTTTCTTCAACCAAATCGTGCATAGTGGTTACGACGGTTTTTGAAATCAGTATTTTTTCTTCAACCAAAAAGTGCTTAACGTGCCTAAAGAAGTTTTCACTTCAAAAAATTACAAATAAAATTTTTCATTAATTAATTTTTTGTCAAAATGGACTTACACTATGTAAATTTATTTAATTTTATGGGTTATTTTTCTTAGAATGTTTTACTACTAACTTTTTACAAAATTTTTGTTAATTTGACAGAATTTTATTTAAATATGTTTTTAACAAAAGAAATTCTGTTAATTTGAATAACTTTAGGTTATATGAATAAATCGTATATAGATTCGAATAAAAATTAAGTTAATTTAACTATTTAAACTTAATTTTTAATACATATGTACATACAAACATATATACATATGTACATACATACATACATACGTTCAATAAGAATGTTTTTGCAATTGAAATGGAAAACATTGCTCTGTATGGCCCAGCAGATGCCATGGCAGATCAACTGATAAATAGGATAACACAGGCTTGTAATGCATCAATGGTGAAAAGAAGCAGATCGGCAAAGAACGATGAAATTGCGAATTTGAGGATAGATTGTACACGTGCAAGAAGGCTATACACCAGGTCAAGGGGTAGACCTGATAATAGCTTACATCAGCAGTTGTTTAAGACGAAAAGGAGAGCCTTAAAGCTAGTAATTCGTAAAAGTAAGCGGAGATGTTTTCTGGAGGTATGTGACGATGTTAAAAATAATCCGTGGGGCCTAGCCTATAAACTGGTAACCAAGAGACTTAAGTGTTTAAACCCAGCACCACCTAAAGGGGAGTCGATCGTTAAGAATATTAGCACCTCTTTCCCCAACAGGAAACGTCCTCATGGGAAGATAGTGTTTCCGACGAAGTCTATGATTTTCCTCCAGTTACTATATCTGAGATAGAAGTAGCTGTTTCAAGGATAAGAAGGCCCAAGGTTTGGATTGTATTTCGAATTTAGTGTTAAAGGAAGCCGTTAAATACTGTCCTGACCAATTCATAAGGATAATAAGCACGTGCTTAAGTAATGGTGTTTTCCCAACCATATGGAAGAGGCAGAGATTGGTTTTACTACCAAAGGCTGATCCCTCATCTTATCGGCCACTATGTATGATAGATACTTGTGGAAAGCTGTTGGAAAGTATAGTGTGCAGAAGACTGGAATGTTGTATTGACGCCGTGAGTGGGTTATCTGAAAATCAATTTGGCTTTTGAAAAGCTAAATCAACTATCGACGCTATAAACCTGGTGGTGGTGCTGCACGGGCGATCGAAGGAAAACGCTGGGAAAATGGAACAAAAGAGTACTGCATGATTGTAATATTAGATGTCAAAAATGCTCTTAACACAGCTAACTGGGAGAAGATTGTGATTGCCTTGTCTCGACTGAATATGTTCCGTGCTTGGCCCATTACTATGGAATGTGATGTACGATGGTGTATTAAGGTTGGTTTTACCTGCGAATGTGAAGATAATTGGCTTTGCGGGTGACATAGCGCTTGTTTGTGTGTCAAAGGAACTCCGAGATGCTAAAATGGCAACAAATGCTAACATACAGATTGTTAGATCTTAGCTCAGGTCGATGGGATTAAATCTCGCGGGTAATAAGACAGAAGCAGTGTTAATAAGCAGCCAAAAAAAGAGGGAGACCATTAAGTTGAACATAGGCACGTGTTGCATAGAAACTAAGCCATACCTCAAATATCTAGGTGTAATGATTGATACTCGTCTATCGTTTTTGGATCACCTAAAATACATAAGTGCAAAGGCATCAAAAACCTGCTCTGCGTTATCGCGTATTATGCCAAATACTACAGGCCCCAAATACCTTAAGGAAAGTTGATTATGAGTGTTGTCTTATATGCATTCCCTATTTGGGCAAGTGCTTTGCGGTTAGCATCATATTCAAAAATGATTACGACTGTCTACAGGCTTCCAGCCCTCCGAGTTTGTAGTTTAGAACAGTCTCAGATGAAGCAGTTTTCGTTATTGCGGGTAAGTTGCGACAGGAGATGAATGTATCGCTAGATGGCAATTGCGCTGGTCGACCTCGGCTAAGGGAAGGTGGACTTACTTATTGATACCCGATATAGGCTTAAAAGAGGACATGGTGGCCTCAATTA
This sequence comes from Phasia obesa, assembly GCA_949628195.1. NCBI lineage: Eukaryota > Metazoa > Arthropoda > Insecta > Diptera > Tachinidae > Phasia > Phasia obesa. The sequence goes on from OX451216.1 coordinate 79,306,733, forward strand.
TTACATTACCCAACTGTTGAGCGGGCATGGCTGCTTTAGGTCGAACTTGTACCGTTTTAGTCATGACAGTGACCCCTTCTGTCCGAGTTGTGGTGGAAATGTGCTGGAGAACGCCAGGCACGTTTTCTTTACTTGTCCACGGTTTCGAAATTGGAGGGTGAATTTGGAGCAGGCGATAGGTCACAGTGTTAGGTCCGATAACATAGTTCAAGCTATGTTGTCTTGGTTGAGCAATTGGGCGTATGTGTGTAACTTCGCGAATCTGGTTCTAGTAGAACTTCGTAGGTTGGAAAGGATTCGAAGCAAAATCGACATAGTTTAGAGCTGGGTTCATACCTTTCCCACCCTGTGACGGAAAATTTTGCGGTAGTTCCACAGGGACGTATGGGTTAGCGTATGTTTTGCCATCACCGTTATAAGAAAACGGAACCCTACGTGTGAGTCTGACTCGCACTTGAATGATTTATTTAAGTAAAACTTTAAAACTAAATTTAAATCAGTTGTTGTATGTCTAATAGGTTGAAATTTGGTATTCGGCGTGAACCTGGTGACAATGATATATTATGGTGAGCTGGACATGTTGCTGCCAGAGCCATCTGAAAAGTCCACTCAATTCCTCACATCCTTAAAACAGCCATATCGGCTTTAAGCTCGTTAGATTTAGTTCACAAGAACTGATTATTTACTTATTTAGGTATCACCTGTATATCTCTACAGGGTCCGATGATGGAGACGAAAGGTACTCGCAGTCGTGTATTAAAACCTAATCTCATTAAAATAACGATAATCCGACTGGTTATCTTTATATTATGACTCGTGTGGGTGTCCAACCAGAATAGATTTTGAAATTAACCCTAAACAATTTGAATGGTTGGAAATTTGTGTTTATAAAAATGAATTTAAAATATCAAGCCTGACGTTAAAAAATATATTTGAAATTTTTTTATATTATTTTAATTTATATAAAATGTTAAAACACTTTATTTCCTACTTATTCTTTTATTGGCGTTTTTCATATTATTAAAATACCACTACTCTTTTGTTATTTCATAGATATTTTAAATATAAAGTAAAATTATTGTTACAAAACATTTTTGTCTAGTTGTCAGTTCGCCAACACGCTCATGCCTTCAGTATTTCCTTTATAATATTTTAATACTTTGAAAAAGTAGGGCAAAAGAAGGTTGCTTTGTTTTTTTGAATGTGCCTCGTGTGCCCTAGAACATAACATAAAATTCAAGACACATTTATCAAGTGTCCTCACTACTAAGGATAAATATTAAGGCGAAAATTTTAAATTTTTTATATGGATTTTGACAGTTAAAAATAATATTTTCTCCTAAAGCCTGGTACTCTGTCAAATTACATACTTAAAAAATTTTTATGAAAAAGTCATACAAAATTTTGCTGAAGTAGTACTCTGTTTTTACTGTAGAAAAACATTGAAATGTTTTTGGTAACATTTTGTCAAAGTGGTGCAATATAGCAAATGGAAATTACTTCATGTGGAATTTTTCAAGCAACAGCTTTTGCTAACATTTGTAAAATAATGTGATATACTTAAAAACAATAAAATCGTAAAATTCTTTCAAATCGCGAGATAGACACCACATTTTTAATGTCAAATTTTTCTAGCGAAATAATAAATGTTGCTCAACATTTTTCACAAATTCGAACAGAGCATGGTATAATAATACAGGTAAAACTGTTAGAACACCTTTTTAAATTTGTTTATCTGAAAATGCGATTTTTAATTTTGAAAATAATAATAATTAACATTTTCAAAATTAAAAATCGCAAAGCACCGCGCAATCTTGTTTACTCAACAAACTTTGGTTTGATACTAGATTAGTGTTAACTAAAAACGAATGTTGGGAGTAAAACACATAAACGAAAAGTAACTTTCATTGCTAACCGAAGGTTGGCTGAAGGAATAACAACATACATATAAGGTGGTAAACAAGGCATATTTAACTAGGTGGCAAGGCGAATTCATACCAGGTGTGAGCAGTAGGACAGCAACAAAACAACAACATTGACATTAGATTAGCAGATATGGAACAATGTATTTTTTGACAAGACATTAGCAAAAAACGAGAGCAAAAAACAATCAGCTGGGCTATCGACTCCACCTGGTATGAATTCGCCTTGCTAGGTGGCATTGCTACGACAACAAATACAACAACAGCAGGGAATTTTGTTTGTGTAAATCCCGAGAAAGCTGTCAAAAACATGTGTAAAAAGAAAGAAAATGAAGAAATTTTGTTTGGTAAGTTTTATAAATTGTATGTATATTTTATAAAATTTATAATTTAAAAAGTGTAATTATTATTTTTATAGCACATACGTAGATACATTAATACATGGATATTCGTCATGTATTAATCCAACAAAAGAGGAAAATTTGTAATACAAATACCATGGAAATATATATACAGCCACCCAGTTGTGGCACATATAGAAGATTTATTTTTGTTGGTATCACCTCAGCAAACCGTGCCCCCTGACGCTGAGAAAGAAGAAAACCTGGAATTAGAAGCAAAGCAAGCTGCTTTAAAAGCAGTCGATGAAACATTTCAGAAAGAATTGGAGAAGTGAAAATTGCCAATGTTCATGTGTGGTACGAGGATGATATGAGAAGATGTGTAAACATTTTTTAGTACTGGGGCCGATATCATCGGTTGCGAAACTGCTATTAAATTCCGAACCTAGCGGAGATAGCCCTCCCTTTTCTAAACCAACAGATCAACGCTGGAGATGAAAAAGATCAATGTTGGCGTAACAAGTTTCAATTTAATGTAAGATTAGTGGATGATATGAACCAATTCAAGCTGGCCTTACCATATCGCTAATACAGACCTTATAATAAAAGTGAGTATTAAACTGTTGAGATGCAAATCACACACCTTAATAATGTTTTTGCTTTTAGCCTACAAAGGCAATGCCAAGATATGGTGGAATTTTGCTATAAATTCAGTCTTGGAAGAACAAATTCGTAAAAAAAATCGAGAGTGGACTTGGGATTACATAAAACAGCATCGAGAATTGTGTAAAACTTATGCCGAAGCTCACAAGGAGCGCTGTGCCGCCAAGAAACTCTACTCAACGATCGCATCACATTGCGATACATAGAAAAGAAGCACGAAATGCATGAATATTGCCTAATTTTTAACCATAATAGGTAGACTCTTGAAATTTTCACAAATGTGGTATTACTATGACCTCTATAAAAAATAATAAAAATTAGAGGGATTTCCGGCAGTGACATGATTTTCATGTATAACGCCTTATTTCTTGAACCGTAACAAGTAGACTCTTAAAATTTTGTACAGAAGATGTGTGCTGCCACGGCGATGTGACATTTACTATAAATTAAAGGGTGTTCTGACAGTGACATGTTTTTCACGTATAGTCACCTATTTTTTTAATCGTAATATGTAGACTCTTAATATACATATGTACTAAAATAGCATAAAATAAAATATTCAAGAGTTAACATTAAGATTTTTTTAACCGACTTAAAAAAAAGAAGGAGGTTATCAATTCGTCTGTGTGTTGCTTTTTTTTTTAATGTTTGTGCCTTCATAACTCGGTCATTTCTGAACCGATTTGCCTTATTAGAAAGGTTATGGCTACAGATTGGTCCCATTTTAAAAACAAAAAGTAATTAAAAAATAAAATTAAAAATTAAAGGGTTAATTTCACCTTTATTCTCCTATCTTTTGAACCGTTATAGACAAACACTTGAAAGTTGCACAGAATGTTCGTTACTATGTCTGTTATTATAAGTATAAATTTAAAATTAAAAATTAAAGGGTGTCCCATTAGTTGGTTTATTTTGATATATATATGGCCAAACTTTTGAACCGTTATAGACAGACAGTTGAAATTTACAAAGAACTTGTATTGCTAACTCTGCTAAAATAACAAGTGTAAAATATGAATTTAGAAATTAAAGGGTGTCCCAATAGTTAATGTAAAAGTAATATATATGGCCAAACTTTTCAACTGTTATAGATAGACAGTTGAAATTTACAAAGAACCTATATTGCTTAGTCCGCTATTACAACAAGTATAATATTTGGATCTATAAATTAAAGGGTGTCCCCATTATTGATGTAATTTGACCATTATGTCCTCATCTTTGGAACCGTTATAGACAAACACTTGAAAAATAGACAGAATCTTTACTACTATGTCTGGTATAACAACAAGTATAAATATTTAAAATTGGAATTTAAAGGGTGTCCCAATAGTTCATGTAATTTGATGTATATGGACACAAAGTTAAAATTTAAAAAGAATCTGTATGACAAGGTCCTCTTTAAAAAGTATTTATATTAAAATTTGAATTCAAAGGGTGTCCCAATAGGTGACGTCATTTGATATATATGACCCTATCTTTTAAACAGTTATTGATAAACACTTAACAATTAGACAGAATGTTCTATATATATATCTGTTATAATAAGTATAAATATTTAAAATTATAATTTTGAAAATTTTAATTATTATTAGTCGAACTGTTTATGTATTACATAGAATGAAATTTATAATCAAGCTTAAGTTCGTTTTTATTCTCTCTAAGAAAGAATTAATTAAATTACAAATTAGGTGATAATATTAAAGAAAAATTGGGAAAATTTAATTTTTAGACACCAGCAACGAGTGGAATGCACATTTTCTAGACAGCCACGTCCGTCATCAGCACTACTTGTATCTAATCTACTTAGGGTAGTGTTTTAGTTGTAAGCATCATCTATTTAACCAACCAAACCCAGATAAAGGAATACGAGTAAACTTGTATTCAATTATCAATCGTCAGTTGGTGAGAACGAAGTCTACCACTACCTTAAGCTTCCCTCTTGTTGAATATTTTTACTTTAATATTTACCACCTATATTTTGTTGTTCCTTCAGCGAACCTTCGGTTAGCAATGAAGTTACTTTTTGTTTATTTGTTTTACTTCCAACATTCGTTTTTAGTTAACACTAATCTAGTATCAAACCAAACTTTGTTGAGAAAACAAGATTGCGCGGTGCTTTGCGATTTTTAATTTTGAAAATTTTAATTATTATTAGTCGAACTGTTTATGTATTACATAGAATGAAATTTATAATCAAGCTTAAGTTCGTTTTTATTCTCTCTAAGAAAGAATTAATTAAATTACAAATTAGGTGATAATATTAAAGAAAAATTGGGAAAATTTAATTTTTAGACACCAGCAACGAGTGGAATGCACATTTTCTAGACAGCCACGTCCGTCATCAGCACTACTTGTATCTAATCTACTTAGGGTAGTGTTTTAGTTGTAAGCATCATCTATTTAACCAACCAAACCCAGATAAAGGAATACGAGAAAACTTGTATTCAATTATCAATCGTCAGTTGGTGAGAACGAAGTCTACCACTACCTTAAGCTTCCCTCTTGTTAAATATTTTTACTTTAATATTTACCACCTATATTTTGTTGTTCCTTCAGCGAACCTTCGGTTAGCAATGAAGTTACTTTTTGTTTATTTGTTTTACTTCCAACATTCGTTTTTAGTTAACACTAATCTAGTATCAAACCAAACTTTGTTGAGAAAACAAGATTGCGCGGTGCTTTGCGATTTTTAATTTTGAAAATTTTAATTATTATTAGTCGAACTGTTTATGTATTACATAGAATGAAATTTATAATCAAGCTTAAGTTCGTTTTTATTCTCTCTAAGAAAGAATTAATTAAATTACAAATTAGGTGATAATATTAAAGAAAAATTGGGAAAATTTAATTTTTAGACACCAGCAACGAGTGGAATGCACATTTTCTAGACAGCCACGTCCGTCATCAGCACTACTTGTATCTAATCTACTTAGGGTAGTGTTTTAGTTGTAAGCATCATCTATTTAACCAACCAAACCCAGATAAAGGAATACGAGAAAACTTGTATTCAATTATCAATCGTCAGTTGGTGAGAACGAAGTCTACCACTACCTTAAGCTTCCCTCTTGTTGAATATTTTTACTTTAATATTTACCACCTATATTTTGTTGTTCCTTCAGCGAACCTTCGGTTAGCAATGAAGTTACTTTTTGTTTATTTGTTTTACTTCCAACATTCGTTTTTAGTTAACACTAATCTAGTATCAAACCAAACTTTGTTGAGAAAACAAGATTGCGCGATGCTTTGCGATTTTTAATTTTGAAAATTTTAATTATTATTAGTCGAACTGTTTATGTATTACATAGAATGAAATTTATAATCAAGCTTAAGTTCGTTTTTATTCTCTCTAAGAAAGAATTAATTAAATTACAAATTAGGTGATAATATTAAAGAAAAATTGGGAAAATTTAATTTTTAGACACCAGCAACGAGTGGAATGCACATTTTCTAGACAGCCACGTCCGTCATCAGCACTACTTGTATCTAATCTACTTAGGGTAGTGTTTTAGTTGTAAGCATCATCTATTTAACCAACCAAACCCAGATAAAGGAATACGAGAAAACTTGTATTCAATTATCAATCGTCAGTTGTCATTATAAATTACAGGGTGTCGCAACAGTTTATGTAATTTGATGTATATGACCAAACTTTTAAACCGTTACAGAAAGACGGTTGAAATTTACAATGAACCTGTATTGCTACGACCGCTATAACTAGTATAAAATTTGAATTAGGAAATTACAGGGTGTCGCAATAGTTACCGTCTTAAAGAAACATGATTTTAAGTTTGTCTGTTTTGAAGTCGGTTTTTTTTCGCAAGAATTATTTAATTATCACTTAATTTGTATCTTCATTTTAATTAATTTTTTTCTCATTAAAACATAACCTTGTTAACTATAACGAATTAAACCTTTTATTTATTATTTATACTCTTCAACAGTTCATAATTTAAAAAAGGACAAAATCTGTTTAAGTTTAGAAATTTTTGTACTTTTTTGTTTTTTTTTTTTTTGCTTCTTACAAGCATACAATTAGATAGTATGTGTTTGGGCAACACTGTTTTAAAATTTCAATATGTTTGAAATTTAAAACCTATTTTTTAAGTATTTTTGGTGGTCCTGAAAAGGACCGATTGGTAGTTGATGGCGATTTAGTCAGCTGCATTTTAATATATTTCCGTGTTTTTGGAACGTCCTGCAGTGCACATGATTCCTGAAATGAATATATTTAATACAAATTAATTATTATAATTTCATAAAATGAAATTATATAAAATATTATCTTAGGAAACTACAACTTTACTTTTAGAAGTTTCTTACAGCCTAAAATACGCTGCTTAGATTTTTGAATTTTTAGCCGCTTGTTTAAATTTTTAATGCGGAAGTATATGCGGCATTTAAAGAAAAAAATTTTTACATTATCAGGCAAATCAACCGATGAACTTTCTTGGACCAGGTGCTTATGAATGTTGCGATTGTGAGAAATAGCAACTCCATTCACTTTAAAGAATATGGACTCCATTTCCTTAATCTTTAAAACAAATTCATTTGATGGCTTTTTCAAATGTCCTTTTGAGACCTGGTCAACCCACGTAAAGGAATCTTCATGACATTGGTATGCCACTAGGTTGAGCCTACGAATAATATAGCCTGCTATGTATTCTAAGGCATCTTCCTGTAGCATACCAATGTCATCAACATTACAATCGTCTAGGTCATTGAGTACCTTCATGAAAGCCACTTTCCGGACAGCTGCTGTCATCTACACTCTCTTCTAACAAGGCTTCAGAATTTTAGCTATGCTGACTAAATTACATATTGACTTTACTATCATTAAGTCACTCAGTGCCGTCATTTTCCACATTTCCTTTGCCATTCAAATGTTCGGTGTTTCTTGCTGAAATAAAAATATTTAATATACATATGTATGTATGTAAGTTATTAAAACATGATAAGTTGTTGATGATTACAAAAACATACCTAGTATATACTTTCGGAGCCTGTACTTAAAATCCTGTGGGGAAGGATGGTCATTCAACCCACCTTTGCTACGGATTGCACCAAAAAAGTGCTCCAGAACATCTTGGTTCAAGCGATTTGTGAGCAAATACTTCATTCCGTATTTGGACACATAGCTATGAAGCATATCCAGCGCGGTATTGGTTATGATTATACCGTTTAGGAAATGTTCAACAGCTTTTTTTTGTGGCACTATGGGTTTAGACATTATGTGTGTCATACGACCTAGGATATCCTTTTGGGTTTTAAGCGATATTCCATAGGGTTCCTGAAAAAAAACAAAACATGTTTGGAATATATCAGACAATTTTTTTTAAATATTAAAACGAAATACCTTTCCAGGATAATTAAATGTATCCATTTTTGAATTTAAGACATCGAACCAGTCGTTTACCAACTGGACGAAAGCGGCTGTTTTAACGGGCTCATAAACATCTAGGCCAAGAGAGTAGCATCGTAAAATAGCATTGGCAGTGGTATGTGAAAAAAGCTGGGCAGCTAATTTTACCTTTTGCCTTCCTGAAAGGGTATTGTAAAATGTGTGTTTTATATAATTACTAATATTATCTACTACTACTGACCTGCGCCTTTAACGGAGAGGTGTTCGTCATTTAATTTATAAGTAATTGAAACGTTGGACTTCGACGTATGGTTCAACACGTCCGAAATAGTCCTTGGTTTAATTATGCAATTATCATAAATTAAACCAGTATCCAAAAAATGGTTCCGGATCAATTTTAAAAGGTGTGGTGCATCCAGAAAAGTAAAAATCTTTTCTTCCATGTTCGGAGGATTTTGAAACCATGGTTTATCTGAGGAAACAAATAATGCAGTGTTACCGTTAACTTAATATAAAAAAAAAAACAGTTTTATATTTAAAAGTAGTTTTACGTGTATTAAATTTAATTTAAAAAAATTATTGCCAAAACCAGTTTTATTTTAATTTATTTTGAGGGTTATATTAATATTAAAAGTATTTTATTTTAAATCCTAAATTCTTTCAAATCTTAATAATTATATTATTTTAAATTAAAGTAAAAGAATTAAATGAATGCAGATAAAATTATTGAAAATGTAAAGAATTAATAAATGAAATTGAAAACAAAGATAATGTAATTATAATTAAGTTTTAATGCTAATTTTTTATTACCCATTTAAAGGAGATTAGATTCCTTTTGTGCAGTTTACTGAAAGGAAGGTGAAAATATTTACCGATAGCCAGAAGAATCGTCATTACGTATCGCATGTTTCACAAATAAAAGTGTATTATGTGTTAATGTGGTGTTGTTGAGTGTTGAGTGTTGTATACATATATCAATATTTAACTTACCTGGTGTTACACCCAATTCTTTCAACAACTTACGGTTTGTTGGACCTAGATCACAAACCACAGGGAAGCCAGCATCATTAAGTTTTTTTATAATGGCATGTATCAAATTTTTCTCATTTTGCAGTCAAAATCGTAGAAGACTGGCTGCTTCCATGACTTCTTTAACCCACGTGCCATAACCAATTGAACGTAGTTTGCTATTTTCCTTAGAACATCTTCTCCTGGGTCGTACTCAAAGGTCGCCTCTACCTTCATTTCATCGAATGCCAAGACACAAATTTTTTCGTCCAAAGTTAAATCGATTGTCTTCCTCATGAATTCTATGACGGTGTTAAGAATTCCTTGTGTCACGTGAACTTTTTGGCACCAACGTTACATCGTCGACACATGAGGTAGAGGATACCCCATTTTGTACATATGCGTATATGCCCTCGGCCCAGATGCGTGCAAGCAAATGGCATTTGAAATATCGGCCCATTTTACATTTCCTGCCCTTCAGTAAATATTTTGCGAATCCCATCAATCGCTTGGTTTGCCTGAAGGAGCTTATATCTTAAGTCCCTATTTTCGGCTTCCAATTGGCGAATTTTTGCTTGAACATTTTTCATTGTGTCAAAAATTTATGGGCTGCAAACGAAAGACCAAAGACAATAAAATTTTGTCAATACTAATTGATTATTTTTTATATACATATATATTATTATTATAAACTTAAAAAATTAAATGCACAAATAGGAAAAATAAATAAGTAAATAAAATAATAAATAAATACTTGCACATATGTAAGTACAGTTTGGGATTCTTTTTCTTTAAAAGGTTGTTCCGCAGACCTTGAAGCCGTAGTAGTTGTCAGTTCTTTGACAGTAAAGAAACGCAACCCATGCTGCGAAGTCACCGGTGGCGCCAACACGAATGGTACATTAGTATTTATTGGACATAAGGGCATTTCATTTGTATGCATTTCTCTAATGTGCATTGTTTGCATTTCAGTAGTATGCATATTCTCCTGCTGTTGCACTACCGGAATAGCCAAATAATTATGTTGCGTTGACACAGTTTTTTGATAATTTATTTTTTGTTTTTAATTCACTTTTTGTTTGTTTGTTTGTGTTTGTTTGTTTTAATTTTAAGTTGATTCACTTTTAATTTATTTATACACAACTTATAAAAACCACTAAGGCAATGTAAATGTAAATGAATTTTTTGGTTATTCGTAAACAAAACAAAATAGTTTGACATTCAACCCGGGTAAACAAAGGAAAACGAAAATTTAAGAAAAAAAATTGTCACCTGCAATAGTGATGCCACCTGGTTAAATATGCCTTGGTGGTAAATATTAAAAGTAAAAATATTCAACAAGAGGGAAGCTTAAGGTAGTGGTAGGCTTTGTTCTCATCAACTGACGATTGATAATTGAATACAAGTTTTCTCGTATTCCTTTATCTGGGTTTGGTTGGTTAAATAGATGATGCTTACAACTAAAACACTACCCTAAGTAGATTAGATACAAGAGTGCTGATGACGGACGTGGCTGTCTAGAAAATGTGCATTCCGCTCGTGCTGGTGTCTAAAAATTAAATTTTCCCAATTTTTCTTTAATATTATCACCTAATTTGTAATTTAATTATGTCTTTCTTAGAGAAAATAAAAACGAACTTAAGCTTGATTATAAAATTTCATTGTATGTTATGATTACTTATGTTAAACAAATATCATTTTTCTTTTATACTTCTATGTACTATTTGAAACCTTTTCTTAAAAATGCTTCCTTTTATATATAATTTGTTTTGATTATTTAAAGTAAACCAGTTTTATTTTTTATTATAATGTTTAATTATGTTTATTATAAAGAAAAATTTGTCATAGAAGTGTTTGCGAACACAGCTCATGTTATTTATATTTTTTCTTCATATAGCCCATTACGCAGCTCTACGGAATTTAAGGTTTTATTTTTTTGTATTTATTTCTACAAAAGTAAAATTCATCATATGGTCGTTTGCAGAAATAAAAATCATGTAATCGTGTTTATAAAATTTTATTGTATATTGTACCCAATAACATTATATCAACACATAAATAAAAAAAAATATTTTAAAGGCCAGTACGCAGCTCGCCTGAATTTCAGTTTCCCATAAGAAGCATGTGTAAAAAAACAGCCTGCAATTCAGGTTTGAAAATTTTCAGCCAACTATCTGTTTGGCAGTACGCAGCTAAAAAGAAAACTAAGGGCCCAATTATAATATGCATAAGCTGGCTTAAGCTAATGTCAAAAAATTAACGAAAAGTCTGTCATGGTCTGTCAAATGCTTAAGCAACTTATTGAAGACTTTTAGGTGGCTACAATGTACTTGCATGAATCTAAAAAATATTATGACACAGTTGCACATTTGTTTTATTCGTACTTTTGAAAAATAGTAATTTTTTTTTCTGAATAAATTTAATTTGTTAACAAAAGGGTGTTAAATAAACATATTTTATATACCTAATGCCATGATCCAAATATAAGGTCGTCCACACTCTACAACAATAAAACAACACAAAAAACAACAGGCATTTTGTTGCTATGTTTTCTTCCTTAATTGTCAAAAACAGCTGTCAACAAAACGAACAAAAACATTATAAATAAATAAATAAAAGAAAAATATTATAAATAAATAAACAAACACAATATAATATTTAAATTATTGCGATTTTTATTCAAACGAAGAAAAATATTATAAATAAATAAACATACATATAATAGGTAAATTATTAGGATTTTTATTTAAAGATTTTAAAAGAAAAAAGGATTTTGTGCACTATGTATCAACTCTTCTACACACACGGGACAGGGCAGAGCATTGAACCATACGGGTGGCTCAATGACTTTTACGAAACGTGAGATATTTGTACATCTCTTTTGTGCGTTTTTCTAGAGACCAAGATAAAAAGTCTATGTCCAGCATTTAATAGAGGAAAATGCGCAGCTTTTAAAGACATTAAGAATTAATACGTGATTTGGATCGACATCAAACCAGTCGTTAATTAGTTGAATGAAGTCTGCAGTATTTGTCGCATTATATAAATCCATTCCAAGCATGTAACACCGTCTAATAGCATTGGAAGTTTTATTAGAAAAGAGTTGAGCTGCCAACTTGACTTTTTGACGGGCTATAAAAATTCAATTAATATGTATTTTTCTTCTTGTTAGCTAAAAATTTACCTGGACCTTTCACTGCAAGATGTTTTTCAGATATTTTGTACGATATTGACAAATCTGACCCTGAGGTGAGATTTAATAAATCAGATAGCGTACGCGAAGATAGAAGACTATCATTGAAAATGAGGCCCGTATCCAAGAAATGGTTGCGCAGAAGTTTCAGCATATGCGGCGCATCAGCAAATACGAAAACTTTGTTATCCTGCCTTTGTGGATTGGGAAACCAGGGTTTATCTATACAAAATTATTTGAAATATAAAATTTGTTTAACAAAATGTTAGTTTTAAAAGGGTTTTAAATAAAAAAAAAAAAAAAACAAAATAATTATCAAAAAATCTAACCAACTTAAAATTATTTAAATTTCAATTAAAACTTTAGATTAATTCTTATTTTAAACCATTAAAGCAACCGTTTTAAGCAAACAGAGAAATACTATTATTTAAAAAACCATGCCATTTATCGTTCAAATTAAAATTTAATGTAATTTTACAATACTCAAAGAACCGTATTAAGTAAACGTAGAAATGGTCTTATTTAAAAAACAAGCACTTAATCCAAAAGTAAATCTATGTAAAATAAAACTTATCTAATTTTTACCTCATGTTTTCCTGAAGAAAGCTATAAAAAATGATGTGAAGTAAATGACCTCGATTGAAACTATGTGGCCAACACAGTTGTAACAAGTTGTGCGTGTTTGTTGTTAGGAGGCTTTAGGTGTTTTGAAGTACCCAACTTACCTGCGGAGATACCTAAGTCTTTCCACAACCTACGATTTGTGGGACCTAAATCGCAGACGATGGCCACCACCGTATAACCACAGTCATTCAGAGCAGCTATTATTTCGGACAGGATTTTCTCAGTCATTTGTTCATCGAAGCCATAAAAAACCGACAGCTTTCATGATTTTCGTAGTCCACGCGCCATGACCACTTGCACGTATTTTTTTGGTGGATTTACCACATCTGATGTTGGCTCGTATTCAAAAACTTCGGAAGTCTTTATCTCATCGAAGGCCAAAACTGTAATTTTGTCTTCGAAAGCCAAATCCGTGGTTTGCCGTAAAAAATTTTGCATACTTAATTTTAAATATACAAATTCACATATCTTTTTTATACAAATGGTTGTAAGCCCTTGGTCCCGCTGCGTGTAAACGTATTGAACTAGAAATATCTTCCCATCTCCAATTTATTTGCCCTGGACTTAAAAGTTTCCTTATTTGATTTTCTGTGAAAATTTTTTTAACGAAGTTAAAGCTAGCTGCACTCTTTCTAGCTCTAACTTAAGGTCCTTGTTTTCCCTCTCCAGTTCGCGAATTTTTCTTTTATATTCATTTTCAATCTTTGTATCACTAAACATTCATATAAATAAATATAGATACGTACTTTGTTGAATTAAAAAGATTTCAATAACTTACACTGTCTGTACTTCCTTATGCGATTGGCAATTACTAAACCCAAAATCATTTATTGGCACCATTTCATCTTTTTTTTCTTGTACTGTTGCAATATGAGTTTGTGCCACTCGCTTATTTGAGAACTCCACTTTGTGTAAAAGAAGTCCTCTCTTGCCTTTCAAATTATTTGCTGGCTTCAGCTTTAAAATTGGTTTGGCATTTGGCAGTAGCACAGACTTTTTTTCCCCGATATTCGCAATAGTATTGCTTGGAAAATGATCAGAGCAGATAAGGCTGGAAGCAAGTAATTGTTTACCACAAACTGTTTCCCAATCTGTTTACCACAAACTGTTTCCCAATCTGCCTTTAACGCTGGATCCTTCGGAATTTTAAATAATACTCCATCTCCAGGCACAAAATTTTTGCAACAAAGAACACACACACGCACTGTTTATTATATTTATTACTTTTAATTTTCACAAATATTTTATTAATATATATTTTCAATATTTCAAATATTTTATTAATATAAAAATGTAAACAAAAACACACAAATATAAACAAAACATCGAAAAATGTAAACAAATTTTGACAACTGCGGAAAATATTTATATTCAATCATATGGGTAATTTGGACCACCTTATAAATGGGCTTTGCCTAATGCCATTCATATTCAAATTAATAATTATTTTTAATAGTTTTAAGAAAATTTGGAAAGAAACGTTTAAAACTTTTTGGTGTTTTGGTAATTTTGGCCAAAAGTACTAAAAACACAGCGTTGTGCATCAGAGACCTGCATGATTACGATTCAAACGGCAACATTTTGCATTTTCTAAAATGAGCATTAAAAAAATGAATGCTGTTAATGCATGCTTCATATCAATGAGGCTGTTATTAACATATGCTTGTCACTGCTTGCAATTTCTGTTTATTCCCATGATTCATAAAAGCAAAGAATTAGTTTGAGTGGTTTGAGTGGTTCGTAAAAGAAGCTGCTGACAAATGTGTATATTTTTACAGAAGATTTTTATTCTAATATGAGAAAAATTATTATATTGTTATTTATTTATTTAATTATTTATTAATGATTATATAAAACATTAAATGAATTTATATAACATAAATATAAAAGTAGGAGAATCTAGGCCTTTAATTAATAATTTAATTTAAAAATGAGAGGCGGATTTTTTTCATTTTATTATGTACATATTTACATATGTATGTATGTAAGAAAATAGCTCTGTTCAGTAAATTCAAATTAGTACTAATTGTTACTGGAAAAGCGTTCATTAACTCTAAAAACTAGCAACGAGAGAATAAAAATATGAGAGAAAAAAAATTACTTGCAAGTTTTTGCTAGTAAAATTTTTACTAGCAAGAATTAGTCAAACAGTTGTTCGGGATTTTGTGTTCAAAATAATTTTTTTGGAAAAATCGTATGAAAACAGAAATTTTTGCAATATTGAGGAAAATATCAGTATTTAGTAATGAAAATAATATAAAAGTGAATAAAATTTTGTTGGTATATTGTTTTTCTTTAATTTAGCGAGGATATCAAACGATAAAATTTATTTTTCTTTTTTAATTTTAGATTTACATTTTAGGTCTTTTTGTTTTAAAATAATAAATAGTAAACAAATCAGGGATAACACATTTATTGCAATCCTACTTTTTTCGGTACAATTCTGATTTTAAAATTGGTATTGTGCAGTTTTTAATATATTTTGAACAATAAACATATTTGTGTTTTGGAATATTATTATATTTTGGAATAAAAATATTGACATCTAAAGCTAAAATGCATCAGAAACTCTTTCAAAAACTACCCAATATTTTAAAACAATAATTTTATTTAAATTATTGGGGTTTTATTTTTGTTGTTTGATTTATTTCTACGGTTTCCTTGAGATTACTATTATCAGTTTAAACTTCTTTAAAGCAAAATTTCTGGCTAACAACGGCAGATTACTAGTAAAGCGTTCATTTACTTTTTCATATTTAGGAGAGTAATAACGTAAATTTCTGTTTTACTCTCTTGTTGCTAGTTTCTGCTAGGAAAGTTACTGAACAGACCTAATAAGAAACGGAAGTTAAGAAAAAAAAAAGTTTCAATAAAAAATTTAAAAATTAGTCAATATAATAATAAATATATGTATGTATGTATATATGTACATATATACTTTTAATATAAAAGTAACAAAATTAAATAAAATAAAAGAGTAAATGAAATTATCTATCGGTTTATAAATATCTGCTGAAAGAAATAATTTTAGAGCAATTTTATATATGTATATTGTAAACAATTTACGCAAATTTACAAAAAAATGTGTGTAGGTAAATCACTCTACCTGGAAAAGATGCAAAAAATATTTGGTATTTTCGTTATAAATAATATACATATTATAACTCTTCTTTTGAAAATTAATTTTTCCCAAACCTTTTTCGTTCAAGAATATATTTTTTATTGATACCTACATACATATGTATGTACATATCGTTAGCTAAAAACAAACAAAAATATAATTTTACAGAAGAAGCAAAAAACTTTGTAAAATGAAAACTAAACTATACCGTAGAAGAGTGAAACTTGGTCAAGATATGTAGTTTTATGGCATTTATTAAAATCAAATAAAATTTTTTGAATAGCTACGCCATGCAAGGCAGTAATTTATGATAATCTTAAATTGTTTTTTCATTATATAGAACACAAATTTATTGTGAGCCAATGGAGAATTCAGTTAATGAACAAAATTGTAGGTATTAACACTTTTGTCTATTTTGATTTTTCTTTATCCATTAACACTACAAGGTATTTGTCAATAGGTACTTATTTTGCTTTTTCAAATAGAAAAAATAATTACTTTATTGTCGAAAAACTCACAATTTGTTTGGCTTACTATAATTATCTCATTTAATTCATTAAATATTTTTGCAAAAATAGAATACGAGTACATGTACATGAATTCCAGAAATACTTGCAATCTCTTAACCCTTCTTTCAATTGAATTTGATGTTTATTTGTGTATTCAAATAGCCCATTTGTGGCAGGTAAAAGAATTTTAACGAATGTAGCAAATCTAGTTGGGTTATTACTTCACAAGAAAAAGTTTGCATGTAAAAACAGAAATGTCTTGCATCCAAATGCAAAGAAATTTTTCTAAACATATGCTAAAAACTATTTACCTGTACCTTCAACATACAGACTTTAAACTTTTTTCATTAATGAATTTCAAACAACAGCAAGAAATTTTTACACTCTTTCGCTAACAGCACATACTTATAAAACAAGGGTGTGTTAATAACAGTCAATTGTTATACAGTTAACACTGCAAGCAATATCATTAGTACATATTGATGTTAAAAGACAGAACAAAAGCAATTTAAATGTGAGTGGACAGCGAAAGTGAATCAACTCATGCAGGTCTCTGGTGTGCATCACTCAACCCATGAACAATAAAATGCTCTTTCTTTTTAATTACAATTATTATAAAATGCCTCCCTTTTTTCTTATAGAAACTTCTTTTTTAAACATTTTATATTAAATTTAGATATAATTTGTTCACTTTCGTCCTCCATTGCAATTTTTTATGAATGTACATTCATAAGTAAAACACAAAGCACAAACAGCTGTTTCCGTACGGAATGTGCAATCGGTTTCGAGGCTCAACTATAATATGCATAAGCTAGCTTAAGCCAACTTAAGCAACTGTGCAATTACATATAAACCATATGTGGCAAACTATAATGTACTTAACAACACTTTTCGTTGAGTTTCGTCAAATTTCATTTGCTTAAGCAAAGTCCGAAACCGATCGCACATTCCGTACGGAAACAGCTGTTTGTGCTTTGTGTTTTACTTATGAATGTACATTCATAAAAAATTGCAATGGAGGACGAAAGTGAACAAATTATATCTAAATTTATATAAAATATGTTTATTTAACACCTTTTTGTTAACAAATTTAATTTATTCAGAAAAAAATTATTATTTTTCAAAAGTACGAATAAAACAAATGTGCAACTGTGTCATGATAGTTTTTAGATTCATATAAGTACATTGTAGCCACATAAAAGTCTTCAATAAGTTGCTTAAGCATTTGACAGACTTTTCGTTCATTTTTTGACATTAGCTTAAGCCAGCTTATGCACATTATAGTTGGGCCTTCGGACTTTGCTTAAGCAAATGACATTCGACGAAACTCAACGAAAAGTGTTGTTAAGTACATTATAGTTTGCCACATAAGATTTACATGTAATTGTACAGTTGCTTAAGCTTAAGCTAGCTTATTCATATTATAGTTGGGCCTTAAACGGAATTTTTGACTATTCCAGGGATGTTCTAACAGAAAGTGTAGACTTTTTTCTTCAACTGAAACAAAAATTAATGTTCAGGCAATTGTTTGGTAATGAAATTTATGACATTTCTATTTTTTATACCCTTCACCACAGGTGGAAAGGGTATATATAAGTTTGTCATTCCGTGTGTAATTTCTACAATATTCATTTCCGACCCCATAAAGTATATATATTCTGGATCCTTATACATAGAGAAGTTGATTAAGCGATGTCCGTCTGTCCGTCTTTCCGTCTGTCCGTGTTAGTGTGGTAATGTTATTTACCAAGGCACCAGAAGAGATACAAAAAATTTAAGCACACCAATCTGTCAGGCATAGTTTCGAAAATTTTGGTATTGCAATTCAGCAACATCGGATCATTCCTTTGAAGGCTGCGGGCCAAAAACCACGCCCAGCTATAATTTTTTCACGTTTTTTCAGGTTTTTTTAAATTTTTTTTCAGCTTTAATGATTCTGTTTTGCCTTTTTTTCTCAAATAAATATTAGACTGCGACAGGTAGATCGCAAGGAGTGCATACAGATCTCGGGGGATCAATAACCCCCTGCGAGGGGCGATTTTTGTTTGTTTTTAGATTGGTAGGGTTTTTCTGCTTTGATTTGTATTAGTGACCTTAATAGAAAGCAATACACATAGAGGTAGCCAATGGACCCACAGGGTACCCACTGATAAATAGGAGCAGTTAAAAGGATCCCCATGTGTCAATATGAGGAAATTTTTTTTTAAGCATTTTTTTTGCTTTAGTCTGACCATTCTAACTCAATATAGATTAGAGAAAGGTCCAAAAATTAACAAAAAATTTCAATCGAATTTTTAAAAAAAATTTTTTAAAAATTTTTTAAAAAAAATTTTAAAATTTTCAAAAATTAACAAAAAATTTCAATCGAATTTTTAAAAAAAATTTTTTTAAAAATTTTTTAAAAAAAATTTTAAAATTTTTTTTAAAAATTCGATTGAAATTTTTTGTTAATTTTTGGACCTTTCTCCAATCTATATTGAGTTAGAATGGTCAGACTAAAGCAAAAACATCTCCTTAAAAAAAAAATTTCCTCATATTGACACATGGGGATCCTTTTAACTGCTCCTATTTATCAGTGGGTACCCTGTGGGTCCATTGGCTACCTCTATGTGTATTGCTTTCTATTAAGGTCACTAATACAAATCAAAGCAGAAAAACCCTACCAATCTAAAAACAAACAAAAATCGCCCCTCGCAGGGGGTTATTGATCCCCCGAGATCTGTATGCACTCCTTGCGATCTACCTGTCGCAGTCTAATATTTATTTGAGAAAAAAAGGCAAAACAGAATCATTAAAGCTGAAAAAAATTTAAAAAAAACCTGAAAAAACGTGAAAAAAATATAGGTGGGCGTGGTTTTTGGCCCGCAGCCTCCAAAGGAATGATCCGATGTTTCTGAATTGCAATACCAAAATTTTCGAAACTATGCCTGACAGATTGGTGTGCTTAAATTTTTTGTATCTCTTCTGGTGTCTTGGTAAATAACATTACCACACTAACACGGACAGACGGACATCGCTTAACCAACTTCTCTATGTATAAGGATCCAGAATATATATACTTTATGGGGTCGGAAATGAATATTGTAGAAATTACACACGGAATGACAAACTTATATATACCCTTTCCACCTGTGGTGAAGGGTATAAAAATATGTTACTCTATATACACACATACATACATATGTATGTATATTCTTAATATTAAATATATGTTATGTTACAGTCATGATTTTCATTTTCAAAAAAATATTGAAATTTTTGTTTTAATTTTTCGAAAATTGTGTGTAAAATTTTTTTGTAAAAATATTTTTTTAAAAATTTTTTGTAAAATTTTATTCGAAAATTTTTGGAAAATTTTTTAAAAAAATTTTTTTTTTATATTTTTCTGTAAAATATCTTTTTGAAAATGCTTTGCAAATTTTTTTGTATATATTTTTGAAAAAAAAATTTTTAAATTTTTTTTAAAAAATTTAAAAAAAAAATTTTTTTAAAAATTCGATTGAAATTTTTTGTTAATTTTTGGACCTTTCTCTAATCTATATTGAGTTAGAATGGTCAGACTAAAGCAAAAAAAATGCTTAAAAAAAAAATTTCCTCATATTGACACATGGGGATCCTTTTAACTGCTCCTATTTATCAGTGGGTACCCTGTGGGTCCATTGGCTACCTCTATGTGTATTGCTTTCTATTAAGGTCACTAATACAAATCAAAGCAGAAAAACCCTACCAATCTAAAAACAAACAAAAATCGCCCCTCGCAGGGGGTTATTGATCCCCCGAGATCTGTATGCACTCCTTGCGATCTACCTGTCGCAGTCTAATATTTATTTGAGAAAAAAAGGCAAAACAGAATCATTAAAGCTGAAAAAAAATTTAAAAAAAACCTGAAAAAACGTGAAAAAATTATAGGTGGGCGTGGTTTTTGGCCCGCAGCCTTCAAAGGAATGATCCGATGTTGCTGAATTGCAATACCAAAATTTTCGAAACTATGCCTGACAGATTGGTGTGCTTAAATTTTTTGTATCTCTTCTGGTGCCTTGGTAAATAACATTACCACACTAACACGGACAGACGGAAAGACGGACAGACGGACATCGCTTAATCAACTTCTCTATGTATAAGGATCCAGAATATATATACTTTATGGGGTCGGAAATGAATATTGTAGAAATTACACACGGAATGACAAACTTATATATACCCTTTCCACCTGTGGTGAAGGGTATAAAAAATAGAAATGTCATAAATTTCATTACCAAACAATTGCCTGAACATTAATTTTTGTTTCAGTTGAAGAAAAAAGTCTACACTTTCTGTTAGAACATCCCTGGAATAGTCAAAAATTCCGTTTAAGGCCCAACTATAATATGAATAAGCTAGCTTAAGCTTAAGCAACTGTACAATTACATGTAAATCATATGTGGCAAACTATAATGTACTTAACAACACTTTTCGTTGAGTTTCGTCGAATGTCATTTGCTTAAGCAAAGTCCGAAGGCCCAACTATAATGTGCATAAGCTGGCTTAAGCTAATGTCAAAAAATGAACGAAAAGTCTGTCAAATGCTTAAGCAACTTATTGAAGACTTTTATGTGGCTACAATGTACTTATATGAATCTAAAAACTATCATGACACAGTTGCACATTTGTTTTATTCGTACTTTTGAAAAATAATAATTTTTTTCTGAATAAATTAAATTTGTTAACAAAAAGGTGTTAAATAAACATATTTTATATACCTAATTCCATTCATATACAAATTATTAATTATTTTTAATAGTTTTAAGACAATTTCGAAAGAAAAATTTAACATTTTTGGCTGTTTGTGTAATTTTGGCCAAAAGTACTAAAAAATACAGCGGTGTGCATTACTCAACTCATAAACAATAAAATGCTCTTTCTTCTTAATTTCGATTATTATACAACGCCTCCCTTTTTTCTTATAAAAACTTTTTTTTTAAACATTTTATATTAAATTTATATATAATGTGATCACTTTCATTTTCCATTACAATTTTTTACGAATATACATTCATATGTAAAACACAAAGCACAAACAGCTGTTTCCGTACGGAATGTGCGATCGGTTTCGGACTTTGCTTAAGCAAATGAAATTTGACGAAACTCAACGAAAAGTGTTGTTAAGTACATTATAGTTTGCCACATATGGTTTATATGTAATTGCACAGTTGCTTAAGTTGGCTTAAGCTAGCTTATGCATATTATAGTTGAGCCTCGAAACCGATTGCACATTCCGTACGGAAACAGCTGTTTGTGCTTTGTGTTTTACTTATGAATGTACATTCATAAAAAATTGCAATGGAGGACGAAAGTGAACAAATTATATCTAAATTTAATATAAAATGTTTAAAAAAGAAGTTTCTATAAGAAAAAAGGGAGGCATTTTATAATAATTGTAATTAAAAAGAAAGAGCATTTTATTGTTCATGGGTTGAGTGATGCACACCAGAGACCTGCATGAGTTGATTCACTTTCGCTGTCCACTCACATTTAAATTGCTTTTGTTCTGTCTTTTAACATCAATATGTACTAATGATATTGCTTGCAGTGTTAACTGTATAACAATTGACTGTTATTAACACACCCTTGTTTTATAAGTATGTGCTGTTAGCGAAAGAGTGTAAAAATTTCTTGCTGTTGTTTGAAATTCATTAATGAAAAAAGTTTAAAGTCTGTATGTTGAAGGTACAGGTAAATAGTTTTTAGCATATGTTTAGAAAAATTTCTTTGCATTTGGATGCAAGACATTTCTGTTTTTACATGCAAACTTTTTCTTGTGAAGTAATAACCCAACTAGATTTGCTACATTCGTTAAAATTCTTTTACCTGCCACAAATGGGCTATTTGAATACACAAATAAACATCAAATTCAATTGAAAGAAGGGTTAAGAGATTGCAAGTATTTCTGGAATTCATGTACATGTACTCGTATTCTATTTTTGCAAAAATATTTAATGAATTAAATGAGATAATTATAGTAAGGCAAACAAATTGTGAGTTTTTCGACAATAAAGTAATTATTTTTTCTATTTGAAAAAGCAAAATAAGTACCTATTGACAAATACCTTGTAGTGTTAATGGATAAAGAAAAATCAAAATAGACAAAAGTGTTAATACCTACAATTTTGTTCATTAACTGAATTCTCCATTGGCTCACAATAAATTTGTGTTCTATATAATGAAAAAACAATTTAAGATTATCATAAATTACTGCCTTGCATGGCGTAGCTATTCAAAAAATTTTATTTGATTTTAATAAATGCCATAAAACTACATATCTTGACCAAGTTTCACTCTTCTACGGTATAGT
Organism: Phasia obesa; assembly: GCA_949628195.1. Taxonomy (NCBI): domain Eukaryota; kingdom Metazoa; phylum Arthropoda; class Insecta; order Diptera; family Tachinidae; genus Phasia; species Phasia obesa. Next base: position 79,329,804 of record OX451216.1, read on the forward strand.
TTAGTTTTCATTTTACAAAGTTTTTTGCTTCTTCTGTAAAATTATATTTTTGTTTGTTTTTAGCTAACGATATGTACATACATATGTATGTATGTAGGTATCAATAAAAAATATATTCTTGAACGAAAAAGGTTTGGGAAAAATTAATTTTCAAAAGAAGAGTTATAATATGTATATTATTTATAACGAAAATACCAAATATTTTTTGCATCTTTTCCAGGTAGAGTGATTTACCTACACACATTTTTTTGTAAATTTGCGTAAATTGTTTACAATATACATATATAAAATTGCTCTAAAATTATTTCTTTCAGCAGATATTTATAAACCGATAGATAATTTCATTTACTCTTTTATTTAATTTAATTTTGTTACTTTTATATTAAAAGTATATATGTACATATATACATACATACATACATATATTTATTATTATATTGACTAATTTTTAAATTTTTTATTGAAACTTTTTTTTTTCTTAACTTCCGTTTCTTATTAGGTCTGTTCAGTAACTTTCCTAGCAGAAACTAGCAACAAGAGAGTAAAACAGAAATTTACGTTATTACTCTCCTAAATATGAAAAAGTAAATGAACGCTTTACTAGTAATCTGCCGTTGTTAGCCAGAAATTTTGCTTTAAAGAAGTTTAAACTGATAATAGTAATCTCAAGGAAACCGTAGAAATAAATCAAACAACAAAAATAAAACCCCAATAATTTAAATAAAATTATTGTTTTAAAATATTGGGTAGTTTTTGAAAGAGTTTCTGATGCATTTTAGCTTTAGATGTCAATATTTTTATTCCAAAATATAATAATATTCCAAAACACAAATATGTTTATTGTTCAAAATATATTAAAAACTGCACAATACCAATTTTAAAATCAGAATTGTACCGAAAAAAGTAGGATTGCAATAAATGTGTTATCCCTGATTTGTTTACTATTTATTATTTTAAAACAAAAAGACCTAAAATGTAAATCTAAAATTAAAAAAGAAAAATAAATTTTATCGTTTGATATCCTCGCTAAATTAAAGAAAAACAATATACCAACAAAATTTTATTCACTTTTATATTATTTTCATTACTAAATACTGATATTTTCCTCAATATTGCAAAAATTTCTGTTTTCATACGATTTTTCCAAAAAAATTATTTTGAACACAAAATCCCGAACAACTGTTTGACTAATTCTTGCTAGTAAAAATTTTACTAGCAAAAACTTGCAAGTAATTTTTTTTCTCTCATATTTTTATTCTCTCGTTGCTAGTTTTTAGAGTTAATGAACGCTTTTCCAGTAACAATTAGTACTAATTTGAATTTACTGAACAGAGCTATTTGCTTACATACATACATATGTAAATATGTACATAATAAAATGAAAAAAATCCGCCTCTCATTTTTAAATTAAATTATTAATTAAAGGCCTAGATTCTCCTACTTTTATATTTATGTTATATAAATTCATTTAATGTTTTATATAATCATTAATAAATAATTAAATAAATAAATAACAATATAATAATTTTTCTCATATTAGAATAAAAATCTTCTGTAAAAATATACACATTTGTCAGCAGCTTCTTTTACGAACCACTCAAACCACTCAAACTAATTCTTTGCTTTTATGAATCATGGGAATAAACAGAAATTGCAAGCAGTGACAAGCATATGTTAATAACAGCCTCATTGATATGAAGCATGCATTAACAGCATTCATTTTTTTAATGCTCATTTTAGAAAATGCAAAATGTTGCCGTTTGAATCGTAATCATGCAGGTCTCTGATGCACAACGCTGTGTTTTTAGTACTTTTGGCCAAAATTACCAAAACACCAAAAAGTTTTAAACGTTTCTTTCCAAATTTTCTTAAAACTATTAAAAATAATTATTAATTTGAATATGAATGGCATTAGGCAAAGCCCATTTATAAGGTGGTCCAAATTACCCATATGATTGAATATAAATATTTTCCGCAGTTGTCAAAATTTGTTTACATTTTTCGATGTTTTGTTTATATTTGTGTGTTTTTGTTTACATTTTTATATTAATAAAATATTTGAAATATTGAAAATATATATTAATAAAATATTTGTGAAAATTAAAAGTAATAAATATAATAAACAGTGCGTGTGTGTGTTCTTTGTTGCAAAAATTTTGTGCCTGGAGATGGAGTATTATTTAAAATTCCGAAGGATCCAGCGTTAAAGGCAGATTGGGAAACAGTTTGTGGTAAACAGATTGGGAAACAGTTTGTGGTAAACAATTACTTGCTTCCAGCCTTATCTGCTCTGATCATTTTCCAAGCAATACTATTGCGAATATCGGGGAAAAAAAGTCTGTGCTACTGCCAAATGCCAAACCAATTTTAAAGCTGAAGCCAGCAAATAATTTGAAAGGCAAGAGAGGACTTCTTTTACACAAAGTGGAGTTCTCAAATAAGCGAGTGGCACAAACTCATATTGCAACAGTACAAGAAAAAAAAGATGAAATGGTGCCAATAAATGATTTTGGGTTTAGTAATTGCCAATCGCATAAGGAAGTACAGACAGTGTAAGTTATTGAAATCTTTTTAATTCAACAAAGTACGTATCTATATTTATTTATATGAATGTTTAGTGATACAAAGATTGAAAATGAATATAAAAGAAAAATTCGCGAACTGGAGAGGGAAAACAAGGACCTTAAGTTAGAGCTAGAAAGAGTGCAGCTAGCTTTAACTTCGTTAAAAAAATTTTCACAGAAAATCAAATAAGGAAACTTTTAAGTCCAGGGCAAATAAATTGGAGATGGGAAGATATTTCTAGTTCAATACGTTTACACGCAGCGGGACCAAGGGCTTACAACCATTTGTATAAAAAAGATATGTGAATTTGTATATTTAAAATTAAGTATGCAAAATTTTTTACGGCAAACCACGGATTTGGCTTTCGAAGACAAAATTACAGTTTTGGCCTTCGATGAGATAAAGACTTCCGAAGTTTTTGAATACGAGCCAACATCAGATGTGGTAAATCCACCAAAAAAATACGTGCAAGTGGTCATGGCGCGTGGACTACGAAAATCATGAAAGCTGTCGGTTTTTTATGGCTTCGATGAACAAATGACTGAGAAAATCCTGTCCGAAATAATAGCTGCTCTGAATGACTGTGGTTATACGGTGGTGGCCATCGTCTGCGATTTAGGTCCCACAAATCGTAGGTTGTGGAAAGACTTAGGTATCTCCGCAGGTAAGTTGGGTACTTCAAAACACCTAAAGCCTCCTAACAACAAACACGCACAACTTGTTACAACTGTGTTGGCCACATAGTTTCAATCGAGGTCATTTACTTCACATCATTTTTTATAGCTTTCTTCAGGAAAACATGAGGTAAAAATTAGATAAGTTTTATTTTACATAGATTTACTTTTGGATTAAGTGCTTGTTTTTTAAATAAGACCATTTCTACGTTTACTTAATACGGTTCTTTGAGTATTGTAAAATTACATTAAATTTTAATTTGAACGATAAATGGCATGGTTTTTTAAATAATAGTATTTCTCTGTTTGCTTAAAACGGTTGCTTTAATGGTTTAAAATAAGAATTAATCTAAAGTTTTAATTGAAATTTAAATAATTTTAAGTTGGTTAGATTTTTTGATAATTATTTTGTTTTTTTTTTTTTTTTTTTATTTAAAACCCTTTTAAAACTAACATTTTGTTAAACAAATTTTATATTTCAAATAATTTTGTATAGATAAACCCTGGTTTCCCAATCCACAAAGGCAGGATAACAAAGTTTTCGTATTTGCTGATGCGCCGCATATGCTGAAACTTCTGCGCAACCATTTCTTGGATACGGGCCTCATTTTCAATGATAGTCTTCTATCTTCGCGTACGCTATCTGATTTATTAAATCTCACCTCAGGGTCAGATTTGTCAATATCGTACAAAATATCTGAAAAACATCTTGCAGTGAAAGGTCCAGGTAAATTTTTAGCTAACAAGAAGAAAAATACATATTAATTGAATTTTTATAGCCCGTCAAAAAGTCAAGTTGGCAGCTCAACTCTTTTCTAATAAAACTTCCAATGCTATTAGACGGTGTTACATGCTTGGAATGGATTTATATAATGCGACAAATACTGCAGACTTCATTCAACTAATTAACGACTGGTTTGATGTCGATCCAAATCACGTATTAATTCTTAATGTCTTTAAAAGCTGCGCATTTTCCTCTATTAAATGCTGGACATAGACTTTTTATCTTGGTCTCTAGAAAAACGCACAAAAGAGATGTACAAATATCTCATGTTTCGTAAAAGTCATTGAGCCACCCGTATGGTTCAATGCTCTGCCCTGTCCCGTGTGTGTAGAAGAGTTGATACATAGTGCACAAAATCCTTTTTTCTTTTAAAATCTTTAAATAAAAATCCTAATAATTTACCTATTATATGTATGTTTATTTATTTATAATATTTTTCTTCGTTTGAATAAAAATCGCAATAATTTAAATATTATATTGTGTTTGTTTATTTATTTATATTATTTATATCGCCAGCACGATTCACTTATATAGGTGCTTTAAAAGCACCAGAATGTTCTATTCCAGACATATCTGGCAGGTTCGATTGTTATTGCTCTTGTTTTAAGTTTGTGTGATTGGTTATTTCTTTATACCTGTGTTTGTGGCTATTTATTTCTTTATACCTGTGTGTGTGGCTGTTTATTTGTTTATGCTTGTATTTATGTATGTGGCTGTGTATTTAACAGAAGAGTGTTTATTTAATCTGTGTGTGTGTATGCGTAAATGCGAATTTTTGTATGAGGCGTTTCTTTCTTCCATCATTGTAAGAAAATAAGCCATTAATGTTGTTGTTGTTGTTCGAGAGTATTGTTGTTCAGAGCTTATAATGAATAAATTCTTCTTTCGTAACACTACCCCCTTCTCAAACCTGTTCGTCCCGAACAGACACAGATGTACCTTTTCCATAGTTGGCTAGCCGCTCCAAGTGCACAACTTTCATTTTTGATCTTGGGCTCTGGAATTTCTGTATTCTGTAAACTACATCGTTTAGCCGCTTTATTACTTTATAAGGTCCATCCCAATGAGTTTGTAGTTTGGGTGATAATCCTTTCTTCCGTTGTGGGTTAAAAAGTAGAACCAGTTGTCCCTCGTTAAATCCCTCAGAGTTGGCAGCTCGATCATATCTGGCTTTCATTTTATCACTGGTTAATTTTATCCGACTCCGCACGAATTCGTGAATATCCTGAAGGTCCCTTTGTGCCTGACTAGAGTTTTCGCCGTCTCCTTCTGCCGATGTTGGCTTAACACCAAACTCTAAATCTGCAGGCAACTTTAGCTCAGATCCAAAGACTATTTTCGCTGGTGTTCGTGAGGTGGAATCGTGAACAGCTGATCTATATGCCAATAAAAACTTGGGTATATGCTCATCCCAGTCCCTCTGATGTGCGCTGACCACTTTTCTCAGGTATTCTTCCAGGGTTCGATTGAATCGTTCGACCATACCATCAGATTGCGGATGTAACGGTGTCGTTCTGGTCTTTCTTATTCCGTATACCTCGCACATCTCTTTAAATATAACGGATTCAAAATTTCGGCCTTGGTCGGAGTGTAGTTCTAAGGGAACACCATAGCGACACACCCAGTTGCTTATAAAAGCGTCTACAATCGTTCTGGCTTCTTGATTGGGAATGGCATATACTTCCGGCCATTTGCTAAAATAGTCCATGACCACTAAAACGTATCGGTTTCCAGCATTGCTAGCAGGGAAGGGACCTGCTACGTCCATCGCTATACGTGTAAAGGGAGCGCCTGAATTGTACTGCTGAAACTGCCCCCGACTCCTTCGTACTGGACCCTTTGCTGCAATGCACTCCTGGCAATTGGCTATCCATTCTGCTACGGCTTGTTGACAGCCGACCCAATAGAACCGATGTTTTAGCTTTTCCAGCGTCTTCGTTACACCAAGGTGACCTCCGCTAGGACCATTGTGGAATTGTTTCATGACCTCTTTGATCTTGGAGGATGGAACGACGATTAAGTCTATCACAGTATTACCATCTGTGCTTTCCCAGGTGCGACATAAGCAGCCATCCTTCAACCTGAGACTGTTCCACTGGGCCCAATATGCCTTCGCCAGTGGACTTTCTGGTGAGATCTCACTTCGCGTAGGTCTTCTGTCTTCCTCTTTAGCCGCTATAACTTTTGCCAATATGGGATCGTTTCTTTGTGCTGTCGGCCAGTCTTCACTAGATTCTATATGTGTAAGCCGAACATCAATAACGAATTCTTTTCTCTCCGCCTTTGTGCAATGCTTACACCCCAGATCACATGGCCGCCTAGAAAGGGCGTCTGCGTTGTTATGCTTGCCTCCTTTTCTGTGCTCAATACTAAAGTCATAGCTCTGAAGACGCTCTATCGCGTGCAAGCGTGCAAGCTGTCCTTCAGGGCTCTTGAATTGCAGCAACCACCTGAGTGCGGCATGATCTGTCCTCAACGTAAAATGTTGGCCATACAAATACTTGTGGTAGTGTTTTATGCACTCCAATGCTGCTAGAAGCTCTCGTCGCGTTACGCAATAGTTTCTTTCAGGCTTCGAAAGTACTCTGCTGTAGTAGCCTATAACCTTTTCTGTCCCATCTACCACTTGCGACAGCACGCCTCCTATTCCATATCCGCTTGCATCAGTGACTAGCACGAATTTTTGTCCAGCTACTGGATATGCCAGGATAGGTGCCACACACAATAATTCCTTGAGCTTCTGAAATGCTTCCTCGGCTGCTTCACTCCACTGGTAGGGTCGCGACTTTTTGGTTAGCTCATGTAGGCTCGCAGCAACACTAGCAAAATTTGGCACAAATCGTCTATAGTATGTGCAGAGTCCCAAGAAACTTCGTAACTCGTGAAGATTTTGAGGACGAGGCCAGTCCTTTACTGCCCGTATTTTATCTTCATCGGTTGATATGCCCTCTGCTGTTACACGATGCCCCAAGTATTTGACTTCCTTCTGAAACAATGCACATTTCTTAACACTGAGCTTCAGTCCAGCCGCTGATATACGCCTGAAGACTTCTTTCATATTCCTTAGGTGTTCATCGAAGGTCTTTCCCATGACAATTATGTCATCCAGATACACCAGGTATGACTTCCAATTGAGGCCCTTTAACACTCGTTCCATTAAACGCTCGAAGGTGGCTGGAGCGTTGCAGAGACCAAATGGCATAACATTAAACTGCCATAAACCATCGAGAGCACTAAAAGGAGTTTTTTCTTTATCTTTGTCTGCTATCTGGACTTGCCAGACTGTAAATCTAGCGTAGAAAACCACTTGGTTCCTGCTAGCGTGTCCAAGGTGTCATCGATTCTTGGTAGCGGATAACTGTCCTTTTTGGTAACATCGTTGAGCTTTCTGTAGTCAACGCAGAATCTAGTGCTGCCATCTTTCTTCTTTACTAAAACTACCGGCGAGCTCCAGGGACGCGAAGATGGTTCGATGATTCCGTCTCGCTCCATTTCGTTGACTAGCTGCTTTACTTCGCTCCGCTTGGCTGGGGGAATGCTCCTGGGGGCTTGTTTTATGGGCCTCGCTTCAGTATTTATTTCATGCTTCACTATTGCCGTTCTACCTTGGCTTTTATCTTTTAGGGCGAAGACAGAGGCGTACTTTCGTAGCAGCTGCTTGGCTTTGTTTCTGTCAGGTGGCTCCAGCTCTGCTACCCATTTCCCCACGTGTTCTGCTAGTATTTCGCGCTCTTTAGTTGACAGTTTTTCAGGCTCCAAGTCTCTCTCGCAATTAATTATGGCCTCTGCTGGTGTACATTGAGCTATCTGAGAGTTTTTACCAATTACTTTTTCACTGTTGGATAGATTTAACACTCTCACAGGAATTTTTCCATTCTTAGAGGTTTTCACGAGGGCTTTTGCTGTTATTGTCTCACTCTTAATTCCTGATGGTTCTACCACCCACAACCGGTTGTCCTCACAATCTTCCTCCATACGTGCCCATATCACAGTTTCTGCCTGAGGTGGTAATTTCTGGGATGCTACAGCAACCAACTTCCTTACTGCAGATTTACTCACATATCCAATATCAAGGGGTATTTCGACGTTTCGCCAGATCATTATTTGTTGCCCCATGCGCAGATCGACTTCATGCATAATCATAAAATCTGCGCCAACAATAACTTCGTCCACGATATCGGCAACAATAAACACATGGTCCACACTCATGTTGGCTATAGTTAATCTGACTTTGGCCTTACCATAGACAGTAGCAAATTCTCCGGTAGCGGTGCGCAGACTGACATTATTCAATTGATGCACTTTTCCCTTTACTAAATCGGGCCTTATTATAGACTGCGACGCTCCTGTGTCTATTGTCAGAATACGCTTTCCTCCGTTGATATATCCGCTTGCAGTAAGATTGCTGTTTTGCTGCTGCATCACAGATATGGAGATTGTGGGGCCCTCGGTTGTGGGAGCTAGCTCATGCCCCGTAGTGCTAGCTCTCTTTAGTTTAACGACTCTCGAGATGTTCCATGAGTCGCACGTTTATTGTTTCTTGGCGGCGAAACAGATCTGGCTCGTTTTCTTGCTGCCTTACAGTTTCGTTGAAAATGGCCGACTTTGCCGCAATTAAAGCACTTAGCGTTTGTCTTACCTTGTCTTTCATCTAAGACTTTCTTTACCGACTCAAGTACTTGCTTTATGTCGTCCATTGTTGTTTTTTCATCTTCAGCAGCAACTTCAACTTTTGCACTTTGTATGACTGCGGCCTCGAAATGACTTTTGCTGTTTCTTGAGCCAGAGCGTAAGCAATGGTTTCAGCAAAGGATGTGTTTTGCTTAGCGCAAACTGCGTGCTTAATATCTGGGTCACGAATACCATTAACAAATGCCTCCACCTTGAACTGTTCTAGAAGGGGATGGTTTTCCCCAGGGTATATTAGCTGCACCAAGCGCTCTATCTCCATGGCGAAATCCTGAAGCGTCTCATTTGCTCTCTGCAGCCTGCCGCGTAGCTCCATTCTATACAGCTCCTTTTTATGATCGCCGCCATATTTCCGCTGTAACGCCACCATTATGTCCTCATAATTATTTCTGCAGCTAGTTGTTGGCTTTCGAGGACTTCTGCTGCAGATCCTTTAAGTGCCAGAATCAGTTCAATCGCTTTCTCTTCATTGCTCCATAGATTTTTACTGGCCACTGTCTCAAACTGAAATTTGAAGACGTTGAAGGGTATGGTGCCGTCGAAACTGGGAGCTTTTATCCTATTTGTGTTTTCAGTCAATACTCGTGCTGGACCTTCTCTTATTTCCAGGCTCATAATTTTGTTTTCGAGCTCCTGCAGCTTTACATCGACATCTTTTACCTGTACTTCGACGCCACTAGTTTCTAGAAGATTCACTTTTCTGTTTAAACCGGACAGTTGCACTTCCACGGCAGAGATTTTTTCGTCGAACTTGACTTCTACGTCGTCTACTCGCTTATTAATAGTTTCAGAAATTTGTAGAAGGTTTTCGTTGACTTGTCCCAAAAGTTTCTCATTATTCGCTCTAGAAACTTCTTGAATCTCAGCTAGAAGTTGTTGATTTTTCTCCAGTTTCTCATTTTCTGTTTCCAGTAGTTTCTCGCTGTTTGCTCTAGAAACTTCTTGTACTTCAGCTAACAGTTTTTCGCTGTTTGCTCTAGAAGCTTCTTGTACTTCGACTAGCTTTCCGTTTACATTTTCTAGAAGCATTCTAGAGTTTTCTCCCATTTTCTCCATCATAGCGGCAAACATCGTATTGAGGTCCATGCTACTTGCTGTTGTTGTTTCACGGCTACATACCTCTGTCATCTCTTTTTCATCAAACTCATATGCGCCAATGTCCATGCCACGACGCTTGAATTCATCTATGAGCCTCTTCTGCAGTTCTGTTTTGTTACCTGCTGTTGGCAAATCCAGCTTACTCAACTCCTTTTTCAGCTGCTCCACTTTAAGATCTTCAAATTTCATTTTTAAGTTATTTTATTTTACAATTTCACTTCTGTCACCAATTGTTACGTTTTTACTTTACGTTGGGTTCTTTTAATTGCAAAATAAATACACTCTGTTATTACTTTTACTGTAAGTCACTTTATTTATTTAATACCACTGTTCAAAAATACAGCAAACTGTTAAACACTCTTACAATTCGACAACTTAACTCTTTGACTTTTAAATTAATACTGCCATACTACTTCGCCAGCACGATTCACTTATATAGGTGCTTTAAAAGCACCAGAATGTTCTATTCCAGACATATCTGGCAGGTTCGATTGTTATTGCTCTTGTTTTAAGTTTGTGTGATTGGTTATTTCTTTATACCTGTGTTTGTGGCTATTTATTTCTTTATACCTGTGTGTGTGGCTGTTTATTTGTTTATGCTTGTATTTATGTATGTGGCTGTGTATTTAACAGAAGAGTGTTTATTTAATCTCTGTGTGTGTATGCGTAAATGCGAATTTTTGTATGAGGCGTTTCTTTCTTCCATCATTGTAAGAAAATAAGCCATTAATGTTGTTGTTGTTGTTCGAGAGTATTGTTGTTCAGAGCTTATAATGAATAAATTCTTCTTTCGTAACACTACCCCCTTCTCAAACCTGTTCGTCCCGAACAGACACAGATGTACCTTTTCCATAGTTGGCTAGCCGCTCCAAGTGCACAATTTTCATTTTTGATCTTGGGCTCTGGAATTTCTGTATTCTGTAAACTACATCGTTTAGCCGCTTTATTACTTTATAAGGTCCATCCCAATGAGTTTGTAGTTTGGGTGATAATCCTTTCTTCCGTTGTGGGTTAAAAAGTAGAACCAGTTGTCCCTCGTTAAATCCCTCAGAGTTGGCAGCTCGATCATATCTGGCTTCCATTTTATCACTGGTTAATTTTATCCGACTCCGCACGAATTCGTGAATCTCCTGAAGGTCCCTTTGTGCCTGACTAGAGTTTTCGCCGTCTCCTTCTGCCGATGTTGGCTTAACACCAAACTCTAAATCTGCAGGCAACTTTAGCTCAGATCCAAAGACTATTTTCGCTGGTGTTCGTGAGGTGGAATCGTGAACAGCTGATCTATATGCCAATAAAAACTTGGGTATATGCTCATCCCAGTCCCTCTGATGTGCGCTGACCACTTTTCTCAGGTATTCTTCCAGGGTTCGATTGAATCGTTCGACCATACCATCAGATTGCGGATGTAACGGTGTCGTTCTGGTCTTTCTTATTCCGTATACCTCGCACATCTCTTTAAATATAACGGATTCAAAAGTTCGGCCTTGGTCGGAGTGTAGTTCTAAGGGAACACCATAGCGACACACCCAGTTGCTTATAAAAGCGTCTACAATCGTTCTGGCTTCTTGATTGGGAATGGCATATACTTCCGGCCATTTGCTAAAATAGTCCATGACCACTAAAACGTATCGGTTTCCAGCATTGCTAGCAGGGAAGGGACCTGCTACGTCCATCGCTATACGTTCAAAGGGAGCGCCTGAATTGTACTGCTGAAGCTGCCCCCGACTCCTTCGTACTGGACCCTTTGCTGCAATGCACTCCTGGCAATTGGCTATCCATTCTGCTACGGCTTGTTGACAGCCGACCCAATAGAACCGATGTTTTAGCTTTTCCAGCGTCTTCGTTACACCAAGGTGACCTCCGCTAGGACCATTGTGGAATTGTTTCATGACCTCTTTGATCTTGGAGGATGGAACGACGATTAAGTCTATCACAGTATTACCATCTGTGCTTTCCCAGGTGCGACATAAGCAGCCATCCTTCAACCTGAGACTGTTCCACTGGGCCCAATATGCCTTCGCTAGTGGACTTTCTGGTGAGATCTCACTTCGCGTAGGTCTTCTGTCTTCCTCTTTAGCCGCTATAACTTTTGCCAATATGGGATCGTTTCTTTGTGCTGTCGGCCAGTCTTCACTAGATTCTATATGTGTAAGCCGAACATCAATAACGAATTCTTTTCTCTCCGCCTTTGTGCAATGCTTACACCCCAGATCACATGGCCGCCTAGAAAGGGCGTCTGCGTTGTTATGCTTGCCTCTTTTCTGTGCTCAATACTAAAGTCATAGCTCTGAAGACGCTCTATCCAGCGTGCAAGCTGTCCTTCAGGGCTCTTGAATTGCAGCAACCACCTGAGTGCGGCATGATCTGTCCTCAACGTAAAATGTTGGCCATACAAATACTTGTGGTAGTGTTTTATGCACTCCAATGCTGCTAGAAGCTCTCGTCGCGTTACGCAATAGTTTCTTTCAGGCTTCGAAAGTACTCTGCTGTAGTAGCCTATAACCTTTTCTGTCCCATCTACCACTTGCGACAGCACGCCTCCTATTCCATATCCGCTTGCATCAGTGACTAGCACGAATTTTTGTCCAGCTACTGGATATGCCAGGATAGGTGCCACACACAATAATTCCTTGAGCTTCTGAAATGCTTCCTCGGCTGCTTCACTCCACTGGTAGGGTCGCGACTTTTTGGTTAGCTCATGTAGGCTCGCAGCAACACTAGCAAAATTTGGCACAAATCGTCTATAGTATGTGCAGAGTCCCAAGAAACTTCGTAACTCGTGAAGATTTTGAGGACGAGGCCAGTCCTTTACTGCCCGTATTTTATCTTCATCGGTTGATATGCCCTCTGCTGTTACACGATGCCCCAAGTATTTGACTTCCTTCTGAAACAATGCACATTTCTTAACACTGAGCTTCAGTCCAGCCGCTGATATACGCCTGAAGACTTCTTTCATATTCCTTAGGTGTTCATCGAAGGTCTTTCCCATGACAATTATGTCATCCAGATACACCAGGCATGACTTCCAATTGAGGCCCTTTAACACTCGTTCCATTAAACGCTCGAAGGTGGCTGGAGCGTTGCAGAGACCAAATGGCATAACATTAAACTGCCATAAACCATCGAGAGCACTAAAAGGAGTTTTTTCTTTATCTTTGTCTGCTATCTGGACTTGCCAGTAACCGCTCTGTAAATCTAGCGTAGAAGACCACTTGGTTCCTGCTAGCGTGTCCAAGGTGTCATCGATTCTTGGTAGCGGATAACTGTCCTTTTTGGTAACATCGTTGAGCTTTCTGTAGTCAACGCAGAATCTAGTGCTGCCATCTTTCTTCTTTACTAAAACTACCGGCGAGCTCCAGGGACTCGAAGATGGTTCGATGATTCCGTCTCGCTCCATTTCGTTGACTAGCTGCTTTACTTCGCTCCGCTTGGCTGGGGGAATGCTCCTGGGGGCTTGTTTTATGGGCCTCGCTTCAGTATTTATTTCATGCTTCACTATTGCCGTTCTACCTTGGCTTTTATCTTTTAGGGCGAAGACAGAGGCATACTTTCGTAGCAGCTGCTTGGCTTTGTTTCTGTCAGGTGGCTCCAGCTCTGCTACCCATTTCCCCACGTGTTCTGCTAGTATTTCGCGCTCTTTAGTTGACAGTTTTTCAGGCTCCAAGTCTCTCTCGCAATTAATTATGACCTCTGCTGGTGTACATTGAGCTATCTGAGAGTTTTTACCAATTACTTTTTCACTGTTGGATAGATTTAACACTCTCACAGGAATTTTTCCATTCTTAGAGGTTTTCACGAGGGCTTTTGCTGTTATTGTCTCACTCTTAATTCCTGATGGTTCTACCACCCACAACCGGTTGTCCTCACAATCTTCCTCCATACGTGCCCATATCACAGTTTCTGCCTGAGGTGGTAATTTCTGGGATGCTACAGCAACCAACTTCCTTACTGCAGATTTACTCACATATCCAATATCAAGGGGTATTTCGACGTTTCGCCAGATCATTATTTGTTGCCCCATGCGCAGATCGACTTCATGCATAATCATAAAATCTGCGCCAACAATAACTTCGTCCACGATATCGGCAACAATAAACACATGGTCCACACTCATGTTGGCTATAGTTAATCTGACTTTGGCCTTACCATAGACAGTAGCAAATTCTCCGGTAGCGGTGCGCAGACTGACATTATTCAATTGATGCACTTTTCCCTTTACTAAATCGGGCCTTATTATAGACTGCGACGCTCCTGTGTCTATTGTCAGAATACGCTTTCCTCCGTTGATATATCCGCTTGCAGTAAGATTGCTGTTTTGCTGCTGCATCACAGATATGGAGATTGTGGGGCCCTCGGTTGTGGGAGCTAGCTCATGCCCCGTAGTGCTAGCTCTCTTTAGTTTAACGACTCTCGAGATGTTCCATGAGTCGCACGTTTATTGTTTCTTGGCGGCGAAACAGATCTGGCTCGTTTTCTTGCTGCCTTACAGTTTCGTTGAAAATGGCCGACTTTGCCGCAATTAAAGCACTTAGCGTTTGTCTTACCTTGTCTTTCATCTAAGACTTTCTTTACCGACTCAAGTACTTGTTTTATGTCGTCCATTGTTGTTTTTTCATCTTCAGCAGCAACTTCAACTTTTCGCACTTTGTATGACTGCGGCCTCGAAATGACTTTTGCTGTTTCTTGAGCCAGAGCGTAAGCAATGGTTTCAGCAAAGGATGTGTTTTGCTTAGCGCAAACTGCGTGCTTAATATCTGAGTCACGAATACCATTAACAAATGCCTCCACCTTGAACTGTTCTAGAAGGGGATGGTTTTCCCCAGGGTATATTAGCTGCACCAAGCGCTCTATCTCCATGGCGAAATCCTGAAGCGTCTCATTTGCTCTCTGCAGCCTGCCGCGTAGCTCCATTCTATACAGCTCCTTTTTATGATCGCCGCCATATTTCCGCTGTAACGCCACCATTATGTCCTCATAATTATTTCTGCAGCTAGTTGGTAGGCTTTCGAGGACTTCTGCTGCAGATCCTTTAAGTGCCAGAATCAGTTCAATCGCTTTCTCTTCATTGCTCCATAGATTTTTACTGGCCACTGTCTCAAACTGAAATTTGAAGACGTTGAAGGGTATGGTGCCGTCGAAACTGGGAGCTTTTATCCTATTTGTGTTTTCAGTCAATACTCGTGCTAGACCTTCTCTTATTTCCAGGCTCATAATTTTGTTTTCGAGCTCCTGCAGCTTTACATCGACATCCTTTACCTGTACTTCGACGCCACTAGTTTCTAGAAGATTCACTTTTCTGTTTAAACCGGACAGTTGCACTTCCACGGCAGAGATTTTTTCGTCGAACTGGACTTCTACGTCGTCTACTCGCTTATTAATAGTTTCAGAAATTTGTAGAAGGTTTTCGTTGACTTGTCCCAAAAGTTTCTCATTATTCGCTCTAGAAACTTCTTGAATCTCAGCTAGAAGTTGTTGATTTTTCTCCAGTTTCTCATTTTCTGTTTCCAGTAGTTTCTCGCTGTTTGCTCTAGAAACTTCTTGTACTTCAGCTAACAGTTTTTCGCTGTTTGCTCTAGAAGCTTCTTGTACTTCGACTAGCTTTCCGTTTACATTTTCTAGAAGCATTCTAGAGTTTTCTCCCATTTTCTCCATCATAGCGGCAAACATCGTATTGAGGTCCATGCTACTTGCTGTTGTTGTTTCACGGCTACATACCTCTGTCATCTCTTTTTCATCAAACTCATATGCGCCAATGTCCATGCCACGACGCTTGAATTCATCTATGAGCCTCTTCTGCAGTTCTGTTTTGTTACCTGCTGTTGGCAAATCCAGCTTACTCAACTCCTTTTTCAGCTGCTCCACTTTAAGATCTTCAAATTTCATTTTTAAGTTATTTTATTTTACAATTTCACTTCTGTCACCAATTGTTACGTTTTTACTTTACGTTGGGTTCTTTTAATTGCAAAATAAATACACTCTGTTATTACTTTTACTGTAAGTCACTTTACTTATTTAATACCACTGTTCAAAAATACAGCAAACTGTTAAACACTCTTACAATTCGACAACTTAACTCTTTGACTTTTAAATTAATACTGCCATACTACTTCGCCAGCACGATTCACTTATATAGGTGCTTTAAAAGCACCAGAATGTTCTATTCCAGACATATCTGGCAGGTTCGATTGTTATTGCTCTTGTTTTAAGTTTGTGTGATTCGTTATTTCTTTATACCTGTGTTTGTGGCTATTTATTTCTTTATACCTGTGTGTGTGGCTGTTTATTTGTTTATGCTTGTATTTATGTATGTGGCTGTGTATTTAACAGAAGAATGTTTATTTAATCTGTGTGTGTGTATGCGTAAATGCGAATTTTTGTATGAGGCGTTTCTTTCTTCCATCATTGTAAGAAAATAAGCCATTAATGTTGTTGTTGTTGTTCGAGAGTATTGTTGTTCAGAGCTTATAATGAATAAATTCTTCTTTCGTAACAATATGATATCTCTGTTTTAAAACCTAGGTGCATTAAACACATAGACATCATCAGAATACCGACTACAAACTGTCAAAAATGAAACGTTGTGGCTGTCGTCAACTTAGGCTAATTTCTATTTTATGCAACAAAAGAAAATGTCACAAAATTGTAAATTGCAAATTCATATATAAACAAAAAGTTTTGGAGGAAATATTTATAATTTTTTGAAAAAGTTATTTAATTTTATAAAATCAAAATAAGTATTTCTACAACAATGTCAGAGTTTACGATGTAGCTGTCGTCTTCAATATCATTAAGTAGCTGACAACACGGCGACAATTGTACCAAACGGAATTTGTTTTCATTTGTCTTCTATTTTTTTAACTTATGAATAATGATTTTTTCTCATACGAATTTATTTAAGTAAAGAGTCAACAATATGGATAATGCTGTACATGTCTGTATAAATAAAATCACCGTGGTGAAGGGTATAGAAGATTCGGCACGGCCGAATATAGCACTTTTACTTGTTTATATTATTATAATACCATGGAACAGAGTACTAGGCTTTAAATAAAAATGTTGACCTTAAAACTAATAAACATAAAAAATTAAGAAAATACATATTTGTAATTTACTTAAAACTTTTTTATTTTGAGACTAATTTTTAATAAAAATATTTACTCTGACTCAAACAATTACCAGTACATTAAACTGGTGGAAATATAATGCGATATAATTTAAAATATATACATACATACATATGTAGGTATAAAGCTTACAAAAATTATTAATTAATTAATCGATATGAGCTTTATACAGTAAACAAAAATAAAAAATTATGCAGAAATTAAACTTATTGTCTTGAATACTATCTCATGAACGGGTTTTCATTAATACTGCTAAATAACGGATGTTTTCTGCGTCAATATTTCGCCATTTCTAAAGAATAACTGCGTCTAGCATTTGTTTTCTTGTAATGCCTAGTACTCTGTTCAAATTTGTGAGAAATATTGAGCAACATTTATTATTTTAAAAGGAATATTTGACATTTAAAATACCACATTTCTATCTAGCGATTTGGAAGAATTTTATGATTTTATTGGTTTTAAATATACCACATTGTTTTAAAAAAATTTCCACATGAAATAATGCCTCTTTGCTTTATTTGATAAAATGTTGCCAAATATGTACGTTTTTTATGTATGGAATTTGACAGCATTCCGCATGAAAAAATGAAGAGAATACTAGGCTTCAGTTAAAACACTGATTACACTGGTCGTCAAAAAAAAATTGGGGAGCTTAAACCTTGTTGTGTGTAGACTTTTATGTTCACAAATTTTTTTCACGTCTAGTTTTCGAGGCATTCTTATTTAAATAAATAAAAATAATAAAATATTAGATAGGTAGTTAATGTGATAACAATGGTCGGAAAAAAACAAAGTCGGGATCAAGAACTTTGTTATATTATTTTAATTGACTTTAATGGACTTTTATGTGCTGAATCCAAATCTGTTTACAGATTGATTCTCCCACGTCTAGTTTTTGAGATATTCTTATTTTAATAAAATACTAATATTTAATAGGCAACCGTGAAAAATACAATTTTTTTGTCTAGCGCTGGCTGGACAAAAGTTATAAGTAATTATTGTTAGTTCAAATATATTGACGATACAATAAATAAAATATGAAACAAAAAAAAATAATAGGTTTTTATTATAACAAAAGTAATCTTAATGTGTTACATAATGTTTGTAAAAGTAGGTACCTTCTCTTAATTGTAAATAAAATCAACATTTGTGCATCGATTTTCATCATTTATGGCCTTATTTCTAGTATACCCAGCTTTCCGAATATAGAAGAAATAAAAAATATTAAGTTTTTATGAGTTTATGAGGAAAAAAAATTATTTGTTAATTTAAAATATATTTTTTCGCCACCAATTTCTGAATAACTCCGAAACAATTAACAACGAAATTATGTAAAGTTGTCTTAAAGGTAATTTATATCATCTTTTGGTGTTTCAATTATTAAAATCGATCAATCCGTTAAAGAGTTATTTAGAAATAAGTTAGCATAGTCTCCTTGTTTAGTGGAAAATATTAGCCATGCCCATAAAAAAATTTGTACGTGATACGCGAAAACTGAAAGCGGATTTGAATTTAACGAGTTGTCAGATAGTCACTATATTCCACTTATTTATGTTCAGGTATTAGTATTATTATTAGTAGTATTATTAGTAGTAGAAATTGCCAGAACTAAACAACAGGCTACCGACTCCAAAACTGTCAAAACTGAAATACATTCGGCTATATGAACACGATTTTTTTGACGACATTGTATCCACATGGCTACATGACCACCGTTGTGTTCGGTAGCCTGTTGTTGTCTATGTGGTTAAAGCATAATGTATTAAACCCATAGCCATCCACCCGGGGGCACTAATTGTCATGCGGTCGGTTCTCAAAGCTTTGAAAATGGGGGCACTAGATGCCAGGGTTCCTTGAACCTTAATCTGGAAGAACCCCATCCTAATCCACGGTGGAATAGCATACGCCAGGGATGCGTGGTCAGGAGGGTGCTTGACCGTTAGTATGCGAACTCTGGATACCAGTCGACCTCCAGTTTCAATGTAGACTTACCCACGCATAAGGAGCTTGGTGTGGGTGGACAACGTTTTCTCCAATAATGGACTAGGGAAGAATTCAGAAGGGATGGACAGGAACGCCTCGCAAGGGGTGAACAGGTTAATCTCTAAAGATTCTCCTATGGCGTTGAACCGGGTTATTTCGATAGGCATTGACTAGGAAGCCTCGTTAGAGGTGGAGAGGTTAATCCGTTTAGGAACTCCGGTTGCCACTGGCCAGGGGAGGATATCGAAATATAATGAAAAAGAAACCTCGCACATATATAAACACATAGCCAGCATCAGGCTACCGTCTACAACCTGTCAAAACTAAAATACACACGTTTATACATGGTAAAATAATACAGGTACACGTTATACCCTTCACAATGTTTCCAATTTACACTATATTTTCGGTTTTTACTATTAAGGGTTTCAACTTCATTTGTACATAAAAATTACTTAATAAGATGTTGTTTTTTTTAACGTGATTTATTTGAAAAACTTGGATGTTTCTGCAAACTTTTAAATTATGTATAGTTTTTAATCTATATTTTATAGATATATTAATAAAATAGCATTTATAAAATATAAAGCGCTATGGCAAATTGACAAATTAGCAAACAGCTTTCAAACATCAAAACCACTGTAGCACAGGTTCTATCAATAATTGTATAATTCCCATGAATATATGTACATACATACTATGTATTTTATTAAGTAAATTGTTTATAGACGTATTGTGTAATATTAACATTTAACAAGTCCCCAGTGTGAGTTAGAGAAAATACTGTCGTAAAAATGTACCTCTTAAAATTACAAAACCAACCCGATCGAACCCGATCGCACAACTATTGCAAGAAGACGAAGTCTGTTAACCGTACACAAAAAACTGTGAAGTTTTTCAAGTGGATTTTATTTTCTTCTTTTCAGAACGTTTCAAGTCAAGTTGTTTTAATTACTGGAGGTGGAGGAGGAATTGGACGTCTCTTAGCTTTAAATTTTGCTGAATTAAACGCGCGCATTGTGATTTGGGACATAAATCAAGAAGGTATTAATTAATAACAATATATTTGTACATATAATAAATCTGTAATAGGTCCATTTCTGCACATGAAATATTTTTTGAAAATTTTGTTTTCTTGCTTTGTAGGAAATTTTACCGATTCAATTAGACTGAAAACTTTTTTTTTGTCAACGTGATATTTTAAACACTATTTACAGAACTGTAGAATAACTTTAGTATTTTATATACATTTTAGGATGTTTTATAAATCCTATGCTCCTGAGTAATTACCCAGGGACCAGGGATGGATATACATAAATAAAGTAAATACATAAACAATAACTGAAGCACTATAAAAGTAAGAGTCCTAAAAATTGGTGTGGATTACTTTCAAAGCAAAATCAAACAAAATATTCTCAGGACGCCTACAACATGGCAGGAAAATCTAGTATGCAATAAAATGAGAAAATGTTTTTTTAATTTTTTACATATGTATATTGATGTGTATGGTCACATAACTTTAAATTTATGGATAAATGTTTTAAGTGTATGAAAAATGCATTATTTACAGCCTGTTTTTGTAAAAGAAAACATTCTTTCATGTAGTTTTCGTTTTCAAACTATAAAGATTTAAATTTGGTTATTATTAAAAACATTTGAAAAGTTGAAAGAATACTTTTTACAAACTAGGTGATTAACTTACAGGCTGCTAATTACTGTACAGAAAGATTGCTTTCAATAATTAATTCAACCCAAACTCGACTGCGAAACAGAAAACAGTATTATTTTTTTTATGCTATAGATTTTATGAATTAAGTTAAGTTGAATAAATTTAATTCCCATAAAATACATTCTAAACAAGAACACGGTAATAAATACCTTGAGGATGGGTACTCGTATGTTCAGGTCTCCATATTTTAATAAGCACTATTTTTAATCGTTTTAAACAAAAAAAATATTTATATATTTTGACGATTTTTTTTTAATTTTTATCGAATTTTAGCTATTTTAATTAAATTTATTTTTTGTGATTTATTAAAAAATTTTTAAAATAACCAAAAAAAATTGTTGATTTCAGTGTTTTTTCACATCGATTTTGGCGAAATTGGTGAAATAAAATCTGACAAGCCTGGAACCACTCACTGTTCAATACACTTGAGTAGTTCACGAACGAATTAGCTCAAATAAACTATATATTTGTAAAAGTAGAGTTTGATCTATTAAACAAAATAAACTAAAATACATGACATATGTATGTATTTACATACATTTATTGATTTATACTTTTTTGGGCAGCAATGTAGTGCTGCAAAACATTTTACTAATCATTTTAAGAACGAATGAGTTTATTATTTTGAAAATTATATGCTATATAATCTTTTATTAAAATATATTTTCCAATATCAGAATACAAATTGTAGTTCAAAAGGAAAAAGATCGTTTGTACTACAAGATTAAACTAGTTAATTTTTTAACTGTTAACTAAATATGCTCATTGATAAGCGGATTTCCCGCACAACATTTAAAGGCTCTACCTATTATAGTTCGTTACGTACTCAATAATAACACAGGGCAACAGCAAAAATATGCTCGAGTAACTACTATATACATTTGATGTATCATGGCTACCTTAGTACAAAAATGGTAAAATTTTTAAATTCTATGGATAGATTTTTTTTTAAAAATTTTTTTTTTTTAAATTGCAATTTTTTTGAGACGTTTCTTCAAATAATTAATGATAACTCAAAAACTACTAGTCCGATATTATTAAAATAAATTCAGAAAAATTAAGATTTGCATAGCCTTTAATTCGTCTATATATCGCGTTTCAATCGGATCAATAGTATCGGAGTTATAATAATGATGCACACATGATGGCAGATTTTTGCTGGAGTATTCAGAGCAACACTTCGTTATTCAATAATAGAAAATGTCATAAAAGAAAATTCCAAAGTTTGTAGTTTATAATATTTATTTATTTATTTCCTTATTTTATATGTTGTAATAAATTTAAATAATAAAATATAAAATAAAAGAAAATACATGAATAAAACAATGAAATGCATTTTCGATCTATTCCATCGATTTGACTTAGTTACATTTTTTTGTCAATTGCCTTCGGCAAGTAACTTGAAAACTGTTTAACCGATTTAAAAGATATGTAGCTTATTGTAAATATCATTGTGTTTGCCCTAAGGACCAGGATCCACTTTTTTGCAAAAGGGGAAATAAATAGCGTTAATTTTGCAAAAACTGAAAATTTGTCAATTATTTTCGATTTAAACGCTTTTTTTCAGATTTGGGGCCTATGCGCTAGGTGTTAACGTTGTCGAATTCGACTAAAATTTTGTGGGTGGAAGTTTCTCATCAAATCTAACATTAATCCGACATGCACCCCTTGAAATTGGAAAATTTATGTTTTTCACACATTTGAAAACCCGCTATAATGCGTATATCAAGCAAAAAACTAAAATTTTGTGAAAATGAGCGAATTCACTAAAATGTGTTGCTATTATATGTCGCTATGCGATAAAAAAATGAATCTGGAAGTTTTTTGCCGTTTTCGATTTTTTATGATTTTTTTAAAACGAAAATTTTTGCCATTTTTACGTAAAAATTTTAAAATTTTAAAAAAAAATTTTTTAAAAAAAAATCTATCCATAGAATTTAAAAATTTTACCATTTTTGTACAAAGGTAGTCATGATACATCAAAATTATATAGTGGTTTTAAGAGCACATGAAATTTTTTTTATTTTGTTGTGCTGTGTAATTTTTCACTTTTTGTGAAGAGTATCAACGCCCACTGTTCCAATCAAGGCAGTTTTTTGCTCGGCTATTCACATTTATAAGGGCGCACAATTTCAAGTGTCTGCCTGATATAGTTTCCTAGGTACACGATAATAATTTTTCTCTTTGTATAGAAATTTCCAAGCCTACAGTTCTAATCCAACCAGTTTTTGGGTAGGGTGTTTCTTGTACAAAAGTTCAAGACTCTACATACATACATATGTACATATTAATGCTTCCAAGATCCATGATGTTAAATATTTACTTCACGTCCACTTTAAAAAACAAATATACATACATATATGTACTTATATGTATACTCTATTTAACCTACCAGATAACTAATAACGACCTGTGAAAATTTTAGGTCCACTGGTATACATAAGTATAATTCTATAGCTTTCCGACGAACAAACATACAAAAATAAATACACATTATGTGCTTTATATACATACATACATACATACATACATACATACATACATACATACATATATACATACATACATACATACATACATACATAAATACATACATACATACATACATACATACATACATACATACATACATACATACATACATACATACATACATACATACATACATACATACATACATACATACATACATATATATATATACTTGCAGTGCCCGGATCGTTATCAGAAACAATATTTTATTCGAATTTGCCTTTTACTTTGAAAAAAATCCACATCAAATTTAAGCCTCTTAAAGTACGGTCAAGGTTGAGCGTCAAATATCGTCAAATATTTGTTTGCCATAGTCTAACCATAAAATATTATTAATAGGCAAACAGCAAAACAGCAATACAGCTGACTCTTGGCAATTAAAATTATTTGCCGGTAAACAAAAATGTGCTCAGTGTGACTAGTTATCGACAAAAAGTTTTTTTTTTTGGGGGGGGCAAATAAATATTTGTTCTTACAAAATTTTTTTAAGAGCAAGCCAAATGATTCTAACACATTTGGTTAGAAGAACGCATGCCCAATGATTGGAACCTCAGTGTGCTGAGTCCTGTGCATAAGAAAGGAGACAAAATCGTATGCGCCAACTATATAAGTCTCCTTCCTATTGCATACAAAATTCTATCGAGCGTACTATGTGAACGATTAAAAACTGAAGTCAGCGAAATAATAGGACCCTACCAATGTGGCTTTAGGCCTGGTAAATCGACCACCGACCAAATATTAACATTACGACAGATCCTGGAAAAGACTCAAGAAAGGCAGATCAACACCTATCACCTTTTCGTTGACTACAAAGCTGCTTTTGACAGCCCGATGCGAGCAAAGGTATTTAAAGCCATGTCTGAGTTTGCTATACCTGCAAAGCTAATATGCTTATGCAGAATGACGCTAACTGATACAAGATCATCGGTTAAAATTGGAAAAGACCTCTTCGAGACGTTTAATACCAAACGAGGTTTTAGACAAGGTGATATTTTATCCTGTGATCTATTCAACATTTTGTTGGAAAAAATATTGCGTGATGCTGCAGTTAACAGAGCAGGCACAATTTGCAACAAAAAGCATATGCTACTCGCTTATGCCGATAATATTGATATCATAGGGCGAACTGTGCGAGAGGTAACTGCAACATTCTCCTCTATCGAAAATGCGTCGAGGAAAATGGGTCTGGTAGTAAACGAAGATAAAACAAAGTTTATGGTATCAACGAACAAAGAAACAACAGGACTGAGTCAATATGTGAACCTTGGTGACTATAACTTCGAGGTAGTGAACAACTTTATCTACCTCTGTACCGCCATAAACCAAACAAATAACATCAGTTTGGAAATAAAAAGAAGAACTATTCTTGCTAATAGATGCTATTTCGGGCTAAGTAAGCAATTTAGAAACAAAGCCCTCTCCCGACGAAATTACACTCTATAGAACACTTATAATACCCGTGCCACTATATGGCGCTGAAGCGTGGGTTCTTACGCAATCAGAGAGGCTGTTCTAGGGGTGTTTGAGAGAAAGATTCTTCGCAAAATATATGGACCTACTTGCGTCGACGGAGAGTATCGCCATCGAATGAATCACGAGCTGTATGTTGTACGAAGATATAAACATAGTTAAGCGCATCAAAGTACAACGGTTGCGCTGTTATACGTATGGATGAGAATGCTCCAGCAAGAAAATCATTCGAATTTTATCCCGAAGGAAGACGTAGAAGGGGAAGACCCAAACTCCGGTGGAAGGATCAAGCTGAGGATGGTCTCGCAAAACTTGGTGCTAGAAACTGGAGGCGAAGCGCATTAGGTCGACGCGCATGGAAAGCTATTCTTAATCAGGCTACTGACCAAAACTGTTGTTTATAGCCATCTAAATAAGTAAGTAAGTATTATTATTGTCACATCGTTTAATCAATCTTTATGATTCTTCTGTTTCAAGCAATTCTTCTTTTAAGTTTCAGCAAATGTCACCTAACAGCGAATCCAAGTTTTTACCACTGTACCAGTGTTCAAGTCTGGCCGTCACTTTATGGAATCGCTCTCCATGCTCGTCAGAATCAGCTGATGATTTTTCAGCAAATTTGTTGGTGTGAAAATAAAAAAAAAATAATCTTTAAAGATATTTTAACATTAATACGATGAAAAGCGGTAAGCATTTTTTCTATATGAATGCGCCAGTTGTCAGACCGATTAATTCCTAAAACGTTGTCAATAACCGCTTTTACAGAGTGCCATGCCTCAAGCTCATGCATACTGAGGGCATCTTCAAATAACTTATCCTTCATCGAACGACGGATATCCGGCCCATAAAGTATTCCTGTAAAAAACGAAATATGAATTCAAATTTTCAACATATTAGTATATGATAAATTAATACAAACCTTCTTTTATTTTCATACTACTTAATCTTGGAAAAATACGACATAATTCGTTAAACGAATTTCCATCCGGATTAAGTACTTAAATAAAGATTTTCACAATGCCTAGTTTTATATGTAGCGGTGGTAACAAAACTTTATCAATTGATACAAGTGGATTTTCAACAATATATTTTTCGCAATTTAACTTTTTCACGTTTAGGCCAGTCATGTTTGTTGTACTGGTCACCACTATGGTCAAAACAGTATAAAAATATCGTTTTTATAGTAATTTAGCGTACAAATTTTAAATCGCGAATACGAGCGCTAACTTCGAAATACGGCTAATGCCATTGAATTCTGCGTACTCGAATTAGCCTTACCAGCAAGGTGCCCAGCTTGTTAAAATTTGCGACTAGCACAGTGTAATTAGTCAACTAGTGAACAATAAAACACGGTTTAAAAACATTTTAAAGAAAAATTATAAATTACGATACTTTTTATTCGATATCGAGTGCCAGATACCAAAATGAAAAAACAAGAGAGATTTTACTCGACATCGAATGCGGCGATTAGACCCCAGTATTAAAAATAATGTTTTTTTTTTATATGAACTTTGACTTTTGTTATGGCGTGTTAATGTCTAATGGAGACGGGGGTTAATGGTATATTTTGTTACAATAATTAAAGAAAGAAACAACAAAGATAATCGCTAAGCCTCTATTAGTTGTTTTTTCAATCTCTTGAAATACCTCATATGCAAGGCATAAGGTGACATCGCCGCGACAACAAATACAACAGCAAAAAACACCCGCGTGCATTTTGTTGTTAGTTGAAACTTGGAGATTTTGCAGCTAATCGTAGGGAAAATTGTCTCTTAGCGGTTAGCGAGAAATCTAAACTTGTTTTGTACAGAGTTATACGTAACTTACACCATGAAATCGTTTCATGAAATTTCTTCAATTCTCTTTTGAACTTTCTTGTTTTTCCTTGCCTCTCTACACCTCTTGCCAGCACAAAACCGGTTTCATGCAACTGATTTCATGAAAAATGTCATCGTGTAATTTAGCTATTACAGTTAAAAATTATTTTTGTGAATTTGTGGTTCTTACATCTTTCATGCGATAACCACGACTTCACAGCAATATCATATTTAGGGCCGTTTTTTAAAGTTAAAATAAGATATAAGTGCTAAATAACTAGCTCTGGGTTAAAATTTTATTCACAATAAATCGATTGTTATGGTGACTATGTGGTAGGTGATATGGTATTTTTTAAAACATTTACAAATTGTATCGAATACAATAAGTAACAGCACAAAACTAATCTTATTTTTTCAAAAATATATGGGACGAATTACTCCACCAGGATGAGATGTAAACAAAACAACAACTTTATCTGGATGTTCTCCGGTAGGCAAGTAAGTGTTCTTGTCTTTTAGTTTGCGGGTTACATTTGTGTCACTTCAGCAAAAGATATTAGTTCCTACTCGTGTAAAAAGAAGTTACACTTTTGCATTTAATTGCAACTGTATTGCAAAAAAAAGCCTGAGGGCAATAGATTCCAAGTTCTGTTTGCTTACATAATCACTTAGAATGGGCTTTATTAATAAACGTTAAAAATAGAACTGTATTAAAAATTAAATAAATTTTCTAAACATTTTCCAAGCTGTTGTTTGAAAAAGGTTTTGTTGCCAGAAACGAATAAATCGTTCCTATATCTGATAAAAATTACTTTCAACTTTGTAAGTAAGAAGTAAAAAAATTTTAATTTTTCGCCTTAATATTTCCCCTTCGTAGTGAGGTCACCTGATTTATGTACCTAGCACACCCTCACATTAACACAAGCAGTGGTACCATATTTAAAAAAAATAACTTTTTGCATTGAAAATCTTTTTTTTTTTTTTGTAATTTCTTGATATCAAATTCAGCTACGGAATAGACTAAAAGTACTAAATATCACATTTTTATAAATCTTTTTTTTTAGCTAAAAATCTTTAAATATAAGATAAATCTTCAGAAATGGTAACACTAAATACAAGTATAGAAAAAATACGCCTTCAGCAGACATAACTACAGAACCAAGGCGAATTCATACCTGGTGGTGTTGATAGCCCAGCTGATTGTTTTTTGTTCTCGTTTTTTTGCTTATGTCTTGTAAAAAATTCATTGTTTCATATCTGCTAATCTAATGTCAAAGTAGTTGTTTTGTTGTAGTTGTTGCCCTACTGCTCACACCTGGTATGAATTCGCCTTGTACAGAACTCAGCAAAGATATAATACACACGCATGTACATAAATATAAGAATAAAAGCGAGCCTGCCAGATTTTTCTCGAAAAAAACACTAGGCGTTTTTGCTCGCCTAGAATAGATCAGTTGTCGTGTACGTTTTTAGACATGCAAGTAATTGCATACAAGTTTTGCATAGGAATTATTATCTACGAAAATGGTGGAGAAATATACGAAAATCTTGCAAGATGCATGCATCATGAAATTGAAAAGATCATTTTAAAAATATCGTCAAAGTTGTCAAAAATTGCTTATCTGTTTGCTTTATTTATTTATGTTTAAAGCAAAGTACAAATAGCATTACATTCATACGTATGTAAGAAAACAGTTGACATCAATAAATATTAATTGTTCTTTATAAAATCTTAGTTCTAAAAAAACTCCAACTGTCTTTTTAGTGAATATTTTAAGACATAGATTACTATGATATTTAAATACGCAAAAATGTGTTAAAACTAAAATCATTTTTTATTCATTTAATTCTGCTTTCTTAAATAAAACTTTAATGGCAACTCTGTTTATCTTTTTGACATTTGAATTGCTTAAGCCCCCGTTTACATTACCCCCATCACCATTACCCTCCGACACCATTAGACATTAACAAAAACTTCATATAAAAAAATATTATGTTAATACTGGTTTTTTATATGAAGTTTGACATTAAGACATGCTGATATCAAATGAAGACGGGGCTTAGAAATTAACATGTCTTAACAAAAGTCAAACTTCATATAAAAAAACACTATTTTTAATACTGGTTTTTTTAATATGAAGTTTGACTTTTGTTAGGATATGTTGATAGCAAATGAAGACGCGGCTTTAGTCATTAAAATGTCTTGACAAAAGTCAAACTTCATATAAAAAACATTATTAAAAATAATGTTTTTTTTTCATATGACGTTTGACTTTTGTTAAGACATGTTAATGTCTAATGGAACCGGGGGTAAAAATCACTTGTAGGAAAAATGTCTTACTAATTTAGCTATAATTTCGACAAATGTGAGTAAAAATCATATCAAAAAATAATTGTGGGCTAAATAAAAATAATTTTAAACACTATTTACAGAACTGTAGAATAACTTTAGTATTTTATATACATTTTAGGATGTTTTATAAATCCTATGCTCCTGAGTAATTACCCAGGGACCAGGGATGGATATACATAAATAAAGTAAATACATAAACAATAACTGAAGCACTATAAAAGTAAGAGTCCTAAAAATTGGTGTGGATTACTTTCAAAGCAAAATCAAACAAAATATTCTCAGGACGCCTACAACATGGCAGGAAAATCTAGTATGCAATAAAATGAGAAAATGTTTTTTTAATTTTTTACATATGTATATTGATGTGTATGGTCACATAACTTTAAATTTATGGATAAATGTTTTAAGTGTATGAAAAATGCATTATTTACAGCCTGTTTTTGTAAAACAAAACATTCTTTCATGTAGTTTTCGTTTTCAAACTATAAAGTTTTAAATTTGGTTATTATTAAAAACATTTGAAAAGTTGAAAGAATACTTTTTACAAACTAGGTGATTAACTTACAGGCTGCTAATTACTGTACAGAAAGATTGCTTTCAATAATTAATTCAACCCAAACTCGACTGCGAAACAGAAAACAGTATTATTTTTTTTATGCTATAGATTTTATGAATTAAGTTAAGTTAAGTTGAATAAATTTAATTCCCATAAAATACATTCTAAACAAGAACACGGTAATAAATACCTTGAGGATGGGTACTCGTATGTTCAGGTCTCCATATTTTAATAAGCACTATTTTTAATCGTTTTAAACAAAAAAAAATATTTATATATTTTGACGATTTTTTTTTAATTTTTATCGAATTTTAGCTATTTTAATTAAATTTATTTTTTGTGATTTATTAAAAAATTTTTAAAATAACCAAAAAAAATTGGTGATTTCAGTGTTTTTTCACATCGATTTTGACGAAATTGGTGAAATAAAATCTGACAAGCCTGGAACCACTCACTGCTCAATACACTTGAGTAGTTCACGAACGAATTAGCTCAAATAAACTATATATTTGTAAAAGTAGAGTTTGATCTATTAAACAAAATAAACTAAAATACATGACATATGTATGTATTTACATACATTTATTGATTTATACTTTTTCGGGCAGCAATGTAGTGCTGCAAAACATTTTACTAATCATTTTAAGAACGAATGAGTTTATTATTTTGAAAATTATATGCTATATAATCTTTTATTAAAATATATTTTCCAATATCAGAATACAAATTGTAGTTCAAAAGGAAAAAGATCGTTTGTACTACAAGATTAAACTAGTTAATTTTTTAACTGTTAACTAAATATGCTCATTGATAAGCGGATTTCCCGCACAACATTTAAAGGCTCTACCTATTATAGTTCGTTACGTACTCAATAATAATTTTTCACTTTTTGTGAAGAGGATCAACGCCCACTGTTCCAATCAAGGCAGTTTTTTGCTCGGCTATTCACATTTATAAGGGCGCACAATTTCAAGTGTCTGCCTGATATAGTTTCCTAGGTACACGATAATAATTTTTCTCTTTGTATAGAAATTTCCAAGCCTACAGTTCTAATCCAACCAGTTTTTGGGTAGGGTGTTTCTTGTACAAAAGTTCAAGACTCTACATACATACATACATACATATGTACATATTAATGCTTCCAAGATCCATGATGTTAAATATTTACTTCACGTCCACTTTAAAGAACAAATATACATACATATATGTACTTATATGTATACTCTATTTAACCTACCAGATAACTAATAACGACCTGTGAAAATTTTAGGTCCACTGGTATACATAAGTATAATTCTATAGCTTTCCGACGAACAAACATACAAAAATAAATACACATTATGTGCTTTATATACATACATACATACATACATACATACATACATACATACATACATACATACATATATATATATATATACTTGCAGTGCCCGGATCGTTATCAGAAACAATATTTTATTCGAATTTGCCTTTTACTTTGAAAAAAATCCACATCAAATTTTAAGCCTCTTAAAGTACGGTCAAGGTTGAGCGTCAAATATCGTCAAATATTTGTTTGCCATAGTCTAACCATAAAATATTATTAATAGGCAAACAGCAAAACAGCCATACAGCTGACTCTTGGCAATTAAAATTATTTGCCGGTAAACAAAAATGTGCTCAGTGTGACTAGTTATCGACAAAAAGTTTTTTTTTTGGGGGGGCAAATAAATATTTTTTCTTACAAAATTTTTTTAAGAGCAAGCCAAATGATTCTAACACATTTGGTTAGAAGAACGCATGCCCAATGATTGGAACCTCAGTGTGCTGAGTCCTGTGCATAAGAAAGGAGACAAAACCGTATGCGCCAACTATATAAGTCTCCTTCCTATTGCATACAAAATTCTATCGAGCGTACTATGTGAACGATTAAAAACTGAAGTCAGCGAAATAATAGGACCCTACCAATGTGGCTTTAGGCCTGGTAAATCGACCACCGACCAAATATTAACATTACGACAGATCCTGGAAAAGACTCAAGAAAGGCAGATCAACACCTATCACCTTTTCGTTGACTACAAAGCTGCTTTTGACAGCCCGATGCGAGCAAAGGTATTAAAAGCCATGTCTGAGTTTGCTATACCTGCAAAGCTAATATGCTTATGCAGAATGACGCTAACTGATACAAGATCATCGGTTAAAATTGGAAAAGACCTCTTCGAGACGTTTAATACCAAACGAGGTTTTAGACAAGGTGATATTTTATCCTGTGATCTATTCAACATTTTGTTGGAAAAAATATTGCGTGATGCTGCAGTTAACAGAGCAGGCACAATTTGCAACAAAAAGCATATGCTACTCGCTTATGCCGATAATATTGATATCATAGGGCGAACTGTGCGAGAGGTAACTGCAACATTCTCCTCTATCGAAAATGCGTCGAGGAAAATGGGTCTGGTAGTAAACGAAGATAAAACAAAGTTTATGGTATCAACGAACAAAGAAACAACAGGACTGAGTCAATATGTGAACCTTGGTGACTATAACTTCGAGGTAGTGAACAACTTTATCTACCTCTGTACCGCCATAAACCAAACAAATAACATCAGTTTGGAAATAAAAAGAAGAACTATTCTTGCTAATAGATGCTATTTCGGGCTAAGTAAGCAATTTAGAAACAAAGCCCTCTCTCGACGAAATTACACTCTATAGAACACTTATAATACCCGTGCCACTATATGGCGCTGAAGCGTGGGTTCTTACGCAATCAGAGAGGCTGTTCTAGGGGTGTTTGAGAGAAAGATTCTTCGCAAAATATATGGACCTACTTGCGTCGACGGAGAGTATCGCCATCGAATGAATCACGAGCTGTATGTTGTACGAAGATATAAACATAGTTAAGCGCATCAAAGTACAACGGTTGCGCTGTTATACGTATGGATGAGAATGCTCCAGCAAGAAAATCATTCGAATTTTATCCCGAAGGAAGACGTAGAAGGGGAAGACCCAAACTCCGGTGGAAGGATCAAGCTGAGGATGGTCTCGCAAAACTTGGTGCTAGAAACTGGAGGCGAAGCGCATTAGGTCGACGCGCATGGAAAGCTATTCTTAATCAGGCTACTGACCAAAACTGTTGTTTATAGCCATCTAAATAAGTAAGTAAGTATTATTATTGTCACATCGTTTAATCAATCTTTACGATTCTTCTGTTTCAAGCAATTCTTCTTTTAAGTTTCAGCAAATGTCACCTAACAGCGAATACAAGTTTTTACCACTGTACCAGTGTTCAAGTCTGGCCGTCACTTTATGGAATCGCTCTCCAAAAAAAAATAATCTTTAAAGATATTTTAATATTAATACGATGAAAAGCGGTAAGCATTTTTTCTATATGAATGCGCCAGTTGTCAGACCGATTAATTCCTAAAACGTTGTCAATAACCGCTTTTACAGAGTGCCATGCCTCAAGCTCATGCATACTGAGGGCATCTTCAAATAACTTATCCTTCATCGAGCGACGGATATCCGGCCCATAAAGTATTCCTGTAAAAAACAAAATATGAATTCAAATTTTCAACATATTAGTATATGATAAATTAATACAAACCTTCTTTTATTTTCATACTACTTAATCTTGGAAAAATACGACATAATTCGTTAAACGAATTTCCATCCGGATTAAGTACTTTAATAAAGATTTTCACAATGCCTAGTTTTATATGTAGCGGTGGTAACAAAACTTTATCAATTGATACAAGTGGATTTTCAACAATATTTTTTTCGCAATTTAACTTTTTCACGTTTAGGCCAGTCATGTTTGTTGTACTGGTCACCACTATGGTCAAAACAGTATAAAAATATCGTTTTTATAGTAATTTAGCGTACAAATTTTAAATCGCGAATACGAGCGCTAACTTCGAAATACGGCTAATGCCATTGAATTCTGCGTACTCGAATTAGCCTTACCAGCAAGGTGCCCAGCTTGTTAAAATTTGCGCCTAGCACAGTGTAATTAGTCAACTAGTGAACAATAAAACACGGTTTAAAAACATTTTAAAGAAAAATTATAAATTACGATACTTTTTATTCGATATCGAGTGCCAGATACCAAAATGAAAAAACAAGAGAGATTTTACTCGACATCGAATGCGGCGATTAGGCCCCAGTATTAAAAATAATGTTTTTTTTATATGAACTTTGACTTTTGTTAAGGCGTGTTAGTGTCTAATGGAGACGGGGGTTAATGGTATATTTTGTTACAATAATTAAAGAAAGAAACAACAAAGATAATCGCTAAGCCTCTATTAGTTGTTTTTTCAATCTCTTGAAATACCTCATAGGCAAGGCATAAGGTGACATCGCCGCGACAACAAATAATTACAACAGCAAAAACCACCCGCATGCATTTTGTTGTTAGTTGAAACTTGGAGATTTTGCAGCTAATCGTAGGGAAAATTGTCTCTTAGCGGTTAGCGAGAAATCTAAACTTGTTTTGTACAGAGTTATACGTAACTTACACCATGAAATCGTTTCATGAAATTTCTTCAATTCTCTTTTGAACTTTCTTGTTTTTCCTTGCCTCTCTACACCTCTTGCCAGCACAAAACCGGTTTCATGCAACTGATTTCATGAAAAATGTCATCGTGTAATTTAGCTATTACAGTTAAAAATTATTTTTGTGAATTTGTGGTTCTTACATCTTTCATGCGATAACCACGACTTCACAGCAATATCATATTTAGGGCCGTTTTTTAAAGTTAAAATAAGATATAAGTGCTAAATAACTAGCTCTGGGTTAAAATTTTATTCACAATAAATCGATTGTTATGGTGACTATGTGGTAGGTGATATGGTATTTTTTAAAACATTTACAAATTGTATCGAATACAATAAGTAACAGCACAAAACTAATCTTATTTTTTCAAAAATATATGGGACGAATTACTCCACCAGGATGAGATGTAAACAAAACAACAACTTTATCTGGATGTTCTCCGGTAGGCAAGTAAGTGTTCTTGTCTTTTAGTTTGCGGGTTACATTTGTGTCACTTCAGCAAAAGATATTAGTTCCTACTCGTGTAAAAAGAAGTTACACTTTTGCATTTAATTGCAACTGTATTGCAAAAAAAAGCCTGAGGGCAATAGATTCCAAGTTCTGTTTGCTTACATAATCACTTAGAATGGGCTTTATTAATAAACGTTAAAAATAGAACTGTATTAAAAATTAAATAAATTTTCTAAACATTTTCCAAGCTGTTGTTTGAAAAAGGTTTTGTTGCCAGAAACGAATAAATCGTTCCTATATCTGATAAAAATTACTTTCAACTTTGTAAGTAAGAAGTAAAAAAATTTTAATTTTTCGCCTTAATATTTCCCCTTCGTAGTGAGGTCACCTGATTTATGTACCTAGCACACCCTCACATTAACACAAGCAGTGGTACCATATTTAAAAAAAATAACTTTTTGCATTGAAAATCTTTTTTTTTTTTTTGTAATTTCTTGATATCAAATTCAGCTACGGAATAGACTAAAAGTACTAAATATCACATTTTTATAAATCTTTTTTTTTAGCTAAAAATCTTTAAATATAAGATAAATCTTCAGAAATGGTAACACTAAATACAAGTATAGAAAAAATACGCCTTCAGCAGACATAACTACAGAACCAAGGCGAATTCATACCTGGTGGTGTTGATAGCCCAGCTGATTGTTTTTTGTTCTCGTTTTTTTGCTTATGTCTTGTAAAAAATTCATTGTTTCATATCTGCTAATCTAATGTCAAAGTAGTTGTTTTGTTGTAGTTGTTGCCCTACTGCTCACACCTGGTATGAATTCGCCTTGTACAGAACTCAGCAAAGATATAATACACACGCATGTACATAAATATAAGAATAAAAGCGAGCCTGCCAGATTTTTCTCGAAAAAAACACTAGGCGTTTTTGCTCGCCTAGAATAGATCAGTTGTCGTGTACGTTTTTAGACATGCAAGTAATTGCATACAAGTTTTGAATAGGAATTATTATCTACGAAAATGGTGGAGAAATATACGAAAATCTTGCAATATGCATGCATCATGAAATTGAAAAGATCATTTTAAAAATATCGTCAAAGTTGTCAAAAATTGCTTATCTGTTTGCTTTATTTATTTATGTTTAAAGCAAAGTACAAATAGCATTACATTCATACGTATGTAAGAAAACAGTTGACATCAATAAATATTAATTGTTCTTTATAA
Organism: Phasia obesa; assembly: GCA_949628195.1. NCBI lineage: Eukaryota > Metazoa > Arthropoda > Insecta > Diptera > Tachinidae > Phasia > Phasia obesa. The sequence continues at coordinate 79,365,389 of OX451216.1, forward strand.
AATCTTAGTTCTAAAAAAACTCCAACTGTCTTTTTAGTGAATATTTTAAGACATAGATTACTATGATATTTAAATACGCAAAAATGTGTTAAAACTAAAATCATTTTTTATTCATTTAATTCTGCTTTCTTAAATAAAACTTTAATGGCAACTCTGTTTATCTTTTTGACATTTGAATTGCTTAAGCCCCCGTTTACATTACCCCCATCACCATTACCCTCCGACACCATTAGACATTAACAAAAACTTCATATAAAAAAATATTATTTTAATACTGGTTTTTTATATGAAGTTTGACATTAAGACATGCTGATATCAAATGAAGACGGGGCTTAGAAATTAACATGTCTTAACAAAAGTCAAACTTCATATAAAAAAACACTATTTTTAATACTGGTTTTTTTAATATGAAGTTTGACTTTTGTTAGGATATGTTGATAGCAAATGAAGACGCGGCTTTAGTCATTAAAATGTCTTGACAAAAGTCAAACTTCATATAAAAAACATTATTAAAAATAATGTTTTTTTTTCATATGACGTTTGACTTTTGTTAAGACATGTTAATGTCTAATGGAACCGGGGGTAAAAATCACTTGTAGGAAAAATGTCTTACTAATTTAGCTATAATTTCGACAAATGTGAGTAAAAATCATATCAAAAAATAATTGTGGGCTAAATAAAAATAATTTTAAACACTATTTACAGAACTGTAGAATAACTTTAGTATTTTATATACATTTTAGGATGTTTTATAAATCCTATGCTCCTGAGTAATTACCCAGGGACCAGGGATGGATATACATAAATAAAGTAAATACATAAACAATAACTGAAGCACTATAAAAGTAAGAGTCCTAAAAATTGGTGTGGATTACTTTCAAAGCAAAATCAAACAAAATATTCTCAGGACGCCTACAACATGGCAGGAAAATCTAGTATGCAATAAAATGAGAAAATGTTTTTTTAATTTTTTACATATGTATATTGATGTGTATGGTCACATAACTTTAAATTTATGGATAAATGTTTTAAGTGTATGAAAAATGCATTATTTACAGCCTGTTTTTGTAAAACAAAACATTCTTTCATGTAGTTTTCGTTTTCAAACTATAAAGTTTTAAATTTGGTTATTATTAAAAACATTTGAAAAGTTGAAAGAATACTTTTTACAAACTAGGTGATTAACTTACAGGCTGCTAATTACTGTACAGAAAGATTGCTTTCAATAATTAATTCAACCCAAACTCGACTGCGAAACAGAAAACAGTATTATTTTTTTTATGCTATAGATTTTATGAATTAAGTTAAGTTAAGTTGAATAAATTTAATTCCCATAAAATACATTCTAAACAAGAACACGGTAATAAATACCTTGAGGATGGGTACTCGTATGTTCAGGTCTCCATATTTTAATAAGCACTATTTTTAATCGTTTTAAACAAAAAAAATATTTATATATTTTGACGATTTTTTTTTAATTTTTATCGAATTTTAGCTATTTTAATTAAATTTATTTTTTGTGATTTATTAAAAAATTTTTAAAATAACCAAAAAAAAATGGTGATTTCAGTGTTTTTTCACATCGATTTTGACGAAATTGGTGAAATAAAATCTGACAAGCCTGGAACCACTCACTGCTCAATACACTTGAGTAGTTCACGAACGAATTAGCTCAAATAAACTATATATTTGTAAAAGTAGAGTTTGATCTATTAAACAAAATAAACTAAAATACATGACATATGTATGTATTTACATACATTTATTGATTTATACTTTTTCGGGCAGCAATGTAGTGCTGCAAAACATTTTACTAATCATTTTAAGAACGAATGAGTTTATTATTTTGAAAATTATATGCTATATAATCTTTTATTAAAATATATTTTCCAATATCAGAATACAAATTGTAGTTCAAAAGGAAAAAGATCGTTTGTACTACAAGATTAAACTAGTTAATTTTTTAACTGTTAACTAAATATGCTCATTGATAAGCGGATTTCCCGCACAACATTTAAAGGCTCTACCTATTATAGTTCGTTACGTACTCAATAATAATTTTTCACTTTTTGTGAAGAGGATCAACGCCCACTGTTCCAATCAAGGCAGTTTTTTGCTCGGCTATTCACATTTATAAGGGCGCACAATTTCAAGTGTCTGCCTGATATAGTTTCCTAGGTACACGATAATAATTTTTCTCTTTGTATAGAAATTTCCAAGCCTACAGTTCTAATCCAACCAGTTTTTGGGTAGGGTGTTTCTTGTACAAAAGTTCAAGACTATACATACATACATACATACATATGTACATATTAATGCTTCCAAGATCCATGATGTTAAATATTTACTTCACGTCCACTTTAAAGAACAAATATACATACATATATGTACTTATATGTATACTCTATTTAACCTACCAGATAACTAATAACGACCTGTGAAAATTTTAGGTCCACTGGTATACATAAGTATAATTCTATAGCTTTCCGACGAACAAACATACAAAAATAAATACACATTATGTGCTTTATATACATACATACATACATACATACATACATACATACATACATACATACATACATACATACATACATATATATATATATACTTGCAGTGCCCGGATCGTTATCAGAAACAATATTTTATTCGAATTTGCCTTTTACTTTGAAAAAAATCCACATCAAATTTTAAGCCTCTTAAAGTACGGTCAAGGTTGAGCGTCAAATATCGTCAAATATTTGTTTGCCATAGTCTAACCATAAAATATTATTAATAGGCAAACAGCAAAACAGCAATACAGCTGACTCTTGGCAATTAAAATTATTTGCCGGTAAACAAAAATGTGCTCAGTGTGACTAGTTATCGACAAAAAGTTTTTTTTTTGGGGGGGCAAATAAATATTTGTTCTTACAAAATTTTTTTAAGAGCAAGCCAAATGATTCTAACACATTTGGTTAGAAGAACGCATGCCCAATGATTGGAACCTCAGTGTGCTGAGTCCTGTGCATAAGAAAGGAGACAAAACCGTATGCGCCAACTATATAAGTCTCCTTCCTATTGCATACAAAATTCTATCGAGCGTACTATGTGAACGATTAAAAACTGAAGTCAGCGAAATAATAGGACCCTACCAATGTGGCTTTAGGCCTGGTAAATCGACCACCGACCAAATATTAACATTACGACAGATCCTGGAAAAGACTCAAGAAAGGCAGATCAACACCTATCACCTTTTCGTTGACTACAAAGCTGCTTTTGACAGCCCGATGCGAGCAAAGGTATTTAAAGCCATGTCTGAGTTTGCTATACCTGCAAAGCTAATATGCTTATGCAGAATGACGCTAACTGATACAAGATCATCGGTTAAAATTGGAAAAGACCTCTTCGAGACGTTTAATACCAAACGAGGTTTTAGACAAGGTGATATTTTATCCTGTGATCTATTCAACATTTTGTTGGAAAAAATATTGCGTGATGCTGCAGTTAACAGAGCAGGCACAATTTGCAACAAAAAGCATATGCTACTCGCTTATGCCGATAATATTGATATCATAGGGCGAACTGTGCGAGAGGTAACTGCAACATTCTCCTCTATCGAAAATGCGTCGAGGAAAATGGGTCTGGTAGTAAACGAAGATAAAACAAAGTTTATGGTATCAACGAACAAAGAAACAACAGGACTGAGTCAATATGTGAACCTTGGTGACTATAACTTCGAGGTAGTGAACAACTTTATCTACCTCTGTACCGCCATAAACCAAACAAATAACATCAGTTTGGAAATAAAAAGAAGAACTATTCTTGCTAATAGATGCTATTTCGGGCTAAGTAAGCAATTTAGAAACAAAGCCCTCTCTCGACGAAATTACACTCTATAGAACACTTATAATACCCGTGCCACTATATGGCGCTGAAGCGTGGGTTCTTACGCAATCAGAGAGGCTGTTCTAGGGGTGTTTGAGAGAAAGATTCTTCGCAAAATATATGGACCTACTTGCGTCGACGGAGAGTATCGCCATCGAATGAATCACGAGCTGTATGTTGTACGAAGATATAAACATAGTTAAGCGCATCAAAGTACAACGGTTGCGCTGTTATACGTATGGATGAGAATGCTCCAGCAAGAAAATCATTCGAATTTTATCCCGAAGGAAGACGTAGAAGGGGAAGACCCAAACTCCGGTGGAAGGATCAAGCTGAGGATGGTCTCGCAAAACTTGGTGCTAGAAACTGGAGGCGAAGCGCATTAGGTCGACGCGCATGGAAAGCTATTCTTAATCAGGCTACTGACCAAAACTGTTGTTTATAGCCATCTAAATAAGTAAGTAAGTATTATTATTGTCACATCGTTTAATCAATCTTTATGATTCTTCTGTTTCAAGCAATTCTTCTTTTAAGTTTCAGCAAATGTCACCTAACAGCGAATACAAGTTTTTACCACTGTACCAGTGTTCAAGTCTGGCCGTCACTTTATGGAATCGCTCTCCATGCTCGTCAGAATCAGCTGATGATTTTTCAGCAAATTTGTTGGTGTGAAAATGAAAAAAAATTATCTTTAAAGATATTTTAACATTAATACGATGAAAAGCGGTAAGCATTTTTTCTATATGAATGCGCCAGTTGTCAGACCGATTAATTCCTAAAACGTTGTCAATAACCGCTTTTACAGAGTGCCATGCCTCAAGCTCATGCATACTGAGGGCATCTTCAAATAACTTATCCTTCATCGAACGACGGATATCCGGCCCATAAAGTATTCCTGTAAAAAACGAAATATGAATTCAAATTTTCAACATATTAGTATATGATAAATTAATACAAACCTTCTTTTATTTTCATACTACTTAATCTTGGAAAAATACGACATAATTCGTTAAACGAATTTCCATCCGGATTAAGTACTTAAATAAAGATTTTCACAATGCCTAGTTTTATATGTAGCGGTGGTAACAAAACTTTATCAATTGATACAAGTGGATTTTCAACAATATATTTTTCGCAATTTAACTTTTTCACGTTTAGGCCAGTCATGTTTGTTGTACTGGTCACCACTATGGTCAAAACAGTATAAAAATATCGTTTTTATAGTAATTTAGCGTACAAATTTTAAATCGCGAATACGAGCGCTAACTTCGAAATACGGCTAATGCCATTGAATTCTGCGTACTCGAATTAGCCTTACCAGCAAGGTGCCCAGCTTGTTAAAATTTGCGACTAGCACAGTGTAATTAGTCAACTAGTGAACAATAAAACACGGTTTAAAAACATTTTAAAGAAAAATTATAAATTACGATACTTTTTATTCGATATCGAGTGCCAGATACCAAAATGAAAAAACAAGAGAGATTTTACTCGACATCGAATGCGGCGATTAGACCCCAGTATTAAAAATAATGTTTTTTTTTTATATGAACTTTGACTTTTGTTATGGCGTGTTAATGTCTAATGGAGACGGGGGTTAATGGTATATTTTGTTACAATAATTAAAGAAAGAAACAACAAAGATAATCGCTAAGCCTCTATTAGTTGTTTTTTCAATCTCTTGAAATACCTCATATGCAAGGCATAAGGTGACATCGCCGCGACAACAAATACAACAGCAAAAAACACCCGCGTGCATTTTGTTGTTAGTTGAAACTTGGAGATTTTGCAGCTAATCGTAGGGAAAATTGTCTCTTAGCGGTTAGCGAGAAATCTAAACTTGTTTTGTACAGAGTTATACGTAACTTACACCATGAAATCGTTTCATGAAATTTCTTCAATTCTCTTTTGAACTTTCTTGTTTTTCCTTGCCTCTCTACACCTCTTGCCAGCACAAAACCGGTTTCATGCAACTGATTTCATGAAAAATGTCATCGTGTAATTTAGCTATTACAGTTAAAAATTATTTTTGTGAATTTGTGGTTCTTACATCTTTCATGCGATAACCACGACTTCACAGCAATATCATATTTAGGGCCGTTTTTTAAAGTTAAAATAAGATATAAGTGCTAAATAACTAGCTCTGGGTTAAAATTTTATTCACAATAAATCGATTGTTATGGTGACTATGTGGTAGGTGATATGGTATTTTTTAAAACATTTACAAATTGTATCGAATACAATAAGTAACAGCACAAAACTAATCTTATTTTTTCAAAAATATATGGGACGAATTACTCCACCAGGATGAGATGTAAACAAAACAACAACTTTATCTGGATGTTCTCCGGTAGGCAAGTAAGTGTTCTTGTCTTTTAGTTTGCGGGTTACATTTGTGTCACTTCAGCAAAAGATATTAGTTCCTACTCGTGTAAAAAGAAGTTACACTTTTGCATTTAATTGCAACTGTATTGCAAAAAAAAAGCCTGAGGGCAATAGATTCCAAGTTCTGTTTGCTTACATAATCACTTAGAATGGGATTTATTAATAAACGTTAAAAATAGAACTGTATTAAAAATTAAATAAATTTTCTAAACATTTTCCAAGCTGTTGTTTGAAAAAGGTTTTGTTGCCAGAAACGAATAAATCGTTCCTATATCTGATAAAAATTACTTTCAACTTTGTAAGTAAGAAGTAAAAAAATTTTAATTTTTCGCCTTAATATTTCCCCTTCGTAGTGAGGTCACCTGATTTATGTACCTAGCACACCCTCACATTAACACAAGCAGTGGTACCATATTTAAAAAAAATAACTTTTTGCATTGAAAATCTTTTTTTTTTTTTTGTAATTTCTTGATATCAAATTCAGCTACGGAATAGACTAAAAGTACTAAATATCACATTTTTATAAATCTTTTTTTTTAGCTAAAAATCTTTAAATATAAGATAAATCTTCAGAAATGGTAACACTAAATACAAGTATAGAAAAAATACGCCTTCAGCAGACATAACTACAGAACCAAGGCGAATTCATACCTGGTGGTGTTGATAGCCCAGATGATTGTTTTTTGTTCTCGTTTTTTTGCTTATGTCTTGTAAAAAATTCATTGTTTCATATCTGCTAATCTAATGTCAAAGTAGTTGTTTTGTTGTAGTTGTTGCCCTACTGCTCACACCTGGTATGAATTCGCCTTGGACAGAACTCAGCAAAGATATAATACACGCATGTACATAAATATAAGAATTGTAAAAAATTTAATAACGTTTAAGAAAATCACTCCGATTCATGAACAGTTTCTGCGGAAGTTTATTTATTACTACTATTCAAAGGGGAAAAGTACAATTTTATAATACAAAATACTTCAAAATTAATGATAATGTATGTATAATAACTTCATTACATAGAGAGAGTGAGAGTAAGAATATTACAGCATAATTAATGTTGGTCATGGTAGACTTAAATTCATGCTACATTTTTCACATCCTCGGCCCGGCCATGCAAGATGATACTTCCAATGGATACAGTAACTGAATAGGTCTTTTTAGGGTTACGTTATTCCCTAATCGTACATTACAAGCTCGGACGTGACCATCTCTACCACGGAATACAGAATCAACTACCGCTAATTTCCAAAGAAGCCTTGGTTTCAAGTCTTCGTTGACGAGAACAACATCTCCAACTTCAATTCTTCGAGTAGGGCCACTCTTATTGTGATGAATTGTGCGCAATTGTTGCAAATACTCAGATTGCCATCTTTTGTAAAATCGTCTAATTATTACTTGCCTTAAGTCCCAAGCCTTAGCCATAGATGATTGATCGGTTTGAAAATCTGTTGGAATAAAAATAGCTTTTTGATTAGTTAAAAAATGAGCCGGAGTTAATGGCTCTAGATCGTTATGATCGTTCGTAATGTAGGTTAGTGGCCTAGCGTTTATAACACTTTCGGCTTCTGCTAAAAAAGTTCGTATTTCGTCAAAAGTCAAAATACTTTTACCAATTGCTGCCTTTAAGCAATCCTTGACGCTACGCACTAATCGCTCCCAAAAACCGCCCCACCATGCTGCCCTTTCGGGTATATATTTCCAGGTGATTCTTCTATTTGCAGCTGTTTGTTGAATCTTAGAATGCTTTAACAATTGCTCCAGCTTTCTTAGCTCTAGGTCAGCTCGTTTAAATGTTTTTGCGTTATCTGATATTATTATTTCAGGAGGTCCAAACCTTGAGATAAAACGTCGCAAAGCGTTTATGCAACTTTCAACCGTCATATCTTTAACCAACTCTAAGTGTACAGCACGAATTGCGGCACAGGTAAACAACATAATGTAACTCTTTCGCTCAGTTACTTCACCATCGCTTTTTATGTAAAGAGGACCTGCGAAGTCAATGCCTGTTGTTTGGAATGGCCTTGTTGTTTTGACACGTTCTACTGGTAAGGTTGTCCATGGCTCGGAGGCGCTTTTGCCGTGAAGTCGCTTGCATATCACACACCGGCTAAGTATAGTTTTTATTAATTGTCGTCCTTTTACAATCCAAAAACGTTTTCGCAAGAGTGCCAAAACAGCATTAACACCACCGTGCATTGCCGCATGGTGTGCCTCATTTATTAACATTACGCTGAGATGACATTTCTTTGGTAAAATTATGGGGTTACAGGAATAATCGCTGAAAGCTGAGTTTGATAAACGCCCTTGAAGCCGCATAATACCGCTGATTAAAATTGGGTTTAAACAAATTAACTTAGACTGTGCTGAGACTTTTTTATGTTTTTCTAGATCTGCATATTCTGTTTCGTAGTGTGATTTTTGAAAGTACTTGATCCAATAACATTCCGCTTGTTGTATTTCATTGTAAGATAACTCTCCAATATTGTTGACAGCAGTTAAATTGCCGCACTTCTCTAACAATTTATTTTTGCAATTTTTGATAAAGCGTAGTACATACGCTGTGACGCGTAGCAACCTTTTCAACTTGCTAAATTTTTCAACACATAAAATGGGTTCTGTTTTTTTTATGGTCACCTCGCTCTCAACCGATGCAAGTAAACTCATTGAAGATTTTATATCGTGTTTGCTTGGCCAATACTCTTTACTATTTGCTAACCACATTGGACCGGTTTTCCACACGCTACTTTCTGACAGTTGCTTAGCTGTTAGACCTCTCGTTAAAAAATCTGCTGGGTTCGATTTACCATCACAATGTCGCCATTCGTATATATTGCTTAGCTGATTTATTTCGTTAACTCTCGCTTTGACATATGGAATACGTTTACCATTACCATTTATCCAGTTAAGCGCTATGGTAGAGTCTGTCCAGAGCCAAAATGCGCTTATTGCGAAATCTAGTGAACATTTTAGAAATTCTTTTAATCGGGCAGCCACCAATGCCGCTGTAAGCTCCAATTTTGGAAGTGATAAATCATCATTTCTTGTTGTTTTATCAATAGGTCGTACTCGATTTTTGGAACAAATAAAATTTGTAAAAAAATCACCGTTACCTGTTGTCTGCCGTGAATAAGCAACTGCTCCGTAGGCTAAAGGACTTGCGTCTGCAAATATATGGATTTCTACACCACCGGCATTCGCTGATAGACACCGCTGTATTGAATATTCTTTTAAAATGGACAACTCCTCATGCCAGATTTGAAATTCATTCAATAAATCGCCACTTAAACTCAGATCCCAATTAATGCGTTCTTTCCAAATCTTTTGTAATAATATTTTGATTCTTACAGTAAAAGGGCCAAGCATACCAAGAGGATCATAAATCCTTGCCATTGTTTGTAATACATTTCGTTTTGTTGCTCGTGGTGTGTTCTCCTCGATTAAATTCTTTAAGTCGACATTAATAGTGTCGCTTACTGTGCACCAATTTATACCAAGTATTTTTTGCGACAATGGTCTCTCTATCCCATCAGACTGAAAATGCTTCCTTACCTCTGAATCATTGGAATTCCATTTACGTAATTTAAAATTCGCCTTTGCCATTATTTCTGTTGCAGTTTTCATTGTAGTTATTGCCGATTCAACTGACGTTTCGCTGATGACCATATCGTCCACATAAAAAGACCTTTTTAATTTGTTGCAAATATTTCCGTATTGTGCTTCACAGTCTAATAAGTGTTTTTGAATTGTCGCTGTCAAAAGGAAAGGACTGCTTGCTACTCCAAAGGTTACTCTTGTCATCCTATATTCTATAATTGGTGGCAGTTCATCTAAATTGTTAGGTGTATCTTCAAACCAAAGGAATCTGTGGACATCTCGGTCGTTTTCTGATAAGGAAATCTGTAAGAAAGCTTTTTCAATGTCTGATGTAATAACAATTTTATTGGAACGGAAACTTAACAACATTGATAACAAGTCCGCTACCATATTTTCACCAATACTTAAAAGATCATTTAAAGACGCTGTGCCTGGTTCGCTGGATGATGCATCGAAAACTATTCGCATTTTTGTTGTCGCTTTATCTTCTCTGTACACTGGTCTATGTGGCATATAATAAACACGATTATCATTTGAAGATGGAATTTTCTCAGCAATGCCACTCTTTAATAGGTCGCGAATACCGGCATCATACTCAGTTAATTTTTTGGTATTATTCTTTAATTTCAACGTTAGACTGCGTAACCGAGCCATCGCAATTCGTTTATTATCATTTAGCTTAGTATTATTATCTCGCCACGGCAACGACACTTCATAACGATTGTTTTTCAAAATTATTTTATTAATTGTTTCTTTAATAACTTCTTTTTCGCTATCTGCTGCAAATCTTGTTATGCCAATTGACTCTAAGTCCCAGAATTTTTCTATTTTGAAATCTTCTGGAGCTTCTCGAATTTGAAAAACACAATGGGCATTATCGCTATTATTGTTAGCACCTTGTAATGTCCAACCAAAAAATGTATTAATGGCAAAAAGATTCTTTGAAATTACTTCACAGCCTTGTTTATAAAACTCCCAGTAATAATCTTGGCCAATCAATAAATTAATGCCATCGATAATTCCCACATTAGAGTTGACAGCATCGGCCAGATTATTAAATATCTTATTTAATGTTTTGTTTTTAGTGTTAGGCTCAGGCAAAACATCATCACAAATTTTTGGCACGACCGTCGCATTTACTTTGATCATTTTATTATCATATTGATTTTTTATTATTATTTCAACACGCTTAAATATGTTAGTTTTAATATGCTCTTGTTTTTCACCAAAGGGAATTATTTTAATTTTCGCTGTTCCACAATATTTTAAGTTTAACTCGCTCACCAAATGTTCACTGACGTAAGTTCTCTGGCTACCGTTATCCATTACAATTCTAGACAAAACGCTTTTGTTATTGTTTGGGTTAATGATTATACCCCTCGCTGTTTGCAGATATATGACGTTTTGGTCTGCCTCCAATGTATTCAACGCTGCTGCGCCGCTGCACTCATTTTTTGGACTGTCCTGTAACTTCTGCTGTCTTTTTTCGCTGCTTCGACCATCGTTGACGTTATTAGTTTTAGCATTACTTGTTCCTTTCTCACACATAGAAGTTATATGCCTACCTTTGCAAGAGTCACATTTAATCCAGCTAGCTTTACAAAATCTAGAGTTGTGGTTTTTTCTTGTACATCGAAAACATCTTGCTTCTCTCATCAAAATTCTTTTTTTTTCCTCAATAGATAACTGTGCTTTGCAATTTTTGGTGGCGTGATTATTTCTTTTACAAAAAATACAATTGTTGTTTGTGGTATCGTCGCTAATAAATAGACCAGTTGCTGTACCATAATTCGTTTGGACATCTCTCTTCGACGAACGCCTCTCAGACATTTCTGTTTTTTCTAGCGCTTCTACCTCTATTTTGATAAAATCTAGCAAATTCTTTAAACTTTTATCTCTATTATCTCCTTCTTCGTCACCTACTACTGTACTCGAATGAGCAGCTGTACTTGATGTTTTATGATACACTGTACGAAGCTGTGCTGGTATTGCACCTAATAAAATTGATTTTACCATGAGGTCATATTGTGAAGGTGAAACTTTTAAAGCCGTTAACGATCGAATTGTTGAGCTAACTTCATTGTAAAGACGACGAAGACCATTGACATCGCTACTGGAATGCACTTTATTTAGGCACATAAGCTTTTGTACAAACCGTTCTATAATTTTTTCTTGACTTCCATATTCCTCCAAAAGCAAGTCAATGGCTTCATCGTAACATGCTTCTGTAGGTGTAAACCCAGCTATTGATGCTGCCGCCTTACCCTCCAAAGATTCAGAAAGAAAGTTAAATTTTGCAGCCTTTGATAATTTACGATTATCATGAACTGCACTCTTAAATTGTTCCCAAAATGGAAGCCAATTTTCAAAATTTCCATCGAACTTTTTGAGTTCAAAGGATTTTAATTTAACACCACTAAATTCGCTTATGTTACTTGTATCAACGCTGATGACCCTGGTTGTATTATTTGCTTCAACGTTAGAGACTCTGGGTGTAAACTTCGTGCTAAGAACATGTTCTAATTTTGCAATAGTGCAAATTGCCTTATCATCATACTCTACGATTGCATCACACTCTTTCTGATAATCTTCAGGTTTTATCGATACACTAATAGCCTGATCAGCCTTTTGCAAGTTCATGTGAGCATTCTTTATTCGCTGAACATAGAGGTTAATATCAGCTTCCAACCTTTCAGGGCTCTCTACATCTGCATCTTGTGCCTCTTCATGGGATTTCAGGAAGTCTGCAGCGGCGTTGCACAACTTCGTCAGCTGGGTTCGCCATGTGGCTCTATACACATTATCCATTTTCGCTATTATTAACAACCGCCCGCTATTTATTTCTTTAATCGCTTTTATATAATGTTATTAAAGAAAAATCTGTTCCCGGGTTTCGGCACCATGTAAAAAATTTAATAACGTTTAAGAAAATCACTCCGATTCATGAACAGTTTCTGCGGAAGTTTATTTATTACTACTATTCAAAGGGGAAAAGTACAATTTTATAATACAAAATACTTCAAAATTAATGATAATGTATGTATAATAACTTCATTACATAGAGAGAGTGAGAGTAAGAATATTACAGCATAATTAATGTTGGTCATGGTAGACTTAAATTCATGCTACATTTTTCACAAGAATAAAAGCGAGCCTGCCAGATTTTTCTCGAAAAAAACACTAGGCGTTTTTGCTCGCCTAGAATAGATCAGTTGTCGTGTACGTTTTTAGACATGCAAGTAATTGCATACAAGTTTTGCATAGGAATTATTATCTACGAAAATGGTGGAGAAATATACGAAAATCTTGCAAGATGCATGCATCATGAAATTGAAAAGATCATTTTAAAAATATCGTCAAAGTTGTCAAAAATTGCTTATCTGTTTGCTTTATTTATTTATGTTTAAAGCAAAGTACAAATAGCATTACATTCATACGTATGTAAGAAAACAGTTGACATCAATAAATATTAATTGTTCTTTATAAAATCTTAGTTCTAAAAAAACTCCAACTGTCTTTTTAGTGAATATTTTAAGACATAGATTACTATGATATTTAAATACGCAAAAATGTGTTAAAACTAAAATCATTTTTTATTCATTTAATTCTGCTTTCTTAAATAAAACTTTAATGGCAACTCTGTTTATCTTTTTGACATTTGAATTGCTTAAGCCCCCGTTTACATTACCCCCATCACCATTACCCTCCGACACCATTAGACATTAACAAAAACTTCATATAAAAAAATATTATTTTAATACTGGTTTTTTATATGAAGTTTAACATTAAGACATGCTGATATCAAATGAAGACGGGGCTTAGAAATTAACATGTCTTAACAAAAGTCAAACTTCATATAAAAAAACACTATTTTTAATACTGGTTTTTTTAATATGAAGTTTGACTTTTGTTAAGATATGTTGATAGCAAATGAAGACGCGGCTTTAGTCATTAAAATGTCTTGACAAAAGTCAAACTTCATATAAAAAACATTATTAAAAATAATGTTTTTTTTTCATATGACGTTTGACTTTTGTTAAGACATGTTAATGTCTAATAGAACCGGGGGTAAAAATCACTTGTAGGAAAAATGTCTTACTAATTTAGCTATAATTTCGACAAATGTGAGTAAAAATCATATCAAAAAATAATTGTGGGCTAAATAAAAATAATTTTAAATATAACTAGTGGATATATCGGGTGAAAACTAGTTATATTTAAAATTATTTTTATTTAGACCACAATTATTCTTCGATACCCTTTTTATATTTATTACTCTAATATTGAGGCACATGTTGTTTTTATTGGCTGGGTCCGTATTAAAAAGGCCAAAATACTTCAAAAAGTAACGTTGCAAGTCTGTGGTTTTGTAAAACTTGTGTGTTCATTAATTAGTGCAGGAAATATTGGACCTTGGGTTAGAAAAATTGTTCTGGGATATAGGACTGTACAGGATCTCAGGAAATTTTTAAGCAATATTGATCTTTAAAAAAAAGTTTAAATATTCTGAACGACACAAAGACCTAATTTTTTGGGAATTAATACATTACAGAACTATACAAAATTTATTTAAAAAATTAATTTTTTTTAATTTTAGCAAAATATAGAGAAAGTATACTTTGGACCACCCTGTTCTCTGTGATAATATTGAAATAGGGCAGTCAAATTTTTAGCTCCCGCGGTACTCTGACATTTAATCTCAAATGAGTAATATAACTTTGCAATCGGTTAGCAAAATATGTACCACAGTGCGAGGGCCAAATTTTGACATTTTCTGACAAAATTTAAGTTAAAAACTTATTTCTAATTATTAGTTATAAGTGTAACTGAATATTTAAGACATATTAAACCTTTTTTAGCACGTTTTATCACTTCACTTTCATAATAAAATTCAAATAAAATAAAAGTGTATTTTAAACCCTCCATAACTTTTTTTCTTATCGGTCGATTTTTACAAGAATTAAAGCCAAATTCTACCTATACACGACATGTTTTTTTACATTTGACATGCCAAATTTTACACTGCAAACCATTAAAACATTGCTTCTGTAAAATACATGTGAAAGTCATCTGACAAAATTTCATTTCTAGCCCGTTCAGGCTGCCACGAAATTAAGTCATTTTGTGATTTCGGCCGAAACCAACTTAAAATTACGTAATTTCGCATATATTTTACGAACTCAATGGTAAAATGTCGTCGAAATTAACTTGAAATTGCGATAGACAACGCTGGTTTTGTAGAAAAAGCTACTTTTCTTGCAACCATGACCATATTTACAACCTTGAAAGTGCGCTTTGAGTAGAAAAAATTTAAAAGCCAAATTAAATGATGTAAATATATACATAATTATACATTAATTTTGTTGTAGTGTTGTTTTTAATATTCGTGTATATTTTAAATTATTAAAAAAGTGTTGTGCAAAAGCTTTTTGCAAAAGAAATTATACAAATATAACTAAACGTGATCAACTGTTTTCGAAATTAACTTAAATGTCAAAAAGCCCAGTATGAACACTTTACCCCCTGTCTCCATTACCCTCCGTCTCCATCAGACATTAACATGTAATGTAAGTAATGTAGACTTCTTTATATTTAGAGTAAAACAAAAAAAAAGTGGATAAGTAGTCATTAATTCTGTAGCGCAAACAAAAATAATTCAGTGCGGAACAAGTTATTTTGCGTATAAAAATTCAAATCAAAAGTTATAGATTTTTGATCAAAATCTAAGAATGCAGCGACACCTGCTGCTCGTGGTGGTGCTGCCAAAGCAACGCTGCGTAACCGCAGTCACGGCCGCTACAACCGTTACCAAATTAAACCGTTGATTTAAATTAATTAAAGTGTTGATTTAATTCATCGAGCAAGGTTTGAGAAGAAGTTGTATGTAATCTGTGATCAGTCTGTTAGGAAGCTTTTTGCTACCAAGTTAAATATATTGTTGCTCATGTACGCAAATCATTAAAATAAATATGAAAGAAAGTATATGTATGTAAATAAAAAATAATAAGGGTACAAAAAGTTTGCTGTTATGAGTTGAAATATTTAATTTGTAAAACTTTAGAATTAGGCGTCGCAGGCAACTCATTAAAACATTTTGGCGATTTTTCATAACGAAAATATAAAAATGAATTACTCTCCAAAAATGACGAAAAACACCCAAAATTTTTGGGTTACTTTTCATATAAAATATTACCCAATTTTTTATGAAGATTTCTTGGGCTATTTTTCATTTATGCTTTTGGGCGATTTTTCATAGGGTCATTTTGCATGCAGCATCGTACGACTGATAGTGAATCTTGGCCTTAAATGATACCTAAAATTTCCCGCTTACAAAAGTGAAAGGTTTTCAGTACCATTAAATCGTACTTTCACTATTTTATTTTGAAAATGAGATATTTCTACGAAAAACAAAGTTTCCTATATTTAAACCGAGGTACTAGGTGAGAAGGTGAACAAATTGTTATTAAAATTTATTCAGTAATAGTTTTTACGGGCTGGGACAGACAGTTAATGTTTTGTATTCCAAATTTATTAACAAAACAAAATTTTCAAGAAATATTTCATACGTAGAAACGGCCTCCGTACAATTTTATTACATGTATAGGTTAAGATCTTTCTAGACTTACATAAAGTAAACGATAGCACAGGTTTCTAATGAATTTTATCACGTAACTCTTGGGAGAATAACATATTCAATATAAATACTACTAACGACAATGAACTACTTTAATAACAGTATAAAACTTGTTAATATTTTTTAAACGCTTTTTCAGCCTTGAAAACAACCATAGATCTATTGGCTCAGAATGGTCATCACAATTGTAAGGGATACGTTGTTGACATTTCACATCGCGAAACAGTGTATGAGAGAGCAGCTCAAGTAGTTGAAGAAGTGGGACCTGTTGACATTTTGATCAATAACGCTGGAATTGTTTGCTGCAAACCATTTTGGGATCTTCCCGATCGCGTCATACAAAGTACATACAACATTAATATTTTATCGCACTATTGGACTGTAAAGGCGTTTCTGCCACATATGATGCAGTACAATCGTGGTCATATTGTTACCGTTGGTTCAGTCACTGGAATGTTAGGCACCTATGGCTGCTCAGATTATAGTGCAACAAAGTTTGCCTGCATTGGTTTTCACGAAAGTCTCCTGACCGATCTTAAAACCCATGGTTACGACAATATCCATATGACATTAATTTGTCCCTATTACATAAATACCGGAATGTTTTCGGGTGTTCAACCTCGTATATTTCCAATGTTGAAACCCCAATATGTGGCTGATAAAATAACAGCAGCAGTCCGAAAGAACGAAACATGGCGTGTATTACCAAATTCTATACGTACATTTACGCCTCTAAAATGGTATTTGTATTTTAAAAGGATGTCGTAAAATTTGTATTTATTTATTAATTATGATTTTGCAACTTTAGTTTATTGCCTGCAAAAATGTGCTGGGAACTGATGTCTAGGGTAATTCGTGGACCAGAATCGATGATGATGTTTCAAGGCCGAGGTCGTGTAGCTGCTGGCTAATATTTTTTTTTTTTAATTTATATAGTTTATTATAAATAACTACGTATACAACCTGATTTTTGACTTCAAATTAATATCAACGAAAAAAGAAAATTCACACATATTACATAAGTTTACGAAAGCTTTCCTAAAAGTTACAGAATATCCAAAATCGCATTTTCACCAATACTTAATTTTACTAATAAATTTCTTTTAAAAAAATGCAGTAACAAAAAAATTCTTATCTAGTATCCAAGGCACATTCATCAGGTAACCTCACTACCAAGGCATATTAAAAAGGTATACTCAGTAGTACAATAACTACAACCACATGTATTTTGTTTGTGTAAAAAATAGCTTCTTTGTCATAAACAAAATGTTAACCTCTTCAGGGACATTGGCACATATGTGTACATTTAGCTTTTGTTAAATTTTTTAAGAGGAATTAGCAAAAAGTTTTATCACAGAATTGCATTCCAATTTCTCAATATATCAATTTCGAATTCTTGCATTCTTTTTAACTATGATTAAGAAAAAAATATGCCTTATTGAGGCTATAAACTCAACTCAAAAACCAGGTATACCCTGTACAATTCTGAACCATCTAAAAAGTCAAAAACAAGATTAAAGTTATTTCAGAAATTAGACTAGATTCTATAGCACACTATCCTTTAAAAGTTGAGCATAAAAACCCCACGATGTCATGAAAAGAACTGTACGAGACAAATTCACTATGTGTGTGAAAAAATTAAAGAATCCGTATGCCCTGAGTACATGAAGTCTTTCCATTCATATATAAACTCAACGTTAAATGGCCACTTATTTCGACATTATCTTTTTTAGTAAAAGTTACTATTTTTAATTTTATCTTATATTACTGAATTGTTATAAATATAACGTAAACAACTAGTAATTTAATTAAAAATAAAATCAATATTTTTTCACTTTAAAAAATTCGTCCCTGAAGAGGTTGAAACAAACGGAAAACAAAACAAAAAATAATTTTTTTATTTCTTTTTTCAGAACAATTGAAAATTTTTTTAGAACATTAACGGCCACTTTTAGAATGTATGATTATAAATTATCATGAACATTAACCCCAGGTTAGGTTAAATTGTATTTCACAACGTATGATTAACTTTTAATTGACACCATTTAATAAAAAAGTTTCTGTTAAATTTAACCGAAGAAAATGTGCCGGTTAGTATTTTAATTGTCATATTTTGTTCAACAAAAATATTTATTTAAAAATTGATTTTAAAAAAAAATGTTCATAATTTAGTTTATTATTTTTATATAATTTTTTCCCACGTTTGTCATATTAATGGGTCCTGCTGGACTGGTGAATGTCCTTTTTATTTCTTATAGATTTTATATCTGACGAAAAAGTGGATTTTGCGGAGAAATACTATTATTGCGCTTAATAGAGACTGCTTGTAATGGGTGATTTTTTTGAGGTTAGGATTTTCATGCATTAGTATTTGACAGATCACGTGAGATTTCAGACATGGTGCCAAAGAGAAAGATGCTCAGTATGCTTTGACATTTCATCATGAATAGACTTACTAACGAGCAACGCTTGCAAATCATTGAATTTTATTACCAAAATCAGTGTTCGGTTCGAAATGTTCAAATGTGACAAATTTTGTTCAGCGATGAGGCTCATTTCTGGTTGAATGGCTACGTAAATAAGCAAAATTGCCGCATTTGGAGTGAAGAGCAACCAGAAGCCATTCAAGAACTGCCCATGCATCCCGAAAAATGCACTGTTTGGTGTGGTTTGTACGCTGGTGGAATCATTGGACCGTATTTTTTCAAAGATGCTGTTGGACGCAACGTTACGGTGAATGGCGATCGCTATCGTTCGATGCTAACAAACTTTTTGTTGCCAAAAATGGAACAACTGAACTGTGGTTTCAACAAGATGGCGCTACATGCCACACAGCTCGCGATTCTATGGCCATTTTGAGGGAAAACTTCGGAGAACAATTCATCTCAAGAAATGGACCGGTAAGTTGGCCACCAAGATCATGCGATTTGACGCCTTTAGACTATTTTTTGTGGGGCTACGTCAAGTCTAAAGTCTACAGAAATAAGCCAGCAACTATTCCAGCTTTGGAAGACAACATTTCCGAAGAAATTCGGGCTATTCCGGCCGAAATGCTCGAAAAAGTTGCCCAAAATTGGACTTTCCGAATGGACCACCTAAGACGCAGCCGCGGTCAACATTTAAATGAAATTATCTTCAAAAAGTAAATGTCATGGACCAATCTAACGTTTCAAATAAAGAACCGATGAGATTTTGCAAATTTTATGCGTTTTTTAAAAAAAAAAAAAGTTCTCAAGCTCTTAAAAAATCACTCGTTAATTATATGTACATGGGAAACTGTGACACAGGTGGCATGGCGTAAGTATCATAATCTAATCAGGGGTGTCATAGAATCCAAGTCGGTTTTACTAATTGTCGGTTTTGCAAAACAATATTGGTTTCATTTGGTGTCATGAAACCAAGTCGGTTTTGTTATTTTCGAATGCAAATAAAACCGATGTTCGAATCAGCTGTTTTGAATGTTTATGTAAATGTTTACATTTTAGTTTTATTTTTTTGTCAAATACAAACTGTGTTTATTAAAAATATTAAAAATTTGTGGTTTTATCAATATAAAATATAAAAATTTAGTGTTTAATTAATTAAATTGATGAAATAAAAGAAACTTATAAGTAAATAAATGAAATGGCCGCTGCTGTTCTTGCATTTTTACTATTAGAGGAAGAGCGTTCAGAAAAGGTAAAAAGAAAAATTTTACGTGACTATAGCAATCCCCTTGAGCTGCCGGAGACAACCTAAGTAGTCCTCTTATACTTTATATACAAACATACTTAAATCTGCTTTGCAGATTTGTAGGTAAAGACGCTTTTTGTGTGGTACTCAACACAATTAAAGAACATCTTACTCGTTCTAAGATTCCGCCTTTACTGCAACTTGCAGCTTCTTTGCGGTTTTTAGCAGAAGGGTCGTATCAAAGAGCTGTTGGTAACGACTCTAGCATATGCTTGGGTAGAAGTACAGTGTAAACTATTTTAGATGATGTGCTAAATGCCGGTCCACTACCGGTTGCTCTGGACTCTGCTTTATTTTGGGCGAGTTTTCTTTTAACATCGCTTTTCCATTCAGTCCATGTCTGCAAAGGTTTAAGCAACACAATTTTACAAGAGTAATGTTTGCTACACAGCTTTTACGTACCTTTTTAAAACCACTCACATCTTTTTGCGGTGGACCTGCGCTGTTTAGTGACTCTGTCAATTGTTGCCAAAGATCATCCACAGCCGGCTTATCCCGCTTTGTAAATCCGCGCGCTATATCTGGATATTTTTTCATAAACTATAATTATGGAGTTTTGCGTAAAGTTTTTATGCTTTCCCCTGTTGAAGAATAAAAATTTATGAAAAAATTGTCTTTTTTAAATAAATAAATTCAATTAACATACATCCGTACTTACATTTTTTTTAAATATCCAAAAAAAAAAACAGAATTAAATGAAAATGGCCGTGATCTTTTTTAATTTGTTTACAAAAATAAAAAAACCGACAACTGTTTGCTGCTTGGTTTATTTCCAATAACAAACCGATAACATTGGTTTCTGTGACACCTAAAACCGATAAAAATTCAAGTTCGAACACAAAACCGATAACATTGGATTGCATGACACCAACAAGATTTTTTTGTCGGTTTCAAATCCAATTCCAATAATATCGTTTTCTATGACACCCCTGAATATAATATATAAATAGTAACATTTGTATTCACTTTTACATTTTTCAATGTTTCATTCCTATTATGTTTCACACCCACTTCAATTTTAAATCCCCATTTTTTTAAATTCCCAAAATCGCTAATCTGTTTTAGCGATTTCGACGCATTCTTGGCTCACGTCATTTTCAGATAACCAAATTTAAGCAGCTTTCCTAACAGTTTTACCATGCCATGGAAATCGGTATCAGTCGACTATAAGCCGATACTTTTTTGTCTAGGCGCCTCCGATAACTTTACGACGTATTGGATCTCTGATGGCGAATTCTTTTTTTGTGCCAAGTGCACCATGTATTTAAAAATTGTTTATATTTTTAGAATTTGTGTTTCAAGCATAAGATAATTTTTTGGCCACTGCTGCAGGCTAAACATTTCACTAAATTTCAACAACCATGATCGAAATGCAAATTAATGGATTTTATACTTATAATCTTGATATTATATTTTGTTCTTTAGGTTGAACCCTTTGGTTATGAATTTTACTAATTAAATGTGACGCTGTTATGATCTAAATTCTACTCCTTTTGTAAATTTGTATTTTTTTGTGGAGTATTGAATTCTAACGAGTAAAACCGCTAACGGTTCAACAAAATTTGGTTTTCGCCATATTCGTTGTTTTTTTTTTGTAAATACTTACTTATCGTTTTTAACTAAAAGAAGACATATATATATATATATATATATATATATATATATATATATATATATATATATATATATATATATATATATATTAAATAAAATATATGAACATAAAACAAAAACATTAATTTAACTATTTTATTTTAAGCTTTAGGTCTTTAAATAATTTTATTTATATATTTTTTTTTTAATATTTCGCTACTCCTTTGTTTAGCATCATCAGGAAAAATTATAAAATTAACGGTAATAAAAATTAAAATTAAAAAGTAATAATTTTTTTTTGTACAAAATTAATAAATCCTTATACCCACTATTTAAAGAAGTTTCAAACCGGTGGTCAACATTAGTTGTCAATTCTGCCGCATAAACTAAAAATATAAAAAACAAACAAGTTTTTAAACGTTTTTCTATAAAAATTTAATAATTCGAAAATTATAAATGTCAGTAATAGATAAATCGTTCATAATAATTCAGTTGTCCCTATCATATTAATCATCATATTTTAATATAACAATATGTGATTTATGGAACACTTACCAAAAATTAGTGGATTATACGATGTTTCCGCTACATTTGAATTCTGCTTAGCGATTTCATAAGCTCCAATCAAAACTTCACGTCAGATTCAGTTATTTGCAACAAAAACTAAGAATAAAGAAAAAACGAATAAGACATTCAAACATTTTCAGCAATAAATTAATAATTCTAAAATGTTTATATCAGCAATTGATAAATCGTTCATTAAAAATCAGGTGTCCCTATCATATTAAATTACATACATACGTATGTATGTACATATGTATGTATATCGCAATATGTAACTTTATGAAACACTTACCAATCAATATTATAAAACCTATTTGGCTGCATTTTAATTCTTAATAGCAAAGAAATTAATTATCTATAGAAGAAAATTAAGTTTTTGGCTCATTGTGAATGTGTTTAGTTGCCATTTTAAATATCTCAGGATACTACCAATCCAGATTGATCCAAGTATTTTAACAGATAAACTCGATTATATCGTGCGTCTGCCATTGGAAGTTAAAATCCGGAAGTCTACCATGCGTTAAAAATCTTGTTAATAATAATACATATGTACAAATCTATCAAAATTGTTATTAATCTTTATTAAAATCAGAAATTTAAGCAATTGATAAATCTGCAAAAAAATTTAGATGTCCCTATCACAATTATCATCATGGATTTGGAAGACTGTGGACCAAACTCAGAAAATATTTTCTATTTATAAAAGGTTTACATAAAAAATTCATACCATTTTTTTTAATAACCCTTTTATAATTCGAACATGTTTTGTGATTAAGACCCAATAAATAAACTAGATATGTACATATGTATGTATATTTATACAATTTTTACCCATTCCAATTATATGTAAAAGACACTTTTAATTTCATGGTACCAGATAAAATCCACTGAACGAAAAGAAACTTGGTAGCAAACAGAACGCTTGGGTGACGCCACGTGTGTGGTGCAGAAGTATTTTTATCAGTAACCAGAAACAAACTTTTTTATGTTGGCAAATTTCATTCAGAGTTGCTTAAAAAGTAGTATAAAAATAGTACTAAAATTTTGCAAAAAATTTCAGTTACCAAAGCGCAATTTTTTGTTGAATTTAAGAACAGAAAAACTGAACTCAAATGCCCCCTATATAATCTAATTATGTGAATGTCACTTAAATTAATATAGATGTAAAGGTGCTTTACGGAATATAATTTTTCACAAATTAAAAAATCTTATAACTAAAACCACCCAAACTATTTGTGCTACCAATACCAAACCATAGATAATAAAAGCACAATTCAGAATTGGCATAGACCGTTTTCTGAAATATTAGCGTTCAGAAGTTATTACGTTCCAAACTTTAACAAAATAGAACTCGCTAAAATTTGGTAAAAGGTTTGTTACTTATAACAGCTAAACTGTTCGTAGTACCATATAGTGACCTATACCAGACTTTTGTCTGACAATGTAATGCAGGATTTTCTTAAAAAAAACAATCTTATTTGTAATTAATATTGTTTCTGTTTTGAACTTAAGCCTGACTTCAATAATTCATTTCTATGTTAAGAAATATTAAATTAAAAAAATTAAAGTATTCAAGACTTTTTAAGTTAATACGAAATAGTTGTACAAAGGCTTTTTGCAAAAGAAAAAAGTTATACAAATGTAAGAGGCCATCTTCACGAGCCATCAATTTGAACAAAACATAAACACGACGCACGCAGAGCAACGGAATTAATTTGTTTATGTTGTTATAGGTGGCGAAAACGTGTTTATGCCATTTTCTGTTTGAACATAATTTTCTGCTTTCCAACAATATTCTTTCAATGCTTATTGCAAGCAGATAGTAGTAGTATGGTTTAGCAACAGATGGCGCTGTTTAAGTTTTGCTAGTGAAGACGGCCTCTTATAATAATCTTATAACAATAAAAAAAGCAGAAGAATAAAAAAACTTGCACATACATAGTATGTATTTTTGCATTTATTTATTTGTAGAAGCTGATACATTTTTGTACATTAGGTTAGGTTAAGCAGGCAGCTTGATAGAGGAGGAGAATGAAATAGCTCACTTGGATCCATGGCACAATAAACAAGGTAGACTCGCGGCGAAAAACGAGTACAACTCTGTAATAAAAATACGTACATTTTGTTGTTTTATAAATCATTTTTGGCTGTCAAAATAAAAAATGTTAGTACATTTTGACACTGTAAGATGGTGACAACAAATAGTCAGCTGAGCTCTCGAGTTTACCTGTTATGAATTCGCCTTGCTTGGGTCCATTATGTTGGTCCCTTTGTGATACCTGTAGATAAGAGGAGGGATAGACAGAGAAAATAGAAAACAAAGTTAGACTGAGAAATTAGAAAAAGAAGTGAGAAATTAGAGAAAGAAGTGGGTAGAAGGTCATAGACAGGGAAGGTGCTAGCCGTGAAGGCACTATTGGACATGACATATCTTGATGAGCAACTATGTCACTTCAGTTGGAAGAGGGTTAGAAAACCAACCACAGTTCCTTAAAAAGAAGTTAATCCTGATTGGTTCCAGAGATGAAACACACGAGAGGCTTTCAAAACATCGTCGTCGCAAGTATTGTAGGCGACAGTGTTCTAATGCAGGGCAATTACAGAGCAGGTGTTCAACCGTTTCCTCCTCTTCTTCATCCTGGCAACTTCTACAGAAGTCATTATAGGGGATACCCATCCTGCTTGCATTGGCTCCAAATAAACAACGCCCAGTGACTATTGCTATTAAGTCGCGTATCTGCATTTTCTGCAGCCGAAATAGCGAGACCGTTTTCTTTTGGTCCATCGAGGGCCAGATTGTCCTTGCGATCGAGCAAGTCGACTCATTGGACCATCTGGCCTGAGCTATGTTGTGAAGGGCAAAGTTGATGCGGTGTAATCAGGCCGAGAGGGGAATGCCACAATAGATGTCTATGGCATCATCGTGCAATAGTGTTCCCTTCTTGGCTAGTTCATCGGCAGCACAGTTGCCTTGATTAGTCCCATGTCCCCTCACCCATTTAAGGGTGACTGTCGAATTATCCGCCATCTCATTTAAGGATGTCCGGTATTCAAGGACAAGATTTGATGTGCTATACACACCTATAAGGGACATGATAGCGGCTTTACTATCAGTACAAATCCAGATATCTCTGTCTGATATCCTGTGGTACTTTAGCCAGTTAGCCGCCTTTTTAATAGCAGATATTTCTGCTTGTATGACATTGCAGTCATTCGGAAGTCTGAAACATATCCTAATTTGAAACTTCTCTATATAGACTTCACCTCCCACTCTCGTTCCCCTTTTGGAACCATCTGTGTAAACTAGTAAAGTTCGAGGAGTTAGAGAGTATCCCTCCGTCAAATCAAAGTGGAATCTTCGTGTGAAGAAGGGTGACGGGGTGCAGTAGTCTAAGAGCTTAGGAATAACATTCGTTGTTCCTAGAAGATTGGCATGTCCCCATGATCTATGGTTCCATGCACCTACAATATTTAGTCTAACAGCTGTCCTTAGTGCCACATACTTGGCCAGTAGATCTACCGATAACCAGTTAAGTATTGCAAAAAGCGCCTTCGTCAGATTTTCTTTCAAACGTAGTTGTATCTAACCAATGGCAAGTATAACCGAAAAATGATTTTTTTCCACCCGACCAAAAGTCAGCTGTCACACACACAAATTCTATTTTGGCGAGGTCATTAACAAGTTTTTCAACTTGTTTGTTGTGATTTTCCAGAAACGATCTCATAATAGAACGTCTGTTTGGAATACTTCTGTTGTTAAATAATGCTTTGAAGTTCGGCTCAACAATGGAGATGCCGTCTCGTAAATAAAATTTAAAATATTCATGCTAAAAGAACTTTTTCGTCCTCTTTGGTGTCTTATTTCTTCTTTCTTTGATTTCAAAGTTTCGAACTTTTGTGGATGCTCGTTTTTTAAGTACTTAATGAAGTTGGAGCTCACACGCAAAGATCCTTTCACCTCTTTTCCACTCATTTTCCTTTGATGTACAGGTTTGTTCACCTACATTTCACGAAACCATAAATTGCATTAATCTTATAAATTTATTACAGTGTTGTCAAAATGGGTGAATATTCCCATGATTCAGGGTATTACTTTTCATTAGAGGGAGAATTAAGGGAAGGAAACTTCTTAGGGGATAACTAAGGGACAAAAAGTTGATTTAGGGAATTTTCCATAGGAGTTTTAATGAGCTGAAATAATTTTCTTGTGCGATGACCGATATATAGGAACAGCTATTTTGCAAAAATCTTAATAATTATTTAACTTACCGTTTCAACAATTTTAAAAAAATCGTCACTTAAAAGAATTTTATTTACACCAACTAATTCTTCATTGAGTAACAGCTCCTTTGCACTACTCGAAGTTGAACCGGAATTATTTTTTTTAATATCACCATCGTTTAAAGAAATACCCAAATTATCACTGGCATATTCCAATTCTGTGTTGTAACAATCACTATCTGATAAATCATTCATTTTTTTGAAAATAATTTTATATTTAAGCAAATATTTAAAAACGCAAATCCTTTCGATTTCGTACTTGGACTAATTATTAATTTGATTTGCAAACACCTGAAATTATTTGTAAGTAAATCTCAGCAATTTGTTAGTTCAGTGTTTTATTCACTCAGAAAAATGTAAAGATATACATTGATTGACCAGCGTCATTTCTTGAGTGTATCAAAAAAATATTGGCACTCTTAATAATCACCCAGTTGGCCAAGACATTTAAGGCGTTTATAGAATTTGTTTTTTATATCTTCAATTTTTATTTTTCTGTTTATTACAAATGGCAATAAAATCAACAATGCCGTAAATCAATTGTGCATAAAATAACAGATTTAAATAAACTTTAAAGCGGAAAAAATTATGAATATATACATATATTGAATTTTTTACCTTTATACCGTTTGGTCTTTGTTTTGATTTTTTTATATTTCTTATTGTTATTTACGATAATTGTGCTTCGTTATTTTAAAGTAAATGTGAGAAAAGTTTGTAAATTTTATTGTACTTAAATGATTAAAAAAAAAAATTAATATACCGTTTGGTCAACTGGGAAGTGACTATGAATTGAAATTGTAAAAATATGGTTGTATGCCGCATTCCATTGATAAAAAATTTATTTTTATATATTTTTTTTTCATTACAATTCGTTCAATTCATTACAATCAGTATTCAGATTAGTGATGTTACAAATTTCATGTGCGATAATATTAGTTTTTTCGAAAATATAATTTATATATTAATTTTTTTGATATTCGTAACATAGCTAAAATGAATTTTTTCAGAAATCAAATAACATTTTTATTTACATGTAAAATTTTACCGATTACTGCAATTTTTTCATTAACCAGAAAATTTTTTTTCAGTAACCAGTAAAACTTTACTGGTTACTGCCCTACATGGTTACTGCTATTCATAATGCATTAAAAATATACTGCAGAATGCCCAAGTATGATTTACTCTACAGATGCTCAAAACAAAAACTTGGCGCATAAAAAGCGTTGCATGTAACTTGAAGTTTGAAAAGTATAGAACGCGTATAAAGTATGAAAAGCATATAAAGCGCGTACGCGTAGAACGCGTGGTATGGACTTTCAGCGTTAAGATTATTCGTCTAGCTTATTATCTAATTTATTATCTACGTTTAGGTTTTAAAAGAAGGAAAGACACAGATATATTATAAATATTATATAAAACCTGCTTATATATAAAAATAAGAACCGTTATTATGGAATATATAAATCAATTGAAAAGAGTATTAAATACAGTTAACAACAGTGATCTAATAAATAAATAAAGTGGTATACCATAAACATAATACAGTAGGCTACAAATATACTACAACAATTTAAAACTATTTAAAAAATCATTTTAATTAAGCAAATTATCGGTGTTAATATTTCCAGAACTGTTCTAGCAACAATTATTGATCTTCGTTGTGGCATCTCAAAAAAAAAAAAAAAAAGAATTTTTTTAAAAATATTTTTTTTATTAATTTTTATTATAGCGGTCATAGAAAACACATTTCTAAAAATTTCAAGAGTTACCTTTTGTCATATATAATACCTAATATTGGACAAATTATCATATGATGGCAACCCCGTTTCTTTACTGTAAATAGTCTGATAAATAAATACCCACTTGTCGTTTGAATATTACAAATATCACATGTGTTTTATTAGTGGCGAAGAGGATTAAAAAAAAAGTAAAATATGGCTTCTGGGGTGCAATTTCTCTTTGAAGCATTCGATCCACAGATCACAACATGGAAGCGATGGGTGCAAAGATTGGAGACAGCCATTAAAATTGTCGGCGGTGAGGATGTGGATAAGCAAAAATATTTGTTACACTACATGGGCTCGAAGGTGTACAACACATTGTGCGATAAAGTGCTACCAAAAACACCGGAAGATATGACGTATAAGGGGATTACTTCGGTCCTGGAGCAGCATTTTCATCCTACACCCAACGAAATTTTGGAAATTTATCGTTTTCATTTGCGTAAACAAGAGGAAGAGGAGTCTTGTTCAGAATACATAGTGGTGCTGAAACGCATGGCAGCAACCTGCAGTTTTGACACATACATGGAAAAGGCGTTGCGAAACCAATTTGTGTTTGGACTAAAAAACCAACTGATTCAAAGCAGGTTACTGGAAAAGGCAGATTTGACATTGGAGTCCGCCATAAATCGGGCTGAAGCTGCAGAAATGGCAGAAAAAGGTGGTGTTGAACTAAACACCAATACATATAATGCGATAAACGTAGTAAAGACTTTTAAAAAGAGGCCTGAGGCAGCTAATAAAGCAAAATAATGGTGACATGGAGGATTCACATTGCAATGTGGAATTAATAAATAATATTCGCGAAAGGTATGTCGGTTCCAAAATATTCCATACATTATTAGTAAATAATCGTTGGTTAAAATTTGAAATAGATACAGGGGCTGCTGTGACGGTTGTTGGTAAGGAAAATGCAGAAAAAATTTTGGGCAAAATAAAATTATACAATACAAACACAAAACTATACAGTTATTGTAATCAGCAAGTGGATTGTCTCGGTTATGCGTGGGTTAAACACTTAAACTACACATCGTACAGGTAAATCGTTCAGCATTATTGGGTAGAGATTGGTTGAGAAGCATAAAATTAAACTGGGTAGAAATTATTCAGCAACAACTGTCACTGAACAAAATCGAAAAAGTGGTGACGAATACTGAAGTAAACAAAAATGTTGAGCACATAATTAATAAATATTCCGTGCTGTTTAATGACACAATGGGAAAAATAAACGGGTACCAGGCGCGGTTACATGTTCAGCAACAAGCAGTCCCGCATTTCGTAAAAGCACGTAAAGTCCCGTTTGCCTTAATTGAGGCTTTGGAAAAGGAGCTACAAGTTGATGAAGGTATTTTAGTGAAAGTCGATCACAGTGATTGGGCAACATCGATAGTAGCGATGAAAAAGAAAAATAACTCGGTCCGCATATGCGGAGATTACAAAGTCACTCTCAATCCCGTATTAAATGTTGACGAACATCCATTGCCAACAATCGACGAATTATTTGTGGCAATGGCAGGCGATAAAAAATACACGAAAATTGATTTGTCACGTGCGTATCTTCAACTGGAGATACACCCTGAGGATAGGAAATATCTAACACTAAACACACATAAGGGTTTGTACCAGCCAACCCGATTGATGTTCGGTGTAGCTAGTGCCCCCGCCATATGGCAGCGATTTATGGAGCAGCTGCTCGCAAATATCCCGGGAGTGACAGTTTTCTTGGATGATATAAAAATTACAGCACCGAGTGACGAAGAACACTTACAAAGAATAGATGAAGTTTTCAAAAGGCTAAGTAAACACAATATGCGCGTCAATAGAGCCAAATCTGTTTTTATGAAACCATCAATTGAATATTGTGGATTTGTAATAGATAAAGAAGGTGTACATAAAATGTAATCAAAAGTAAAGGCGATACAAGACCTAAAAGCCCCAAATAACAAAGATGACGTCCAAGCCCTAGTAGGGTTAATAAGTTATTACGGCAGGTTCTTTAAAAACCTAAGCACTGTGTTGCACCCAATTAATCGACTTTTGCAAAAGAATGTAGCATTTGTATGGGGGCCTGAGTGTGAAAAATTGTTATAGGAAGTTAAGAAACAAATGCAGTCGGATGTGGTGCTGACACACTTTGACCCTAGGTTGCCCCTAGTGTTGGCTGTAGACGCCAGTCCTTACGGAGTCGGTGCCGTACTCAGCCACCAATTCGAAGATGGAACGGAAAAACTCATACAGTTTGCTTCACAAACGATTTCTAAGGTGCAACAAAAATATAGTCAAATTGACAAGGAAGCGCTGGCGATTGTAGTTGGAGTCCGAAGGTTCTACCAGTATTTATTTGGAAGAAAATTTGTACTTGTCACGGACAACAAACCAGTCACACAGATATTTTCACCTAAAAAGGGTTTACCACTGTTATCAACCTCACGTATGCAACATTATGCGATCTTTTTACAATCGTTTGACTTTGAAATAAGGGTACAAACATCAAAAGATAATGAAAATGCGGACGCAATGTCACGTTTAATGGAGCGCAGTACAAAACAGCGGCTGGAGGAAAATGAAATTACCCAAGTGGATATTAACGCCATCGAAGTCAACATGATTACTACCTTGCCTGTATCAGTAGAAGAATTAAGCGCACTAACAGAATCTGACGAAGAAACCAAAATATTGCGGCATAGTTTAAAGGTTGGGCGAGAATGTGATCGAAAATACCGGTTGAATATTTCACAGACAGAGTTTGGGTTGCAGCAGGGATGCCTACTACGTGGGATTCGTGTTTATATTCCTAGAGACCTTAGGCAACGAGTTTTGGCGGAACTACATTCCGCGCATTTTGGAATAACTAAAATGAAAACGCTAGCCAGAGCTTACTGCTGGTGGCCTTCGCTTGATCGTGATATTGAAAATTTAGTATTAAACTGTTTGAATTGCCAATCAGTTCGGCCATCAGCCCCAAAAGTTATGCCGACACGTGTGGAACCCTCCAACTAGAGTTTTTGAAAGAGTGACTTTTCGGGGCCTTACAAGGGTGAATACCTTTTTGTTTTGGTTGATGCCTTTAGCAAATGGCCTGAAGTTCATATAATACCGAATATTACCGCAAAATCTACTATACAAATCTGTCGTGATATATTTGCAACGTTTGGATTGCCAAACGTAATAGTCACGGACCACGGTACGCAATTTACTTCTGAAGAATTTCAGTCTTTTCTACAAAGTAATGGAATATTACACAAAATGGGTGCGCCATACCATCCGGCGACAAATGGCCAGGCAGAAAGATTCGTGCAAACGATTAAAAACAAGTTAAACACAGTAAACTGTATGCCTTCAGAAATTAAAAAAGATATTGCAAATATTTTATTGGCCTACCTCCGAGCAATACACCCGTTCACAGATAAATCGCCCTTACACCTTATGTTCGGTCGACAAATTCGCACAAAGTTAGACCTAATGCTACCCACTGATAATATTCTTTTTACATGCACCTAGGAAAACCAAAGAACATTTTTCGTTGGAGATAGAGTTGCTGCTCGAGATTATATGTCCAAAGAAAAGTGGAAATTTGGCAGCGTCGTTAACAAATTGGGAAAACTGCACTACGAAATTAAATTGGAATTGATGGAAGAGTCTGGAAACGTCATGTGAATCAATTGCGGCGAATTGGACAAAACCTAAAAACAAATATTTCTTGCTCACCAATCGTACAAGCTAGTGATACGGGAAGCCCTGTATTAGATCCGCCCACAAGTTCCATGTAAAACTTTATCGTCAAACCAACAACCATAACAGAAACCCCTGTTGTCGAAACACCAACCAACATGATGGAAAGTTCGTCTCAAGATCTCCTTCAACCACCAACATACTTCCAGGACCAACGAGTAGTAGCGCGGCCCCTAATCATGAAGAGTTACAGCAAGAGGCTTCATCATCAAGACCTGTTCGATGTAGAAAAGATCCCACGTGGTTGAATGATTACATTAGACATTAATCTATTTTTATTGCCTGGGAAGAGCTGTCATATATAATACCTAATATTGGACAAATTATCATATGATGGCAACCCCGTTTCTTTACTGTAAATAGTCTGATAAATAAATACTCACTTGTCGTTTGAATATTACAAATATCACATGTGTTTTATTACCTTTTATGGTTCAAAAGTATCGCAATATATGTACATAAAAATAACGTTACTATCAACACATCCTTTGAATTTTAGTAACTGTTGTATATTTGTATAAATATCAAAGGGTCTACCTATTGCGGTTCAAAAAATAAGGCCATATACGTACAAAACATTTCATTGTCGGAACACCCTTTAGCTTTTATTAGTTATTATAGTGGCCGTAGTAGTATACCTTCTGTAAAAATTTCAAGAGTCTACCCATTATGGTTACAAAAATAGGCATACTAATTATGTCACTGTCGGAACACTCTTTAATTTTAAGGTTTCTTTTTAATTTTAATTACTCTGTAAATTTCAAACGATTCAAGAAATAAAGGCATATACGCAAATAACACATCACTTCCGAAACTCCCTATAAGTTTTAGTATTTGTTATAGCGGTCATGTGTAAAAATTTCAAGAGTCTAGCTTTTACAGTTCCAGAGATAGAAGGCGCTGTGAACATACATATGTAAGTAAGTACAAACATACATATTTAATTATGTTTATTGACTCTCATAACTTTTCGTATTTTTAACTTCACTCATTTAAAAATAGAAAAAAACTGTATGTATACTTACTCCTTCTTTTTTGTTTCCAAAAACAATAAGACCGAAATTAGACGGTGCCATTTTTTCATGTCTCTTTTGAAATTGCAGAGAATTTCATCGCAGACTTTTACGGTGAAATTTTTCATGCAATCGGCTTGTATGTGCTTTTGACATTTCCTTTTATTTTTATATTCGTTATTTTCATTGTTTGTGCGTTATTTCAAATAAGCATATTTGCTGAATTCTTCTTCTTCATCTGGATTGTTGCTCATACAGAGCAACAATGTTGGTGCCAAATGGTAAAAAGCTGCCGTAAACACTAGGTTCTTATTTGCAGCTTTTGGTCATGTCCAGAAACGACGGTTAGGTTGTAAACAATGTTTTAATTAGCTTAGTTTTTCTGTATGTAGTTATTATTTATTTGTTTGTTGCAAATCCTTCTGTTTTTATTCCTTTCGTCAAATGTGAGTAAAATTTATTTGTTAATTTTTCATGTGGTTTCTTGATTTCGAACAATTTAGGTTATACACGATAACCCAAGCGATTACACGTGGCTGATTGATGCAAACACAAATTAACTGTACCACGGTACAGCTAACCGTGGAAGCCAATCAGCCAGTGCGAGAGGGAGACGCAAACCACTTGAAGATCGAGCAACAAGGACGGCCTGATTGACCTTAAACGATAATGACAATGACGCGCGAACGTGTTCCCCAATCCAAAGCTACTTTACGACCTATTTGCTGAATTAAAAGAAGATAAAAATGAGTCAAACAAAAGACAAAAATTTAAAAGAAATTATTGAAACCACAAATCTGGCAATTGAAAATTCAGATTTTGGTAACGAGAATGATGTTAAAATAGTTTTGAATTTACTAGAATTATGCAAAACAGTGGCGAATATGCCAAGTAAAAGAAGGCGAACAGAGTGGGTAAGGCCATGGAGGCAAAAAAGATGGATAAATGGATCTTTTTCTTTTATTATGAAAGAGCTAACGAATGATGTATCTTTTTTTTCATACATCCGTATGGATGAGGAAACATTTAAATTAATATGCGTTATTGAAAAAGATATATCGAAAAAAAAAACACCATAATGAGGCAAAGTATACCCGCTGATGAAAAACTTGCAGCCACTTTACGATTCCTTGCCACTGGTGAAACGTACAAAAGTACTAGTTTTCAAACTAGGTTGTCAGATTCGTTTCTTTATTATACAGATCCAGAAGTCTGTACAGCAATTTGGAACAATTTTAAAGACGAATATTTAAAGGCATGTATATAAATTTTAATTTTTAATAAAGCAGAGAAAATTCTGGTAACAGTACTCTGCTTTGACATATATGTACATATGTATGCATATATGTATGTACATATATAAAATAAACTTAATAATGTATTATATGTGAACGTTTCTGTTTCATACAACAAAATATGAATGGGAGTTAATTGCAGATCAGTTTGCATTAAAGTGGCAGTTTCCTCTTTGCTTAGGAGCATTAGATGGTAAAAATATAGAGTTCCAACCTAAGAGAAGTGATAGTTCCTTTTACTACAACTATAAAGGAACGAATACTATTGTCTTGCTGGGTCTTGTTGATGCAGAGTGCCGTTTTATTTATATCAACGTTGGATGTAATGGACGCTGCCACGATGCTGGAATATTACTTCAAAGTGATTTAAAAAGGGCGATGGTCATCACCATCGTCCAAAACTTCAATTTCCTGCATATAAAGTAATTGGACACGGGAGGAAATTCCCTTATGTTATCGTCGCCGATGATGCATTACCACTGCAAAAGCACATAGTGAAGCCATACTCCTATAGAAGAAATGTGAGAACGAAAAATTTTTAACATTTGGATTTCACGCGCAAGACATGTCGTTGAGCATGCTTTTGGGATACTATCCAACAGATTCCGAGTTTTTCAACACAGAATGAATATGGCTGTTGAAAATGTTGAATTAATAACAAAGACATGCTGTGTTTTGCATAACCTACTAAGCTAAAAAAGCCCTGCTTATTCGTCAGGACCGACGACAGTGAATTTCAGTGGGATGCGAAGTATTGTCTGCTACCACCATCATGGATGGCAGAGCACGTTAGGAAAGGTTCGAAAAATATTTCAACAATGAAAGGAGCAGGTGATTGGCAAGACAGCCAACTGTAAACACCAATATATATATAATATATATATATATATATATATATATATATATATATATATATATATACATACATATATATACATATATATATACATATATATATATATATATATTTGGTAATTTACGTTATTTAACCAATAAAAAAGGAATCGATTAGGATTTGGAATATTTATTAAGACAAACTTAAATTTATTTAAATACAAACTATAGTTGAGATAAACGATCTTAAACGCGTTGTGTTGTAAAAAGGAATGGGAAGAATTCAGCTTTTTTGCTCGTGTTCTAGTGCTAAACAAAAAACATTTTTAGCACCCGGGTAGTTGGTGCGTTGAGTAGCCGGTATCACGACGGTGATGCCACAGCATTCCCCCCGCCAGAGGGAGGTCATCTGAACCTCAAAGGAACCGTAACACGGCGACCACTTGAAGTAGTTCTAGCTTGTGTTATTTCAGGTGAAAAGTTGAAAGCTGCGCTGGAGTTGAGATCGTTGTTGCTAGGAACTTTTTTTACTTAAGCTATCAGGTAAAATTTCTTGTTTCTCACTGCTGTCCTGGCAAGCGCTGGGTACATCTGGAGCACGTGAGCAATCGATGAGATCATTGGTTTCGGTAAAAGCCGGTTTTAAACGGTCCGATACTGATGTTGTTTGGTCGACCTCGTATCAAAATTGTAAAATATTTGTCGAAGCGTTTTAAAATTTGGTATGGACCGTCGTAGGGATGTGTAAGCGAAGGCCGTATCGAGTCGTTGCGGACGAAGACGTGCGATGAATTTTTTAGATCTTTTGAAATTAATGTACGAGGCATAGCATGGTGGGCTGTATCGGTTGGCTTAAGCTTCTGCATTACTGATCGAAAATCGGTGATAAACTCGCTAGCAGATCGGAGATCTTGGCTTGGTGAAAAAATTCCCCAGGAATCGTTAAAGTGGAGCCGTAAACCAACTCAGCTGGCGATGCTTTTAAATCTGGCTTGAAAACAACCCGTAGTCCAAGCCAAAATAGTTGGCAGATGGTGCACCCATCGTGCCTGCATTATGACATAAAATGGCTGCCTTAAATGTGCGGTGCCACCTCTCAATGATGCCGTTGGACTGCGGATGGTACGGTGTAGTACGAAGATGTGTTGCACCAATTGTATTTACCAATTCGGTGAAAACTGCAGATTCAAATGGCGGCCACGATCCGAAGTTATCCGAGCTGGGACACCAAACCTCGAAATCCACTGAGCCAGGAGAGCTTTAACGACTGCATCAACTGACATGTCAGGAATCGGAACTGCTCCGGCCAACGAGTGAAACGATCAATAATTGTTAGGCAATATCGTTGTCCTTCACATAACGGGAACGGACCAACGATGTCTATGTTAATATGAGCGAAGCGTTCTTTCGTCGGCTCATATTTGGCGGGAGCTGACCGAGTGTGTTGCTGAACTTTCGATCGCTGGCATTGTAAGCAATTTCGTACGAAAACAGCAGCATCTTTCCGAATCCCAGGCCAACAAAATCGGCTGGTGACGAGTTTGGTTGTGGCCCGAACACCTGGATGAGACAAATCGTGGATTTTTGTTAAAATTTGTTGACGGAACTCCTTCGGGATGCAAGGGCGAACTCGAGATGTTATTGTGTCACAGATAAGCTCATCGTTGCAACCTGGGATTGGAAAATATTTCAATTTCAGAGAATTTGATATAATACCTTCGTTTTTTTAATCATCTTTTGAAGCTCTTCGTCCATTAGTTGAGCCGCTGCAATACGGGAGTAATCTACGACTTGAAATATATATACATAAATATATATATATATATATTATATATATATATATATATATATATTATATATATATATATATATATATATATATATATATATATATATATTTTTTTTTTTTTATTTATATGCTCGTCCTAAATGAGTGTTAAGATATATGTACATAATTTAAATTCATATTTAAAAGTAATGTGAAAGTTATCACATTATTTGCATTTAATAACACTACATTAAGAAGAAATAAATATATACATACTAGGCAGTTAATAAATAAATATATCACATTAAAAATAAATAATACGTCGTCATCGTACAGTATTCCTATAAGTGATTGATGTAAAATATGTGTTGATCTTTTATTTGTTGTAGGTGTAGGGGTCGTTGTTACAATCTAATTCGTTTGCCTAATTTGTTTATTGTGATCTGTAGGTGTTGAATCAATGATTTTCTGCTTTGAACTGGAATTGTATTCTTTCTCTATTATTTGTTTGGGTTGCCGTTGAAACTTTACGATGAGCCTTATCCCGACAATACAGACTCCCTCAAAATGTTTTGAATTTTCCAAGCTGTTTCTCTTTTTAATTCATTATCCTTAATATTATTTATTTCAAAATCCACTAGTTTAGACAACCACGCATATTCATTCTTTTCATTAATTCGTTTTGTAACTAATCGTTTCAGCCCGTCTATTTGTTCACTTATGTTATTTTGTAGTTTCTGTTCAAAAAGGTAAACAAAAATAAAAAGTTTTATTATTTTGTAAGTTTTTATAAAAATACGCAGATTTTGGTCATAAACAACGTCAAAAGGAGAAGTGAAGCCTACTCGTATATTGCAGTTTTAAATTTGGTTTTAAAATAAGATTAACGTTATTTGTCCTACCCTTTTATGAGAAGATCCGCTGAACGTCGGTTCCTCTTCCAAGGTTTGTGGTGGAGAATCATCTAATGAACTCTCCGTTGTAGCTTTTTCTCTGTTTTCATTAGTGATCTAAAAACATAAAATTTTAATTTATAATTCTGAATATAATAATGTGATATAATTACTTCAAAAATGTTAGAAGATGACGGTCGTGAATTAATGTGTGCTTTCAAAAATTCCATTTGGGAATAGCACCACAATTTGGGTACATATACATCATCGCGACCAACGCCACTTCTCTTACTTCCTTGCACTTCACGAGTTTCTTTAATATATTGAGATCGAAAGCCATGTATTTTTATTTTAATTGCTTCCATAGTAACTTTATTTTCTTC
Source organism: Phasia obesa (assembly GCA_949628195.1). Classification (NCBI taxonomy): domain Eukaryota; kingdom Metazoa; phylum Arthropoda; class Insecta; order Diptera; family Tachinidae; genus Phasia; species Phasia obesa. The sequence continues at coordinate 79,403,738 of OX451216.1, forward strand.
TTTTAAACGTTCATATATGTATTTGGAACAACGAATTTGAACGTTTAACCCGCTCGTGATATTCGCGGTGTTTTACATTGTACAAATTTTAATACTGCTCATATTGCATCAGCAGAAGCTCCACAAGATCTTTACTCCACATTTTTCTTTACTCTGAATATTTATTATTTGTGTATTCGTAATTAATAGTTTGTTTTGATTATATTTATTTTATTTTAAATTACAAATTTTCACTCACAAAATTTATGTACACTTGTATTTTTTCAAAATGACAATTACCAACGAACGAAAAGTACACAAAATAAAACCGTAAAAGAAGCATTCTACAAAAAACAACTCTGAATTAACGAAAACTAAACATAGAAAATGTCAAAAAAAACCCTCAAAATTCAAGTCATGCCATTTTGTTTACCCCGCTTGCTTCTCTACACCTCTTGCCTACAAACAATAATTGCATGCAACCAGTTTCATGAAAAATGTGATGGTGTAAGTTGGCTCTAAGGAACATAAAATTTCATACAAACATGCACATTTGGTTTTGCTTGAATCTAGCACATACATGTGTGTTTTTAGCATGTATAGTAGGAGCAGTGTTACCGCCGAGAATTTTGAAAAAGTAGCGCAAAAAGTCGTTTTATCAAAATAAAGTCGCACAAAATAATCGTTTTTCCAAAAAAAGTCGCACGCTTTTTTAACGTTTTTTTTTTATTTAAACAAAACAATAAGTAATTAACAATTCAAGCACAACAAAAAACTAAACATCAATTCATTGAAAAAGGTTGATTAAATCAGCTTTTTATATAATATTGTGTGTAAAGACATACACTTTTATATCGTTGGTACGTATACTGCGTTAACAGACCAACTCCATTTTGATAATTTAGAGATAAGTTAAATTAAAAAAAAATTAACTAATAAATCAGAATTTGAATTTTTCTTAGCTATTTGTTCTTAATTCACTAGAGACTAATTAATACAATGATATTGTTATTTATTTATTTTTTTATAAAGACCATCGTCAGTTTACGCAGTTTATATTAATTGACATTTTATTCTTGAAAATGGTGTTTATATACACATTTATATAAGTATGTATCAACTCAACATATTATTTTTTTGAAACTTTGTTTCTGTAGTCTTGTACAAGTTCATTACTTGGAGTGCAGACTTCTATTTCGGTATCTAACAAGTTTAGAGCTGATAGCATTGAACTACAAGTTGCTACTTTTAACCCGTTAGTTACTTTATTTTTCATTAAACCAAGTTTAGAAAAAATTCTTTCCGCACATGCGCTGTGCGCGGCCAATTAAAGAATTTTTTAAACTACCTACTGTATGCCAAAACTCTTAGCATCAATAATTTCAAAAATGTGCTCGTATGATTTATCCTTAGCTTTACTTTCCAATAATTTGTATTCGCTAATAAAGGTCTCACTTATGACATAATTAAATTCCAATATGAGATCAATATAGTTAATATCTTCGATAGAGGTAAAAAATTTTGGTTGTAAAAAGATTAAAATACTCAGTTTCTTATCATTAATGTTTATCCTTAACAATACTTCGTCACAAAGTTTTTGGTAAAATATTTTGTTTAATCGCAATGCAATCAATATTAAGTATATTTTCAGCATATACTGCAGTTTCTGCTTCATGGCCTATATAAATATTTATAACATTTTTGATGTTTAGTGTGTCTCTTATATTTTCTAGCTTTGTGACCAATATATATTCATTTTTACAAATTTTGGAGTAAAATCTCCTTTGTATATGATATAAGGTATATAATTTGAGATGGCTCACTCTGAAAGCATTTGTTAAATTTATTCATAATACCTAAAATGTACACTAAAAATAAATGCGATTGGTAGACGACAACTTATCCTGAATTGCACGTATTTTGTCCAATATTTTTGCACTCTTTTCACAGAGTGGCAAACACAGCCAAGATGAAACAAGTGGGGGACTTTCTTTTTTAATAAACTGGACACTCCAACATTTCTTTCAACCATAGTGGACGCGTTGTCTGTCGCTGTTTTTTTTTTTTTGTTCTTTAAAAAAGGGGGAAAAAGTCGCACAACGGTAGGAAGAGTGGCATAATTATATGTGTGTGAAAAAGTCGCACATTAAGTCGCAGTCCACCAAAAACGTTGCAAATTGCGACTTTAGTCGCACAACGGTAACACTGAGTAGGAGCAATTTAAAGTGCCGTTTATTCCTTAACTATTGAACCGATTTCAATAAAACATAGACGGTGCACTAAAGCTCGACAATATCTACTAACCCGTGAAAGAATAACAAAATCGCTTGACAAAAAGAGGAGATAAAGGTACCCAAAGTTTTGCCTTTGCCTATTTATATATAGAAGATTCCGAACCAACAAACCGCATTTATAGAAGGAACAAAACTCTTGCTCTCTCATTATACCTACGTGCCCTTTTCTGATATGCTTTATCTTTTCTATAACTATTACTAGTCTATCAGTTCTGTCTAAATTGACTATATTATAATCAGTCAATGACTGCAACTTCCTTGCCAATTTATAGTCTGAACCATTTCAAAAAATATGAGAACCAAATAGTATAAAGAAAGGTGTAAATCCAGTGGCTGCATGAACTGATGTACGTAGAGCACACTATTTTTGGCAAATATAAATCCCAATCCCTCTGGTTATTTTCTAAATACGACCGAATGGCTCTAAATACCGATTGATTTACCCGCTCAGCAGCATCGGATTGCGGTGAATAAAATACTGTTTTCATGTGTATTGTATTATATGCACTAATCATTTCTATAAATCAATTTGAAGTAAATTGTTGACCATTGTCACTATGCAATATTTCTGGTACTCCAAACTTTTGAAACACCTCCTGTACTAAAAATTGAACTACGTTTTTAGTTGTAGCTTCTCCCATAGCCTTCAAAAACACAAACTTGTCTGTCTGCACCTCACAACCTATACCTGGCATTGTATGCTGGTTTACCGACTTACTTTCCTTACATATTTGACACCTGCTAATGTATTGCCATTCTAGGCCAATAATATAATCTTTTCAGGCGTTCTAGCGTTTTCCTAATTCCACCATGAGCAGTTGTTGGCGTATCAAGGGCCTTTTCTATTAGTACCTGTGTTATCTCTTGTGGAATCCACAACCTCTCAAAAGTGATTTTTTCTTTTAAATCTTCCCGTTTTCCACTCGCAAATCAGGTAATTTTTTCTGGTTTTCTTGTATGTTCTTAATCAATTGTAAATACTCATCAGATTTAAAAGCAGTGGTTTCAAAATCGAAAAAGTTTTCATGAATTATGCTAACTTCTACAACGGACATCCATGACAGCATAACAGCCACTACGTTTTCTGATCCTTATATATGCCTGCAGTTGTAATGACCATCTTGCCAATCGTCTGCTCAGGTCTTTTAGTGACATTAGCCACTTAAGGCATGGTCTGTCATGACCGTAAACTTCATCTTTGATTGACTTAAATTTGGAGTTTTCTAACACGTCGTGTGTTAAAAATCGGTGGAGGGAATGTGCCATACATTCATGCCGTTCAATATTTGCTAATCGCAAAGCTGAAATAATGTTGCTGCCACCATCGCTTACAGCATACATTTTGTTTTTGTCAAAATTAAACGATTTAAGGGTTGAAACTATGTTTTCAGCTATATTTTGTCCAGTATGAGGGTGAGGAAAATATTCGGTCTTCAGTGAAGCTGATATTAGTTTAAACTTTTGGCAAAAGTGAACTTTAATATTAACATAAGACAAACGCTTATAGTTGTCCGTCCAAAGATCAAGCACAAGTGCCATATTTTTTGGGGCTAGACTTATTGTTTCCTTAACTATTTTTTCATACAAAACGAAAACGTCATGCAACGCTGACGTTGCATAAAAATGCAATTTATTTCTTTCAATGATTAATTAATAGAAATTATCAAAGTTCTATCAATTAATAATTTAATATTATAGTTCTTTTTCGTAATAATTTTTTAATGTTAAGACAAAATTTAATTAAAAACTGAATGTATTTCCTTTTAAAAACAATTTTTGGCAATCTTGCTGATAGAAGCAAACGATTTCTTTAGTTAGAAAAGTGTGCAAACACCAGTTAAACGTTTTTTTTTTCTTCTATCATAAACTGATGAAACCCAAAACACGAACTCACTACCACTGGTAACCGTACAGATACAATTTTATTGTTTTAAAAATATACTCATTATTTGAAAAAAAATTGCTTTTAAGAAATATGTAAATTTAAGAATCGCAAAATGAAGGGAACACCAACAAACATTTATGAAATGAAGGGAATTGATATATCCATCTAATAACATTTATATTTATATGAATGTGCTACGGATAGTATAGTTTTTGGATTCGGATTATAATTGTTTTGGTTTTCGCTTACTGCCGTTTTCATTTCCTCCTTCAGCTCACAATCTCAATTATAGTGCTATTGGCTAAACTATAGTTTAGTTGATTGCATACCTACGACATGGTGTTTTAATAAATTTATGTATTAAGTATTAAAGTAATTAAAATAACTACTCGCTTATAATCACATAGACATTGGTTGGATAAGAAGGCTTCAGATGCTCAGGCTGCAGCCGATACGCAGCGGACTCGAGATCTATACAAAATCGCCAAAGAAATATCTGGAAATAAGCGGTCCAATTCGTACCCACTAAAAGACCCAGCAGATGGAATAGCATAATCTGCAGACCGACAGTATTTTTCGTTGCTAATGCGAAAATCATACCACCTTCAGAGAAATAAGAATAGCATGTCCCGACGACAATCATAACAACAATAAAAGCGTTAAAAAGTGGTACCTCAGGACTTCATCAGTTCTGAGCTACTCAAGGCTAACCCCTTTGTCAGCGCAAAGCAAATACAGCCCATCATTGAAGACTTCTGGAACTCAAACTCACTACGCACTGAACTCAATATAGGAATATCATAAAACTACCAAGAAAGGGGGATCTGATAGAACGCACAAACTGGAGGGACATAACCCTACTTCCGGACTTAGAGCCCATCGACCTTGTGTCGATCATGTCAACAGCCTCCGCATTATCGTCCAGCAGTCGGTAGAATGACGCGCCTCCTTATATTGCATATTTATTGACTTTGCGAAAGCTTTCGACACCCTCCACTATTTGACAAGCACTTGAATGCAAAGGGGTTGCAGGTAAAAAAATCGTAGGAAAAAAAAGGTAGGAATTTTAGTTTAAACACAGGAGACGTCAAGGTTGTGTTCTTTCTCCGCTGCTGCACAATATAGTACTCGAAGTTATAATGCTACAAGCAACCAGCTCAAGATGGGAAATCAAATGGGGTATGTATGGAAGTCTCGAAGACCTCGATTATGTTGACGATATATGTATGTCTGCTCGCCCATAATTTTAGTTCGGATATAGCAGCCAAACTAGAGGAAGTACAAAGAATTTCGCGTAACGCTGGTCGAAGTTCAAAATAAAAAATACTGAGCTTGAAGACGTTCAATCCTTCACGTACTTGGACAGCATTATATCCTCCACAAGTGGCACACGAGAGGATATTACAAATCGCATCAACAAGGCAAACCAAGCATTAGGGGCACAAAAGGTGTGGAAATCTTTCCAAATAAATTAAAAAACAAACTCCGCCTTTTCTCCTCAAATGTGTGATCAGTACTTCTCTATAGTTCTGAGTCATGGAACACCACGGCGAACGACTTACATGCTTTGCAGGTTTTTGCGAAAGACAATAAGGATTTAATCTTAAACACGGAATTATGGGCAAGAACAGCGGAGATTCCCATCCGTGTCCAATTAGGAGAGAGGAAATGGAAGTGGATTGGCCATATCCTAAAGAGACCAAACGATGACATAGCGAAAATAGCAATATCGTGGAATCCTCAAGGTAGCAGGAGAAGGGGCAGACCTGCTAACACACGGAGGCGACAAAGAGAAGCGGAAGCTGGCTCAGTGGGAGCGAGTTGGCAGGAAATGATGCAGAAGGCGCACTGGAACCATAGAAATAAATAAATATATGTGATTATATACATAGCCAGTTTTCTGACTAAAGGTATAAATGATAACAAATTTTAGCAACTTTTTTGTTGATGACAAAAAACTAACTTGAAAGTCTTTTTTTTTACCAGATAAACAAAATTTATAACAAAAACTTTTATTTTCTAAAGATAAATAATATTTATTTTAATAATTATTATTTAGAGTTTGAGTTTGTTAATACGAAATAAAACAGCTAAAGTTTATTAATGTAACAAAGATTTTTTTAGAATATTTTCTGCAAGTAGCAATTATTTTTCATCAAGATTTTTTAAAACGTATCATTTCGAATAATTCGAAAAATGTATTTATGAAAATGTGCTTTAAGATAACCTATTGGAACCGGTTGTAAGTCACTGATATATGTATGTAGAGAAAAAGAAGAAGAAAAAAAAGACTACAAAGGAAGCAACGTCATCTCTATAAACTGTCAAAATTTAGTTTTCGCTTTGTTTCATTGGAATATATAATATTTACGTATTTATGTCAATACTTTTTCTGATAAATTTGTTACGTGACCTGGTGGCACTTAAGAGATTCGTCTGGGTTAGCTCAGTCAGAGACTATACGGGACGTGCGATCTCAACCATCACCTAAGCCCAAAGGTCAAGCAGCAATTAAAAATTTCTACTATCAAAAAAATTGAACACTACAACAACTAACACACCATCTTTAGGGAAGTTAGATCACTCTTCCAACCGCCCATATCCCAACCATGGCCATTTCCTTTTCCGGTCGTATATTTGTAAATGACCCCATGAATCTAATTACACACACACTCTTACCTTGGTTTCAAATTACCCCTGTAAAAAAAAATTAACCAATCATTTTGTTTTGTTGTTTCGCAATTCAATACATATTATTTATATTATTTATTCTGGATCTTAAACCTAAATACAACATAAAACTTATTTTATTATACAATGATTAATAATTAAGAAAAACGTACCAAATTTAAAACTAATCAACAAAACATAAATATACAATTGCTTCTGATTTTCTTTTTCTTTTTGTTTAACTGGGCGATCTCCGTCATAAAGCAAATATTTATTAACTGAATAAAATTATCGTTATTTTTTTTTTGTTTCTCTTTAAAAAAAAATCTCCTTATCCTTTTAGATTTTAAGGCTTATTAACTCATATACCTTTCTATATCAATTTCCTATCTGAAGGAGCTCTCTAAGATGGAATTTACCTGCCAATTCTGCAGTCACTAATTACTCTCAAATTTGTTCCTTAAAACCTAGAGTTTCTGGAGAAATTAAACAAAATTTAATTCCCAAAACTTTTACTTCCAAAAAAAAACTTGCTTTATCACCGGACTCTACTAGAGATAAGTATTTAAGAATTTATTTAAATTACTAATCACATAAAATAGAATAAGAACATAAAAAAAACTAATCGCAAACAAAAAAAAATTTAACATTAATTTTCCTTTGTATTCTAATGCATATATATATTTTAATAAAATTCTTAATATATAGTTAAATACTTCTAATTATTTACATTTCTTCCTTTTTTCTAGGTAATCCTCCGTACGACTCTTCTTCCGCTTAGCATCCAGCCGTCTCCTGCAAATCGTGGCTTCAAAGGATTCGCTGCTTTCAAACACTTATTCTTCTGTCTTGTTCTTATTTTATTATTATTTTATTTTTGTGGATTTTATTTATAGCTTATTGTTCCCACATTAAAATTTCTTTGTCATTTGTTTAATAAAATTATTTAAAAGATTAAACAAAATTTCTTTATTTAAAAGGTTTATTTCTGTTCAATGTGCTATATTAATTGCTGAACAGCCATTATTTTGCACCAATATTTTTTTTTGAAATTTCAGACTTTTTTTGAACATGAACAATAACTTCAATATTTAGCTTTTTTTATGCTTTTAATAAGTTTATTGTAAATTTTTTTAACTTATATGATTTTATAAATTTAAAATGTTTCACCCATACTCCATAAGTTTATAAATCTTTGGCTTTTTCACTTTTCATTTTTGTTTATTTGTTTGTTTAATACTTTAATAAACTTCTCATCTGCTTTTGCACTTGGCTGGGTCACGAACTATCCATCCCTTTTCTCTCGCATGGCCTTTTATACGATTCCTCTCCTTTATTTTATTTTGCTGAATTCACTCCTGAATTCTAGAAAAAACTAATCTCTACATACGTATAAACTCTCATAAAATTAAATCGTGAAGAATTAAATTCCAGAACATTCTATCGCCATCTTTTTCCTCCATATTTACTGAAAATACCTCCAAAAATCTTTCCAGAACTTTCATGTCGCATCCTACCATTACATTCAGTTTTAGTCCATACAATACCAGGCTTGCATGAAAATAGCAAGTAACTCATTCATAATGAAAATTTTAAAAATTTCATATTGAAAAAGTGACTTTCCCACCCCTGTATTTACGCAAAACATTTGCGTTGCCAAATTTACTACGACCCTCGTCTTTTTCGTTGAATGAACTGACTGAACACACTTACACTAACCCATAGACAAACAAAAAGTAAACAAACAGATACATTAAGAATCCTACAAGAAATTGATGATGGCAACTAACACATTAACAAAAATAAAAAAATTCAAATTAAACATGCTGTTTCACTTTTGTATATGTACAAAAGTAATGTTAATAATCTCGAGGGAGATGAAGAATTCACACATACCCAATGTTTACATCATTTTTGTATTTTGCCCTTAAGAATGTGATGGGAAGTTTAACACGCGCAGTGATGGTAAAATCCAAATGAGCGGTCAAATGACTGTCACTGTTCTTGTAGGGAAGAAGCATTTTAGAAAATATAAAAGAACATGAGGTAAGTAAAACTAACAAATTATTTAAATAAATCAATTTTTTAGCCTTTTATTATTCTTTTTCTTTCCAGATTTACTACGGCGACTCCTAAGCAGTGAAGGTAACCGGTAAAGTATCGTTCCTATTTATATTTTTCAAATAATTAACATATTTCTCTATTTTCAGGTACGAACAAAATGAGCATTCTTAAATTGCGGTGTTGCTCAGCCGCCAATTAAACAAAAGGCCATCTAATGGTTCCACTGCGGCCGGCCATCCGCAAGAGCAAGGTGGACCATCAAAAAAAATAAAACAAAAACTAAACAAATCTAATAAAACTAATCCCACCTTAGTATAGACAAGAAAAAAACTAATGCTTGGTTTTCATTATGTCATATGAACTGTCAACAAAAACTGCCTCAAATGAATTGTCGTCATTTTGCGTCAAATGCGTTTTCACTGCATTTTAAGAACTGACAAAAAGTCGGTAAAGACAAACAAAAAAGTTGACAACTTGTTGTCAAATCTACTTTAAGTAAAAAATGATGCCATATCTGCTGACAAACTAAAATTTGGCGTTTTCACTTATTTGTCATTTAAGATGGCAGTTGGTGTGCATAACTGACTGCAAACATAGATGGCACCATATGACAATCCGTTTTCATACAATTGCCAACAATTTGGGCAATTTGACAACAAAAATGACATAGTGAAAACCAAGCATAACAATAACTAACAATTAACAAAAAATTTTAGAAAAAAAACCGGGACTTGGGTCGGAGGTGGTTCCTCCAAGTGGAAAGAGACCCTTCCCCATAATATTTCTGAGGGACTCGAGGCAGTAGGGTAATTTAGCCTCCTCCCGACGCTCTTCCTAAAGGCGTCGCTGCGCAATTTTTTTTTTTGGTCTCGACTTAAATTTTTACGGCCACCGCAACAAAACACCAGTGCTGAAAACGAGAGGTTGCAGGAATGGTGTGCGTGGACATCCTATGGTATTTGGCTACCTGCCGTACCCAACGTGGGGAACTCCCACACCCTGAGATCAAGTGTCACATTCTACCTTGAAGGAGCCGGGCTATTTTGGTGTATATGCTAAACTTGTGGACACAAAGGCTAAGTCATATTTTCTATTTCATGTTGTCGTTGTTAATTTTATGCATTTATTTTCAGGGTCTGGCGAATCGAGTAATTTAATAAAAAGGAAGCAAGTAACTACAAGTTCCATAAACCTCGGCACAATAACATTTATATAAGATTGATTTAATTATAATTTAGGAATTATTCATATCAGTTTCTGCCTCAATATAAAAAAAAATTTATCGCTAGCGCAACAAAAAACTATTATCTTAAGTTAGTTTAAATCAGGTATTGAGTGTTATATTAGGACGGCACACACATAGACTTATAATATAAAATTTATAATCTATAAAGTCTCTAATCCTAATATTGCACTCAAATTCGATTCTGTCACCAGTAAAAAAAAGTTTTATTGCACATATTACATTTTTATGTCTTTGGCATGAAAAATACCTATCAATTTCCCTTGCATATCTTCAAGTTCATACATGTTATTTCCTATTGGCCTTAGGATACGACATTTTAAAAATTTCTTGCAAAATTTTGCATTCCTATTTTTTTCAAAATCACTAAGTATCATATTTCTTCGATACACTTCTTGACCTGGCACAAACTTTACGTTTCTTGCTCTTTTATTATACCGCTGGGCTGAGCGAGTATAAGCCTCATGCATATTATTCCGAATCTTTTCTCTTATTAAAGCAAGTTTATCACTATTGTGTAGGCTATTAATTTCATGATCAGATAATGATAGCAATTTTTTTGCTTATTTGTAATCGTTTCCATTGGTAAACATATGATAACCGAATAACCCAAAAAATGGGGTAACTCCCGTTGCAGAATGTACGGAGTTTCTTAAAGCGCATTCAATTTCTGAAATATAGAGATCCCAGTCGCGATGGTCTTCCTCTAGGTACGCTCGAATCGCAGCCACCACTGACTGGTTTACTCTTTCCGATGCGTTGGCCTGCGGTGAGTAGACAGCAGTTTTCATATGTTTAATTTTGTATGTTTCTATCATTTGTGAAAAGCTTTTCGATACAAACTGCGAGCCATTGTCACTGTGAATGATCTCTGGGACTCCGAACTTATGAAATATTTCCTGAATTAGGAATTGTACCACATTATTCGTTGTTGCTTCTCGCATTGCCTTTAAAAATGTAAATTTTGTAAAATGATCGACTACGATAAAAATATAACAGTTGCCACTTTTAGACCGAGGATATTTACCAAGGAAATCGATGTAAAGTTTTTGGAATGGTCTTTCCGTTACCACTTCTTGACCAATTTCTGGCATCAGGTTTTGATTAGCAGGTTTAGTTTCTTTACAAATTTTACAAGCTTTTACATATTCTCTTATTTGAACGGTCATTCGAGGCCAGTAGTAGAGACGTTTGACTTTTTCTAATGTTTTTGCTGTCCCACAATGAGCTGAAGTGTTAGCAGAATGAGCTTTTTCTATAATTTTAGTAGTTAAATTTGATGGGATCCACAACTTCCATGTAAACTGTTCATGCGGATCCTGATCAAAGTTTAGTTTTTTGAAAATAAGGCCATCTTGGACTTTTAAATCTGGTAATTCTGAATTGGCTTCTGTGATTTGTTTTTTTAAATCTACATATTCGATATTTTCAAATTCTTCTGACTCAATATCAAGTAATTGTTCTAAATTTACTTCACTAACAGCGTTTTCTGATGGTAATCTAGACAACGTGTCTGCAACAACATTATCGGAACCTTTTCGGTGTTCGATGTTAAAATTGTAGGCCTGAAGTTGTAACGACCAACGAGCTAGTCTGCCGCTAAGATCTTTCAAACTCATTAACCATTTGAGGCTTGCGTGATCAGTTATTACCGTAAAAGGCATTAACTCCACATAGGGCCTAAATTTCTTGATCGCCATCACAGCTGCAAAACACTCTTTTTCGGTGACGCTGTAGTTCCTCTGGCAAGAATTCAATTTTTGAGAATAGAAAGCTATAGGATTTTCCTGTTGCTTATCGTTATACTGAAATAAAACCGCGCCAATACCATAATCAGATGCATCGCACTGTATATAAAAGTGTTTTGAAAAATCGGCATGTTTTAATACCGGTGATGTGGTAAGGGCTTTTTTAAGGTTTTCGAACGCTTGTATAGCTTCTGCAGTCATCACGAATTTCTCCGATTTTTTTAACGTATCAGTGAGCGGTGCAGATATAGTAGCAAAATTTCTAATAAATCGCCTATACCAGCCCGAAATTCCTAAAAAACTTCTAACCTCTCGTGTCGTTTTAGGTAATTTAATGCTTCGAATGGCTTGAATTTTATCTGGGTCGGTTTTTAAAGTCCCACCACCAATAATGAATCCTAAATATTTTAGCTCTTGGAAACAGAACTGCGATTTTTTTAGACCTATGGTTAAATTTGCCTCTCTCAGACATTTAGCAACTTCTCTTAATAAGTTCAAGTGTTCATCAAAATCACTAGATATTACCAGAAGGTCATCTAAATACACGAATACATTATTTTTCAACTTACTAGGAATCACTTTGTCCATGAGCCTACATAATCTCTGGGCCGCGTTACACAAGCCGAATGGCATTACGCGAAACTGGTACAATGGTCGGCCTGCGACAGTGAACGCTGTGTAAGGTTTGCATTCATCGTCTAGCTCTATTTGCCAGAAGGCGTATTTCAAATCTACACTACTAATAAAATGCGTTTCGTCGATTCGACTCAATATCCCATCTATATTTTGTAGCGGGTAAGCATCCTTAATTGTTAACGCATTTAGTTTGCGGGCATCTAGACAAAAACGGTTTTTACCTGACTTTCGGACTAGCGTTGTGCGGTTGCTCCACGGACTTTCACTTTCCTCTATTACCCCCAGCTTTAGCATATTATCTATCTCATCGTAAGTAATCTTTTGTACCGCTGGAGAGATAGGGTAATACCTGTCCTTAACCGGGACTGCATCTTTCACTAATTTTATCGTGTGCTTTTCTAACTTCGTACATCCTAGGCCTTTTTCTTCAAAAGAATTAAAACAATTTATAACTTCTTTTAGCTTTTTGTGTTGAGTCTCATCGAGAACGTGTGGTTTCATTCGGTGTTCCCTAATATTATTAGCAAATTCTTGTTGAACTTTCTCTATATCTATTTCAGCCAATTCTAAGACTTCTGGGGCCAATTCAAAAATTCTTAAAAAATCTACCCCCAAATATAAATCTTGCTCTAAATCAGGACATAAGTACAAGCATATTTGATGTTTCTTGCCTTTAAATTCGACGCTGACGTCTATTTTACCTAAAATTCGGTATTGCTGACCACCGGCTGTTTTTACAGTGGTCCACATGGGCAAAATTTCGAGATCTGTATCAAGAATAAATTCTCTGCAATTTTTCCCTAATATGCTCACTGTTGCCCCGGTGTCTAATAGACCTGTTATTTTTTTGTCTTGAACTTTAACTTCTATAAAAATCCTCGGATCGCTCTTACTATTATTTGCTCTATTTATTGAGTCTACAAGGAATCTTTTCTTTTTGCGGCGTTCTGAAAACTTTTTTCTTAGACGAATGATTCGTTTAGATAGCTTTCTGGGCTGATCATTTGATTTAAATATTTTAGATTTTACGTTTTCATAGTTTTGTTTTCGGACTTCAATTGGTAAATAATGCCTAATTTGTGGCAAATAATTTTTAACATTATTTACTTCTTTTACTGATGTTATTAACTTTACTTTATTGATGCCATTTTGTTGTTTATTATTTAGTTGCTGGGGTACTGACACTGACGTGGGCCCCCCGTCGATCCCACGCCTTGCGGGCGGTTTTTCTGCTTACATTCAGGGCACTTTGGAGCGACGACATTTGCCTTCCCACACCGGTAACAAAATAATTTTCGTTCCAATGATTCACATTCTCTGAAACCGTGTCCTTCTTCATGACAGTTCCAACAGATTAATTGCCTTGGATGATTTTCTCTGATGGCAGCTATTTCTTCATAAGGCGTTTGATCATCACTTAACTTCTCATCTTCTAGAACGTCGAAATGTACTTCACTCACTGCTCTAATCGGACGCTGAGTAGGTTTAGTGTACCTTACTTCCCTTCTTAAGAAATTTTTTTCTGCCTCCAAGCACTCAAAACGTAGTTGCTCCACCGAAGAAACTGAAATTGGGTATACTATCCTGGCAAGACTCTCTTTAATATTTCTCTTCATGATCTTTACCATATCATATTCGGGAATCGGCTGACATAACCTTGAACGCAATTTGTTCATTTCGTAAAAATAATTATCAATGGGTTCACTCATTTGTTGTTTCCTTTCTACTAGATACCCCTTTGAGTTGATTCTTCGGACGATCCAATGGGTTCAGTTGAACGACTTGATTCGGCGCTAGTTCCATGATTCGGTAAGTTCGGATTCGTATTTATATTTTCAAAACCAGATGGAACTCGGACTATTTGATTAGGCCGGTTAGCAATATTGACATTCCGATTTGCGCTGTTAAAAGTAAACTGATTTGATACAGGAAAAGACTCGGTGTTGAAATTTTGTCTACCACTAGCATTATTTTCAGTATTTAAACGCATGTTTAACGGTTCAGTAATTTGAGTCCTATTATTTGCCAAATCCCTAACGACCGTCGACAATTCTCCCATCATTCTTCTTACCTCTATCATCTCACTTTGAATCATATCTCTCATTTTGTCCTCTAATGCCCTCTGAACATTTAAAGTTTCATCGACTACTAAATCCCTAACCTCTGGATCAATTTCTAAAGAAGTTGCGTTAGCATCTCTACCCAATCCCTGAGTCGGCCCTGAAACGTTTCCTGACGTCCCTGGCAAAACGATTTCTTTTTGTTGTGACCGCGAATTAATCGTTTTCGACATATCAAATACATTCGAATTATTATTACTAGCCATTTCTAGTTCTGTAACTTTTCTATGCTTAGCCTGTATTTGATATGAACTATTTAAGTCTGAATGGACGGGTCTTTTTCTATTGGACCTAGATCCTTTATTCATTACTTTTCAATTTAACGTTTTCGACAAAAGCACTTCACAGCCAAAATTTATAAAAATATAGGGGTTGAAATTATGACACACCAAAAAAAATGACAAAGTAATTTTTGTAGATAGGTATAATAATAAAAAGAAGGAAATATAAAATATATAATATAAAAAAAAAATTTATAAATAAAATGAATAAAAAAATAATAATAATATAAATAATAATAATATTTGGAATAAATAAAACATGCGATAATAATAAAAAAAATCAATATAAATTTGCAAAAAAAAAAATTAAAAAGAAAAATATATGATTTAAGCCTTAAGGATATCCCGGACTCAATAAATCAATAAAATATGTAAAGAATTAATCAAACAAATAAGTTAATAAATAACCAAATAAATATATAAATAAATAAATCAATAAATTAATAAATAATAAAATCAATACTTAATTAAATATGTAAAAAGTTCAAAATAACTAATATATAAATCAACACAGAAAGAAAAATAAAAAAAATAATAAATAAACACAAATAATTAAATAATTCCGAAAATCAAAACTTTCACACGAAATTATTTGTATATTCTTGTAGACTTTTTCCGTACTGTTTTAGGGGTTTTTTTTGAAACCAAAAGACATGTATGTGTGTGTATATCGCGATTTTATATTGGCTCTTTCTTACGAAAGCTAAAGTGGTGTATTACAGACAATAATAACAAAAAAAACTATTAACATTATTAAGTATGGATGTGCTCTAGTTTTTCATTACAACTTTCTAATGATATTACTAGAGGCTAATATTTAGCTATTATCGATCATCTCTAACACTGGCTCTAAACCTGTGCGGCTATCGATTTAGCTTAATATCGCTCCACAACCAGACTTAATTCCAAAAAATTTTATTTTTTTAATAAACAATCTGGAGGGTAGAGCGTACTATTAGGTAAATCTATATTTTCCCTAAGAACTTTCCCTTCTCCTCCTTTGAACTAGCAGTATAATTCCATCGATTCCTCAAGACTTTGTGAAATCTCTCGTACATCGGACTTTCAGCCACCTGACTGAAACGGCTACGAGTGAGACCAACAAAAACATCAATTTCACCGACAGAACTACTTTATTCTATTGTAAACACTTATTGGGTTATTGTTTTGTGTTTCGTTTTTGTACACAAGTTTTATATACGTCTTCGAAATAATGAAGAGTTCCTTTTTTAGATTGGGCGCCATATTGTTACGTGACCTGGTGGCACTTAAGAGATTCGTCTGGGTTAGCTCAGTCAGAGACTATACGGGACGTGCGATCTCAACCATCACCTAAGCCCAAAGGTCAAGCAGCAATTAAAAATTTCTACTATCAAAAAAATTGAACACTACAACAACTAACACACCATCTTTAGGGAAGTTAGATCACTCTTCCAACCGCCCATATCCCAACCATGGCCATTTCCTTTTCCGGTCGTATATTTGTAAATGACCCCATGAATCTAATTACACACACACTCTTACCTTGGTTTCAAATTACCCCTGTAAAAAAAAATTAACCAATCATTTTGTTTTGTTGTTTCGCAATTCAATACATATTATTTATATTATTTATTCTGGATCTTAAACCTAAATACAACATAAAACTTATTTTATTATACAATGATTAATAATTAAGAAAAACGTACCAAATTTAAAACTAATCAACAAAACATAAATATACAATTGCTTCTGATTTTCTTTTTCTTTTTGTTTAACTGGGCGATCTCCGTCATAAAGCAAATATTTATTCACCCCTATCGCGAATAATTGTTCCCATGAAAAAACTCCCAAATTTGTCTATCGTGAATGATTCCAATAACAATTTACTTGCATTTTACGATAGAAATCATTCACTATAGAATTTTTGGGAGTTTTTTCATGGGAATAAATATTCGCGATAGGGGTGATTAACTGAATAAAATTATCGTTATTTTTTTTTTTGTTTCTCTTTAAAAAAAAATCTCCTTATCCTTTTAGATTTTAAGGCTTATTAACTCATATACCTTTCTATATCAATTTCCTATCTGAAGGAGCTCTCTAAGATGGAATTTACCTGCCAATTCTGCAGTCACTAATTACTCTCAAATTTGTTCCTTAAAACCTAGAGTTTCTGGAGAAATTAAACAAAATTTAATTCCCAAAACTTTTACTTCCAAAAAAAAACTTGCTTTATCACCGGACTCTACTAGAGATAAGTATTTAAGAATTTATTTAAATTACTAATCACATAAAATAGAATAAGAACATAAAAAAAACTAATCGCAAACAAAAAAAAATTTAACATTAATTTTCCTTTGTATTCTAATGCATATATATATTTTAATAAAATTCTTAATATATAGTTAAATACTTCTAATTATTTACATTTCTTCCTTTTTTCTAGGTAATCCTCCGTACGACTCTTCTTCCGCTTAGCATCCAGCCGTCTCCTGCAAATCGTGGCTTCAAAGGATTCGCTGCTTTCAAACACTTATTCTTCTGTCTTGTTCTTATTTTATTATTATTTTATTTTTGTGGATTTTATTTATAGCTTATTGTTCCCACATTAAAATTTCTTTGTCATTTGTTTAATAAAATTATTTAAAAGATTAAACAAAATTTCTTTATTTAAAAGGTTTATTTCTGTTCAATGTGCTATATTAATTGCTGAACAGCCATTATTTTGCACCAATATTTTTTTTTGAAATTTCAGACTTTTTTTGAACATGAACAATAACTTCAATATTTAGCTTTTTTTATGCTTTTAATAAGTTTATTGTAAATTTTTTTAACTTATATGATTTTATAAATTTAAAATGTTTCACCCATACTCCATAAGTTTATAAATCTTTGGCTTTTTCACTTTTCATTTTTGTTTATTTGTTTGTTTAATACTTTAATAAACTTCTCATCTGCTTTTGCACTTGGCTGGGTCACGAACTATCCATCCCTTTTCTCTCGCATGGCCTTTTATACGATTCCTCTCCTTTATTTTATTTTGCTGAATTCACTCCTGAATTCTAGAAAAAACTAATCTCTACATACGTATAAACTCTCATAAAATTAAATCGTGAAGAATTAAATTCCAGAACATTCT